>JAFBJW010000098.1:1581982-1746569 GCA_016785235.1 Pseudorhombus dupliciocellatus
GGGGGGGGGGGGGGGGGGGGGGGGGTGAGGAATTGGTGGAGATGGTTGTAAGAAATAAAGCGATTCTGGATTACTGTACATAAAAAAAAAATGTTGACTTGCAAATTAATTCTGGATGTCGACTCTGCTATAGTCAAATATTTTGCGAAAGCATCCGCTGTGTCATCATATATAATTTATTGCTGCAAAGAGAGTGCACATTTAAAATGCCATTCATTTGCATTCAAACCAAAGGTCAGGAAAAGACCACGTCTCCACGTCCATGACCCTTTAGAATCAGTTTAAACTGATATGTGTTTTTACGCTGGCATTAAAAATAAAGAGGAGTGTTTTTTTTTGTTTTTTTTTTTCTTTCCCTCTCCTGGCCCAGCACACATTGTGGCTCATGTCCTGAGCCAAACTGAAAGCCTTCCAACCCAAATCCACTGCAGGTAGTGAACCAACGGTGGCACCTCCATGCAACCGCACTTCAAATAATCGGCGCTTTCCCTTTAAGCATCTCGCACGCTTTCATTTCTATTCCATTTTCTATGTTTTCTCCCAGATTCAATTTCTCAAAGCTTTTTGTCCTGACTTTACCTCGGTGCTCACCAGAGCTGTCCATGTCAATACATTGACTCAATGAATAATAGATGCTCTTTTGTGGAACCCTTGTGCAAAGCCGTTTTCTCACATGCTCGATACCGTGGAAATGTTCTTTTGCAGAAAAGTGGACAGGAATGTGAACATAACGCTTTTCAGATGAGCTTTTCGTCATCACTTGATCATCACTGAAAGGGCTAAATTCTCTAAACAACAACCACATGTCGCTCTCTCCTTGTGAGAGCCGACGCAGAGACTAAACTCTCCATTTTAATGTAGTGTGCAGGGTGTGAATTACTCAAGTTATATCAATTCACACGACTCTGGCTTTATGCCACAGGCAAGTGTCTTAAGCTTTGTTTGTAGCCTCGAGCAATGTGTATTGACACATTATTTCCAGTTGGCTGCCATGAAAAAAAAAAAAAACACATTTTCTTGTTGTTATTTTTTGGTGACTTTTCATGTTTTCATCTTTTGTTGAAGGGAGAGCTGCTGTTGTGTTACAAGGCTTCACGGTTTCCTTTCACAACAGTTGTTTTCTGCAGACAAGAAAACGAGAATCCCAAACCTCTGATGTGGCCTGGAATTCCATTCAATATATTGAAGACACGTACAGCAGAGCGATATAATTAATTACTAGCACCCCAACAGGAGTGATTCAATTAAATTTGGTGGCCTTATATAGTCGGGGCTAAACCCTTGTTCATAAATACGCAATTTCATTTCTTTCATTTTGAAATTACAAACACAAGTAGGGCAGAGCCACATCTGCCTGCACCCACACAGCCCTGATACCTTTAACACCATTAGAAAACGTCCCACGACCTCATCCATCGCCTGTGATTTTACACACATGCTACACACCCGCTCGCATCAACAGGGTTAGCGCCTCCATCTCCTGCGGTCTTGGGGCTTGGAGTCGTGTTGCTGGAAAGGGGAATCTTTGAACTGCTTCAGCTCCTGTGCTCCTGCAGCTGTCAATGCACTTCCTCTGCAACAACGTGCATAGCTTGTGGCTGTCAAATGCTAATACATTGTGGCACTTTTTTTTTTTTCTTACACCCGGCTAAGCCACTGAGAACATATTCACCGCTGCTTATTTTTGTCTTCATGAGAATCGTTTTGAAGCACTAGCTCGTTCGGAGTTGGGAGTGACAGTATTTGAGTCGGAGAGGTGGTTAAATGTGGTGTCGTTGGCTTTCAGAGTAAAATTCATCCTGTGGGATAACTAGACTTCATTTTACCTGATTTAGTGCACAATGACTTTCATATCTGAGTCCCCCTGCCTGGATATATTTATTTATTTTTGCCTGTGGAGTTATAACAATATGTTTTCCTTTACCTTTTCCAGGATTTAGAATCATAATTTAAGGTGGTTCTGTACAATAACAAACAGCTTTTCAAAGTCCATGTTCAGCGCTGACGTCACTGCTCACATGTTGTGGGGTTTACTGTGCAGCTCTAATAGGCAGTGCTCACTTGTGTTCTGGGGAGATGGTTGCGACTAATCGCCACATAACGGAGCGGTGGGGTGCTGGAGATCAGCACACAGGGGACGGGACCCTTTACCCAGAGAAGAGAGTCCAATTAAACTCATCAATTGGAATTGAACGAGCCTGGTTGTTGACTTGTTGTGCAGGTTAGAAAATGCCACTTCTACTCATTGCTCATTCCGGATGATACAAGACCCATTATTCCTGCAGTCATTACTAAGCAAAATGTCAATAGCTTATTAGAGTGGGAGCAACATGGTAAGAGAGATGGATGGAGGAGGGAGGGAACAAGAGGGGAGGAGGGAGGGAGACATGAATAGAAAGCAGGAGACAGACTTTGTCACTCATGTACAAAGGAAAGTTCCACGCGGGCTCTGAAGTTTCAGCATGCGTGTGACAGCAATTGATGGTGGGCTCTGTGTTTGCGCCGCCGTTTGTTTTTAATGGGTTGACGCCGTGCCAACACACACATCTCTCCCACCTTCATCTCGCCCGCTCTCTAACTAACTTGGGCATTCAGCTGAAAAGCTGTCAGAGGCTCATGAAATATCCTCCCAGAGTCCGGCTGCATGAACATTAAGAAGCATCACATACTATAGAGCAAAAATGACTGACGACACTCCCTCCCTTCCTCTCCTCCTTCTCCTCCTCTCCTCCGCCTCACTCCATTCTTGCTCTTTTGCTCCTCTGTTTGTTTCTCTCTCGGCATTGTACAAATGTTTCTCTTGTCTAAGGAACCGTTCCATATGTTTGCAATCACCGGCTCCCTTGCCTGCACAGATCATTTAGCAGGCTCCCTCATACATTTCAATTAGGCCCACCTAGTGCAGCCACAGACATGGGAAAGCAATATTGATTTCTTGATATCCTGTGCGTGGGTCGTACCAAATTAGTGCTTGTACGGGGGAATATGATAGATCCATAACAGCTCACTTGTTTGTTGCCATGTGTGTGATGTGCTGGGCTTCTTAGTATACAGAGAAAAGTCAAGTATACCACTAATGAGGAGCCTTATGGCTGTGTGGGTGACTGATAGCATTAAAATAGCTCAAGGCAAAATAGAAACGCTATACTTTTCTTCAAGGGCAAAAAGTGAAGGATGTGTCGCAGGGAGCTTTTGTTTCCACGTGGTCCAGACACTCACCAGACATGGCCTGCATCCCAAAGTGCACATATTATTGAATTACTACGGGCTTTTAAAGATCGGCCCGGCTGAAGTGTGGTGGCTTGAAGGGGGGGGGGGGGGGGGCTCCGGCGCCCCGCCCGGGGGGGGGGGGGGGGGGGGGGGGGGGGGGGGGGGCTGCTGCTGCCTGCTCGCTGTCACTCACTCTCTGCCACCTCATCCATTCTCTTGACACTTTGCTGGCGGCCAGAGAGAGCGATCAGTCAAAGTTCAGAAGACGAGGACGCTGCATTAAAAAAGCTAATGAGACTCCGGGTTCTTGGGCTGCCATTTACAACCGGATTCTGCAACATATTTAGTTCAGTGTTAATCTAATGATAAATACCCAGAGACAGGAGAAAACATATGCATTGTGTATTTGTGGGTGATATTTCTGGATTTGAGTTAGTAGTCAGACTGGTGGTGATGGCTAAACATGATTGTTGTGGGCAAAGTTTCAGTCATAATACTTTTATATAATACTTTTTGATATTAGCCCAGCCTTTTTTTAATACACTTTTTTTTATACATTCTCTTCCCCTCATATATAGAGACATCTTTCCCAGACTTCTGACTGGGGCTCCATGTGCTCCCCATGCAAACAGAGTGGAAATAGCATATTAAATATACAGTGTGACTCATATTCTTCTTCTTTTCGGCCCTGTCTTTAAGGAACTGCCGACTTCTCGTTCATCGTCCAATTTCCACTGTGTTACTTAGTAACTCAAATGATTGGTCTATAAAAGCTCGATAGGCATGATTTAGAGTAACTCGCGGCCATTTAATTCTGATATGGAGGCCATCTGCGGCTAATGCAGACTAATTGTTCTAGTCAAGTAAATGTGATTGCCTTTGGCCTCTTATAAAGATACATGTTCAGCCTTGTGGTTTATCGCTATTCATGGGTTGGGTCTCGAGGAGGAGATGGAAGGGGGCGTGCACAGAGTCTGACATTTGTAGTAATTATCTTTATGAGGATGGGAGGCCTCTCAATTAGAGTGGTGCTTGATTAGAACTAATGGCTCTCCCTCCTGGGCCGGTGAGCCGGCTGACTGGGACGGCATTAAGTTCCTCCAGAGCAGGACGCCGTGTGACCTGAGGAAAAACAGTGTGCTGTTCTTATATTCTGCTGGTACTATTGTTACGTCTGATTTATAGATGTGAAGGCACAGATCTCTGGACGTGACGGGGAAGTCCAAATTGCGCGACGAGTTTAACGGCGTCCATTTCGGAGAATGAACTGAAATGTAAAGATCTTTGCCGCGCTCATAATCCATCTTCAAAACTCTGCTCTCCTCGTCTGTCTGTCACACACACACACTCACATCCCAGACACACACTCGTTCGGAGGTTGTGCCGTTCCTCCGCGTGTAATGACAGTCTTAATGGAAAACAAAACTGGCTCTCTGGGGAGTGTGATGGTCAGGCCGGCCATTACAGAGTCACTCAATAGAGGGTGATTGACTCGCTCCCCTGCTCCGTTATAAGCCTGTTAAGCTGCTACTCGGCTCCGGGCTCTCAGTGTCGCTGGTCCTTGCCTTTATGGGCTGCTGGATAAAGTGCTTACTCTGATTTACTAAAACTAAATAGTTGAAGAGCTCATTTGTGAGGCAGAGTTCAGGTATGAGTTTGCCATCTTTGGAGAAAGTGAGCGCCAACTTGGATAAAGTTGGTGACTCTGATATTAAACTGTGGAAAAGGAAACCACAGTATCCAGTGTGTTTGTTGAATACTTGTATGTACTCTGGTGCTGTACTTTGTAGTTGAAGTAAATGGCCGGTGATCACTTCTACTTGAGAAAATGTCTTGAATATATAGGCGATTAACTGACAGCTAAGCTCATATCACTCTATGCTTTTCCAGAGTTGTGGGGTTTAATGTTAAACCCTTAAATAATGGCTGGAAAGGACACGTTATAAACATGGACAATGAAGTGCCTCGCAGCTCTTTGAGGTATGACCTCAACAAGCTGTTAGAAACAGCATTTAGGATGATTTTATGGTGCAAGCTGACGCATCACAAACTGCAAATCCCTATTAAGTGGGTGTTCGGGGACTGTGGCGCTTCGCTTTAAGTCACCGCCATGTCCCTGGAACCATCTTGATGATGACACATCGTGCATTATCATGCTGGAAGTGCAGCGTGCGCCCAACCAAGGGTTGCAGCTTATCAGCAACAATGCTTAAGCACACAGTGACTTGACAATGATCCTCCATTTGGACAGAGGGGGCCTGGAACACTGTTTGCACCATTAAAATGTGCATGTGCATGCCCTTCCTTTAACCAGATCCAGCACACTGGCTTGATGCTAGTGTTACTCTGCAGCTGCTCACCCACATTGTGGTTGAATGGAGAAATGTGCACGGGTGCACTGAGCCTTGCACACTGGGGCCCTCGCCGTTTGCTTAAATGATTCTGTCTGATGATTCTCCCCTGACTTACAGTATCTGAGTGTCAAGTTGTTTTTGCACACACAAGAAAGCAGCTGACTTCATGTTTTTTTTCACTGCGCCGTCGAATGACCTTGTCGGGGCAACACAATAAGTCTCGCAGTAGAAATCAGTCAGGTTAGGCATTTCAATCATAACAGTTTTTCCTCTGAAAAGACTTATTTCTATGACAGCCACTCTGTGTTTTCATGAAACTCACAACAGTCTGCCCAAGCAGACATGTGCACAAATCCAGGAGCATGTCACATTGTGATTAAGTGAAAAGTAATAGCCCTAATGTGCATCCACTAAGATACAAGCATGTTAAGCATGCACATACAAACACAGAGAGACAAGTCTGCACAGACGTTCTATCATCCTTTTTTTTTTTTTTTTTCCCATTCCCCCCGTTCCTTCCACCTCAGGGAATCTCATCCCCTCCTGATGCGAGGCTCAGAAACAGTAACGCGATAGACAATCAAGTTCGATTTCCCCAGCGAGGCAGCCACAACAAAAACTTCATATTCTTCAGCGGCCACGCAGCCGAGGGAGGAGATAGCCGCAGGACATCGAGGAGGAGGAGAGTCAAGGAGACGGATGGTTAGATATAGATTAACGGGAATATACATACAGAGATGTGTACATGCCAGGGTTCAAGTCGCAAGCAGATGCCATCGTAGGGTCGTTTGATGTTGTAAAACAGGGCCGGACTCAGGGTGAATACCGTGAATGCTGTGGGCTGAACCGGCTAATGGCACCTAATCATATCAGTGGGAGGAAACTCTGACCACAGAGCTTTGCCTAAAATGCTGCATCCCGTCAATATAACGAAGGAGAGCAGAGCGAAAAAGAGAAAAAAAAAAAAAAAAAAAGTGAAAGGGGACGAGACATGGAGATAAGGAAGGAAACAGATGGGGAGACAAGAGGTATCTTGCCGGAGCTTTTGTTCGAATGGATGAAACAGCGAGAGTAACACTGACGCTGTTTGCGCCCGGTCAAGCAAACAAGGACACGCCGAGTGGAAGATGTGGCCGGACACGGTCCAGCAGCTTTGCACAGATAACACCAGGGAGAGAGAGAATGACCGTAATTAAGTCCGGTGTCTGCAGTGTGTTGTCATGACCACAGGGGGGCTGCGTTGCAGACCACGAGCGGGGAAGTGAATGCATTATTTCCCAAGCCGTCGCTGCTTCAAACTCAGATTATGTGTTGCACAGTATTTTCAGAATAAAATAAATAAAATCCCATTTTAGAAGCAACGCCAATGCCAAGCGGAACAAGAAAGAGCAATCTCAAACAAAAATCACCGACTGAGACTAAGCTTCCAAAATATCCCAAAGCATCAGCAGTTTCCGAGAGCGACAAATAAAAGCCCATTTACTTGCTGTGAATATTTGTTGAATACAATTATATGATTGATTAGCCAAAGAAAGAGAAATTAATCCAGAGCTATTCTGATGCCTGATTAAACAACTGAGGCATTTTCTAACGTAAAAAAAAAAAAATGTGAACGAGAAAAACATTTGATACTCTCGGCTTGCCAAGGATTTTTTTTTTTTTTTTTATGTTTTGCTTTTCATCACTGGAAACTGAGGTCGATTGAGAATCTGCTGAGTGGTTTCATTGGTTGAGGCCTCGGACTGAATAGCCCAATGCCACTTCATCTTTTCTGGGCTGGCACACTCTTGTTACTACCCATATATGAGCAGTAAAACGCATAGACATATGAGTTGCTCAGAAAAGGAATGCGAGCGTGCACGGATTGACTTAAAAAACCCATTGCCCTTGCACAAAAAAGAGCCGAGTAGAATATCTTACCCCAGTCCCAAGACTGGGGGGAGACAGAGAAACTCAATAAAAGAGCTCAAATTATCCAATGAGAAACGCCAGTGTGTCTGTGCACGCCTGTGTGTGCACATTAAAGCGTGCACGCGTGAGCTTCAACAAAGCCCGGCAGCGAGAGCGAGAGGGTGGAACTGCCGTCTGAGTCAGAAGCGTGGGAAGCGCGGTATAATGCATGATACTTGAGGAAACGCATCGGCAACAAAGAGGAAGCTAGGTGTAATGCACTCATGAATAAATATGCAGGGGGGCTGGAATTGATCATTAGCGCTGTCTAGAGGAGGTAAGAAAATCGGGATGAATAGAGGCCTCGCAAAGAGTGATTTCAAAGCGCGGAGACTTCCTCGAGAGGCGCTCTGTGTTGTCAGCGATGACGCCCTGCGAGTTTCAGCCCGTGCTTTCGAAATGCAGCTTCCTTCTGCTCGTCTGTGTGATTCCACCCGAGAAATGTCATGTACCTGCTTTCTAACGAGAGCGGTGGCAGTTTACTCCTCTCTGATTGAGATTTCTTCAGACAGAAATTACGTTGGTGTGAACTGAAAAGGCTTCGTCTCTGCAGCGACTGCGCTTCGTTTGCTTCTGCACCTGTGCAGGGCTCGGGCTCGCCGCTCCCGGGCTCCTGTCTCGCAGAGTGTGATGTAAGGCCAAGGAACAAAAGGTTGTCTTCCCTGCCTCTGCCGGGGAGCCGCGGCGGCACAGCTCTTAATTGGCGCTCTGATCAGAGAAGGGGGTCTGGGCCGAGGGACCCACGGCTCCCAGCAGTCCCGTCATCCTGGGAACACTGGGGGGGGCGTTGCTCCTGTCTGTCTTGATTAACAACCTCCCCCTTTGACCCCTCCCACGAGGCCTGACAGGCACCTTTGCCGGCGCAGGTGCAGGCACAAATACCGAGTGCGTGAGTTTGAATGTACAGTACGCGTCCTTCCAGTCCTGTGGTGGCTGGGTTTAATGAGCGGCTTCCTGGAGCAGCAGCAGCAGCAGCAGTGGCTCTAATTGATTCAAAGGGGAGAGAAATGTTAGCGGGCACCGCTGACGGCCCACACACAAACACACGCACGCTGCAGTTTACATTCATGAACCCGCTCAAATGAAATATAAATGACCTGAAGTGCACCTGTTGTCAGGCGTTTGTGGGAAAGGGAAACAAGCGCTGCGCTGCGCGTTCCCCGCGCGGCCTAATTTTTGTCGCCCGGTCAGCACCATTTCCTGGTTTGCCGTTATTTCATTTCTGGCTCCAGTGATAAATCTGATTCTCTCACGCCCATGCGCCCTGCTCGTGCACGCTGGGAGGGGCGAGAATATGTGAATCGGAAAAGGCAGAGAGCGCGCTGCGGCTCAATCAGGGGACCCGTGATGGAACGGAAAAGCGGTAATTGCGTCGCGCTGGCTTTCGCATTGACTTTCGGTCCACTTCCAGGCTCCGTGGTATATCTGCCCAGTCTCCGGAGAATCTTAAAGTTTTATTTCATGTCCTCTTTACCTTAAATTACACTGACCATAAAGTATAGGTGCTATTAGCCTGCGGTATCTTTATTCACCTGATGTGCCTGCAGGGCTTGTATTATCATGCATATCTTGTCTTTTGAGGATTATAATGTTCAAGGCAATGCAAGACTTTATTTATTTCTGTGATAACATGTCGAAGCCTTGGCACCACAGAAAGTGAGAGCACTTGGATAAAGGCAGTTTGTTTGTGTTGAGAGACGACCGCGTTATTAAACACACCCTCCGTCAGGGTAAAGGCAAAACTCCCTCATCCATAACAGCGTATGCCAGCTCCCCCCACCTCTTCCCTTCTATCCCCTCATTGCTAATTATCCAGAAGATGGATTACATCATGGGATCTAATAGAGAGAAGCACCATCGCACAAAACCAAAACGCACACACACACACACACACACACACGCACACAGCAGTTTGTTTGTGTTGAGAGACGACCGCGTTATTAAACACACCCTCCGTCAGGGTAAAGGCAAAACTCCCTCATCCATAACAGCGTCTGCCAGCTCCCCCCACCTCTTCCCTTCTATCCCCTCATTGCTAATTATCCAGAAGATGGATTACATCATGGGATCTAATAGAGAGAAGCACCATCGCACAAAACCAAAACGCACACACACACACACACACACACACACGCACACAATGCTGCCCGGGCCCTGACGAAATCACTCAGCCAATGTCGCCATTTAGTTCTTATTAACAAAACATGATCATCGCTCAAAGATACGAATAAAGCAGCGCATTCAAACTGTCAGGAGCGATGGCATGTGATGATAAAACATAATAACAGTGAGTAATCGTGTTACTTTCCCCATTTTTAGATTGTATTTTTAAATGAGTCGCGCTGACACATTTAGAGCTCGTGAAATTATAAGACGCGATATATAGCCTGCGCAGCAGAGCGGGCTCCTCAGGGAGGATATATCTGTTAGGATTTCACAATCCTGAGCTGCGAGTATTTGATCAAGTTGGGTCTCTGCCCGAGATCTGCATTGTGTGAATGTACTGCGTTTGATTCAGAGCAGGAAAAAAATACATTACAGGGTATTACCGGCGGAGAGGAAGTAAAATCAAACAAGCAGATTAAAATATGCCCGTCTCTTGGCTTCAGAGAAGTGAAATTGCCAGGTGCTATTGTTGGCACTGCTTCTGGCCTCACCTCTTCAACGCCGCTCTTCACACTAATCTGGTGATTTCAAAATTGGGGGGGGGCGGCGGCAGAGGAATATTCTGCAAAAAAAAGAAAGAAACCGAGGCGTGAAGTGATCCAAGAAGTTGTCTGTGAATGTTGGCAACTCTTAAAAAGCTGTTAGGATATATTTTTTTTCCCTCCTTCTTCTAGCGAATCCTTCTGTAACCATGGCAACTGAAAGGGGGCGAGGCGGGGAGGGAAAAAAATCAACATACAAACCACAATATTGGAAAAGCCACCACTGTTAAACACGAGGCTCTCGAGATGTTCTCTTTTTTTTGTAACCCCAGGGCTAAAATGACATGGCCGGCGAGCTGGTGTACAGGCGTGCTTATCGCTGCAGAGGCGAGGCAGAATGTATAATGCGTCGTGTTTGCTCTGCGTGCTTGTTAATTCACACTAACTCGCTATCCCCCTAAAAATCCCTCTCAGAGGAAGTCAGTCACAGCGGAGCTGCTCGCGATCTCTTCGCACTTCACCCCCTCTCGCATCCTTTCGCTCATCAATTATCTCTGAGTTCTCTCTCTGCCTTTGTATTCCTCTACTTTTATCACTCTCTCCTCTTTGCTCCCCTTCACTGCCTCTGCCTCCCCTCGATCCCCTCTAATCCCCTCATCCCTCCCTCTCCTCCCAGATGAGGTGGTCTGGCCCTGGCCCCGGCTATTCCATTCCCTTATAATCTCCATCCCACCGCCGCCCCTGTCGCTTGATTTGCACACTTCATGAACTGGAACGTCTCTATGGCCGGTATCCCCCTTAGCATTCGCCGTGCGCCGCGTACGCCGAGCCGCCGTGCCACCTTGAGCACGCCATCAGCCCGGACGGCCGTGAAGACAGGAGGCATATGCACGCGAGCGCGCGCCGGCGCGCCCAAAATAATAATCACACGCCTGCCTCGGTCGGTCACGCACATTCTTCCACCTGGAATAAAAAAAAAAAGCGTGATCACAGGCTCGCTGTCTAAGCTGCTGTCTCGCTCACACATGCGTGCACGCCCTGTCGAGGGACGTCGTCGTAAAGCCCGCTGACGTTCATCAGAACAGTCAGATGTCAACCTGCGTGTTGGAGAACGTAAGCTGCCACCGCCTGTGCAGAGAACATCTGTGGATGAAGGTCGACACTTATTCCCACACGGGAAGGCGAACGACGGCTTACCAATCACATGTCAGAGCGCCGTATCAGAAACAAACAGCGAGAGGATGCCATTGATTTATCTAGTTTTATTGCAGCCTCTTCTCTGATTTCAGCCTGTGAGCGCTGGGGCTCATTCACCAGTAAGCCGTCCACCAAGGACAGCGGGCCCCAGCGGACCCGGCACAGGACGCCTGCTTGTGTTTTTTATTTTGTCACCGTGAGGCGGTCTGAGTCATTGTTCCCTTGGCCTCAGCCTGCTCCGGCCGGGGAGCGTCGGGGTGAAAGAATGCCGCCCGCCTCCTGATCCAACGGCTGGCCTAATTTGTAATTACCTTCTGCAGTGTTCTGGAAGACTGCAGTTTGCGCTTGTCCAGGATGCGGATTATCTAGTGTACTGAGATGGCAAAGTCGCACACGGCTAGACGCTGATGAGTTTCCACAGCCCAGCACTTGATTGACTGAGGCGGCCGTGTCCTTAATTCGATTTTTCCTCTGTCATGCTATTGTTAAATTTTTAATCAAACCTCTGTGTGCTACCTCCATTCCCCACACCGGATTACATTTAATTGTGTAAATTGAATTTGGAGCCAAGGAGGAGTGTAAAGTAAACTTGGATCCAGGCAAGGTTACAGCTGCGGAAGCCTTTGAAGTCGACGTTTCAATCTGTAATCCACTGGATGCTGGTTTTTATTTTCTTCTTTTTAAAGGTTGGATAAAGTTAGTGCAGGAAGGATTGAAGAGAAATTCTCAGCAGACTTTCCATTCAATCCATTCGGCTATGGACAGCCCCGACAAAGCAATTTCCGAGTCATAAGACACTCCACCCTATTATATGTGTGCACGGGGGGGAACTGTAATGGAGGAATGAAGCGAGGGATTAAATATGGATAAGGTAGCAGCGCTGTTAAGTCGAATATGAGAAGGGAAAAGAGGAGCTCCTGATTGATGCTATCTTGCAACTGTTTACCTTTGATATCATAGTCTGTCAAACTAAATGACGGCACTTTGGGACGCTTTGAATGCATGAAACTGTTTACAATCAAAGGATGTAAAATATGATCCCGTCCCGCTGACCTCTCTCTGGCAGAGCCACGTCTAGATCTTTGTGGTGCGATAATGATAATGAGTGCAGAGCGAGATGAGGCTTAGTTTGTGTCATTCAGAGCTGTTTTCATTGACTATTTTTCAGAGGAGGTACCGACTGTGCATCCTGAAGTGGTGATATAGTATCGTGATGTAGCCTGAAGAGGATGGAAAGAACAGTGAGGGGAGGATGAAAAGAAATACTTCCTGGCCTGGTCGGGCTTCACGCAACAGGAAAGTGCACGCTGCTTTTTTCTGGCGCTGACCCACATAGTGGCAGTGCCAGGTCTGAGCCACCTCCTCCAACAACGGAGGTGTACACTGGATGGGACTGTGTCGGGGAGGGAGCGGGATGAAAGGCGGCGGACTCGCGGGGCGTGCAGAAAAACCTATAGGGCGTCTCACTGAAGGCAAGGACTCATGCCAACTGGCTGCTCGCTCCTACTGAGAGGCCTTTGTGACACAAGCTAGTGGCCCGATCAGCTGTGGCACAGCGGGGGAGCTGGGGAGGGGGGGAAGAAGGGGCGAGGAAATGAAAGAGTCTCTGCCTCACGTTGGAGTACAGTTTCCCAGGAGCTACTGACTCCAGCTAATGCATTTAGACTTGTTTTTCGAGTGGCGGTTAACGGGCAACATTTGAACCGCCGAAGTAATTCTGTTCTCCATCTGGCGTCGACGAGATATTTTAATGAAAGAACCTGACCGAGCATGGTGCCGAAAGCTTTGATAAAGGGTGCTCCGCGGCTGCAATCTGTCGCCGCCGATATTCACGGCGACGGGACGGCGCCGCAGCAAGTGCTACCGCCGGTCTGTTTGGGTTTTTCGGGGAGTGACAGAAGCCCGGATCCTCTTCAAGTCACTTGCACGTAGGGTTAAGGAGCACCGGGGGGGAATACATTAACCGAGGAAGTGGTTAGCCAGAGCGAGCTGGAGGCTTTTTGATTCACAGCTTCATTAAACTCAGCGCTCTTCTGGGTGGAACCACTTCAAACCGAGCCTTGGCCCGACACCGTGTTGTGGGACTGGTATCCCGAGTGCAAGATGTGCAGAGTGGCATTCTCCCGCTGCACGCGCTGGCAACAAGGCCGAGACAACTGTGCTCACACACAGACGGCATGGGTTTTTTTTTGTTTGTTTGTTTTTTTTTTGTTTTTGTTTTTATGAGCTACACATTTAAAATCGTGGCGTTGTCATGACTCGCACAGGGCTGCTCATTGGATAATTCCTGCGAGCCAGCCTTGATGAATACAAATGTTTGGATCCCTCAACAACTGCTAATAATACTCCTCAAGGGCATAACTCAGTTGGATGGCATAATTGGCACTGTGAGAGCAGAGGCACCGGGGAGCAGGCTCCCTTCGGTCCGTGCTGGAGCGACAGCGAGACAGAGCTGGCAGCACGTTGGCCTTTAGTGGACATTGGCGTCTCCTGCCAGCTGTCCTCTAACCCCCCCACTTTTAAAACTTAGCTATTCAAGGGATCTATAATAATTTTATGAAACAAAACCAGGATGTGACAAATTTAAAAAAAGGCATAAAGACTATATTTTCCTCGGCGTCCCGACCCTCCGCTTGGCGTTCACAGCGGCTCATTTTGCCAGAGCGAGACATGCAATTATACAGTGTAATCTTCCCCAGACCGCGCAGACATGGCATTAGGATTAATTCGCTGTAGACAATGCAGGGGTGCGCTCCCATTCAAGAACAGTGAAACGATGTCAAATTCGCCGCCGTCCAATCTGCCCGCATCCTGCCGCCACCCCACAATTATGTTAAGGTTGCTCGTGCCTCTCCAGAGCTCAGAGGTGACTTTGGACACAGGGAGGTTACAATGAGAGGTAATTGCCAAAATCCACGGCGGAATAGTATGATCTCTCCCTGACACTGAAGGCAGGGGAAAGACAAAGAGCCTTATGAATATTTAAATTGCAATTTTCTTCATTTTGTTCAATTGACCCTTTTTTTTCCGTGCGTTTATTGCGGAGAGGGGGTGGGGGCGGAGGCGGGGGGTGTCAAAACAGGAAGGGGCTCAGGGCAGGAACTGGCTCAGGACGCAAATAAGTATAAACAAGACCAGGCTTTGATGCACCAGATGTCAAATAAAACACTTTTTTAGCCCAGCTCCAGTCTAATACTGTGACATTTATTGGTTTAAAATGCTCCGTGCACATTGATTAGCCACAGAAAACAGCATATTTGAGGGATGAAATCAAAGCCCTAAGATGACTAATTAAATAATCAATTAAGCTGGTAAACAATAAGAGTTTGGGAAAATAAACTCGGAAACCGAAGACTGCTTTGCCTTTGGCGACGGCAACGAGAAGACTTTTCAAAACAAGTGCTGCTCGGATTTCAAACCGCAGTCGAGGTTGTGCAAGTTGAAGTCGGCAAACTCCAAACAGACTTCAAAAAGCTTCATGCTTATTTTCCAAAAACTCTTCTAATAAATTGGATAACAGAGTTAATACTACGCATGACTCATGAATGAACTGTCTCCACTAAGCCTGCCCTCGCCCTGCTCACCCAGCTATCTACTGTGTGATTAACAATATCACGTTAAAGGCCATTAAAGAAGAGGTAATCCAAGATTCAGGGCAGGGCTAATTACTAATCATATCATCTCTATTAGGCCCTAATTATAGCACATGCACGAGAGCAGAGAGGCAGAGCTGATAAGGCCGGGAGATTAACTCAAACATACTGAAAGTTACACATGCAGGCGAGGCCAAGTGTCCTCAGAGACCAGTGGAAAATGGTGCATGCAAGCATACGCTTCGGACCTGCAGTGTTTTCACTGAAGAAGACCAAACCCAAATGTATTGAGCAAAATAGTCTTCAAGAAATGACCAATAAGTGATGGAACACCTCGCTCAGCGCGCTGGCTGCAGCTCGCACAGATTTGCCCTGATTCTGACGGTTAACCCGCCCGACAGCTCCGTCACCCCGGTGCACGTCGCCTGTTTGACCTGACGCGAGTCACAAGCGGGGCCGAGAAACACAAGCTCTTTGTCTCGCTGTGGCGGCGGCATCGCCTCGGTTACTAACCCGAGGCGATGCTGCATGCCGCCACCAAGTAATGACCGGGCCCGGCAATCGTAATGTGCTTTACCCTCGGCTTCGCACATCCCGGCTTATTTAGACCGGGGAAACAGCCTCATTTGCAAACACGCGGGAGGTTTTTTTTTTTTTTTGCATACCGCAGACGGGGGCTTTGCCCCGGGCAGCGTTTACTGATCGGCCGCCCGAGCAGAATAGATAAGGAGGGGTTTCATTCACAAAATCCACAGTCTCCCCGGGGAGCGTCCGTGTACCACTGTGTTCTTAGGATATTGGCCTGGCCTCGCAACCCCTGTTCATTTCC
This sequence comes from Pseudorhombus dupliciocellatus, assembly GCA_016785235.1. NCBI lineage: Eukaryota > Metazoa > Chordata > Actinopteri > Pleuronectiformes > Paralichthyidae > Pseudorhombus > Pseudorhombus dupliciocellatus. The sequence continues at coordinate 1,597,764 of JAFBJW010000098.1, forward strand.
TTGTACACTCTGCTGTGCTGGCTTCTGTGTGTAGGCCATGAATACAAACCAAGAGTAACAGGCTTCATATGAGCATCTCATAAATGAAACATAGGGGAGAGTAAGTAAACTCTATTTGGTTTGTATTAAAGCCCCCCCAACACCCCTCGTCGGGATAACATGGTATTGTTATTCACCTTAAGACAATTATTTGCCTTCCACAGCTGTTTTATGGGAGCGTATTGCCAATAATCCTCACAGGCGTGGAGGCCTGTCTTTGCCGTTAACCCCACGCAGCCCTGCATAATTACAGGCAGGAAATGCTGCGGGGATGGCTGGGAATGCATGCTTCCTCCCTGCCGCATTACCCAGTGAGATCTGACACCGAAACACCTTCCCCGGCTATCCGATGCCAGCTTCAACGAGCAGTGTAAATAATTGCTTCCTTTTTATTTTTTTTGTCTTTGTTCGTCTTCCATTTATTCCATCCGACCAGGCTGGAAATGGGTTGTCTTTTTTCCTCCAATGTGAGCAGACGGAATGAAGGTTGAATCCGAGCTAAAGGGTCATTATCAGAATGACACTCGGGCGCGTTCATATTTCCTTTGAAGGTGCTCCACTCCGGCGCGTTCAGCTTCCTCTGCCTTTGTTTTTCCCACGATTGCTGTTTGCATTAGCGCTGCTCTTGCCGTCGCCGAGTGAGAGTTTTGCATTTTAAGCGTGCTGTTTTGATCATGCCAGCGAGCACATCATTGAGGCTGCTCTGCATCTTTGATGTATTACATACTGATGGAGAGCATGTATTATTATTTTTTTTTTTACTTTCCCTGCAGGTTTCAACAATCTCAGAGGCTCCCAACTGCTTTTTCAAGGTACCAATGAATCATCTGTCAGTATGTGCACCCAGGGAATAGATGTGGGCACTGATGAAGACAGCGAGGCGATTGTCTTTAAACGTGTCGTATCGGAGGCTAAAGATGGACATCATAAGGCTTTTGCAGTAACTCCAGGAGGAGGAATCAACACTAACGTGCTGTAACGGCTTAAAATACACCTCCACCCACGGCTGTCTTCTGCAAGCATGAGCGAGGCGAATCAGCGGCATCAACATAATTCATTATGCAATTTGGAATGACAGGCGGCGAGGATGGCGGCGAGGTGCCGCAGCGCTGTGCGCGGGGCCGGGCGGTTCATAATGCAGGGATCCGTATCGATCTGGATCCGTGTAGAGGAAAGGAATCGATAGAGCTGATCCCTCTCAGTTGATCTTAAGAGAGCCGAGGTGCCAGGTGAAAAATGATCCATTAGAGGGATGTGAAGCAGCCTCAGTGGAGTGCATTAAGCCATTGTTCGAGGCTCCGCTCCCGTCCGGTCCTGCGAGATGGGCTTAACTGTCCCACGTCTGCATGTGAGCAAAGACAGGGGTCTGCCAGCTTTTCCTCTCGGAAGTAAACCCAAAGGCAGATATGTGGAGATGTGTGTTTTGAGATTTCTATGAACTCTGATTGAAAGAATAGAAATCCCCTCTATCTTTGACCCCGAGATCGGCTCGTGGAAACGCAGGCGCTCATTCATCTGTCTGCTCGCTCCGGCACAAAAAAACCACACATGAGCGAACGCGCCGCCAACATCTGCCCCTGTGTTCAATCACCTGCTAAGGACGTTTCCTGGACAGTAAGCTGAGATTACAGTCAAAAATAAAACTGCAGCGGGATGAGCAGGGATTACTGTCTCCTCCTGTCACTTTGATTTGGCAGGAACATGGTAGGATCACACCTGGGGTATTATCATCGCTCTCGATCCACTATAGGTGGTGATTATCTAACTGTGATGAGCTGTAATCACATTGCTTATTTCGGAGTTAGGTTTCTTAATAATGAGTGGTTTATTTGCCTCGCTGTTTTGCATCGTGTGCTTTCGTTCACGGGGGCAAACGATCGAATGCCGCATTATGTTGCCGCTCCTCCACGGAGCAGACTGTAATATTTAACAGCAGGAAAACAAAAGAAAAAAATCTGATGAAAACAACCGTGCAGGTCTGTTCAAAGCGCAGCGTCTGGCTCTGTGAGCGCCACAGACTGGCAGCTTAGTGAGAAGAATGAGAAGGGAAAAAAAAAAAAAAACACACAACCACACATGGAAGTGTGGAATTCTTTAAAAAAGATGACGATGAGGCCAGGATTTTAAAAAAAGACACAAAAACAAAGCACAACGCAAACATCGTCACATCGATTAGACATGTTGTGTCACTGAATCAGATGCAGTGAAACTAAAATGCAGTCAGCGCGTGACGTCCGGAGTGTGGGAGACAATGCGTCTCATAATTCAGAGGCGATTCACATGAGTGCACCGGCCTTGACCAGACGGTTGTGGGATCTGAGTCATGGCTTTCGTTAAGGTTTCACCCTGCCTTGACCTGTGCTTGATGGAGGCACCGCGTGCACAGCACGCTGCTGACTGCATAATCTTTTCCCCCTGCCTGCTTTGAAAAGCTCAATTTCCAAAACGAAATGCTACCTTGAGCTAAGTTCCCCCCCCGACTTAATTTGCCGCCCTCAGATTGGGATTCCTGCTTTTGTCGAACTTGATTAATTGCCGTGCATCACTTGCAGATCAGGGTATTGATTCGAGCTATTTGTTGAGCATGTGCAGCGCGGGGGGAGCAGCTCGCACTCTCATCCGCTTTCCGTGTGCGGCGAATGCTTTTAAACAACGGCAAATGGCTCCAAAGACAAGTGCGGTGCGCTCGCACCACTGTAGTCTTCACACAAAGTGAGGGCAGTAGTTACTTAATGAACAGGGGATTGCACGTAATGGCGCGTCTTTTGTCACCGTGTTGTAAAAGTCGGTGTAATTTCCGGCACAAGAGATGCACCGGCTCTCGTCTCAGCGCAACGCCACGGAACGGCTCAATTTCTTGGCCGTTCAATTATTTCAACGCTCGCCGCGTGACTGCACAGTGACGGCGTGTACTGTACGGCACTTGAAAAGCCCGATGGTTTCACTGAGTTATTCGGGGGGGGGTTGAATTAACAAAAGCAGCTACTGAATAACTACAATTTGGTCATTTTAAAGTTCCTGTGAAGTGCAGCGAGATGCTCAAAGAGTTGTGTTCGCGCATCGGGTATTCAGGGATCGCGCGTCCCTTTCTTTGTCACCGGCTTCATTTGTGCGTGCACTTCACAGGAGAGAAATCTGTGACAGATGAACGCCCAGCCTGAGCGGCTGAATCAGAATCGAAAGTACTTTATTTAGTGGCTGAGTGCGTCCCAGACATTTTGCATTAAACAGCAAAAAACTTGCGTCTCCCTGCCCGCAGAAACCAAAGGTTATCTCCAGGGAAACGCGGCGGCGCCACACGGACCCCCGACACTCACGCTCGCGCTCTCTGCTCAGGAGCCGCCCGGCAGTCCGAGGGGCCACTGGCTGCACAGCCACATACAAACACAACACAAACTGCGAAGCGCGATAAGAACAGGAGGAAGGCTTCAACAGCATTTTGGACAGAAGACAAATGACTGCTGGTGGAGTTATCATTGTCAGTTTCGTGTAGCTGGAGGACGCTTTGCTTTTGTTTTGTTTTTCTCTTTTTTTTATTCCTCCGCCTGCGAGGCGGTTATTTATAGTCCGGGCACTCACCGTCTCGTTTTTGTTCTTTGTCTGAGCGGGAAATATTCTAATGCGAGGCCTATGATGAGCGGGTGTTCCCAGGTGGCTGTGCGGCCATGTTAGGGCAACGCCGTCGGTTCAAACCCGCCAGCAACCCGTGTCATTTTTATCTTGACAACTTAAATTCTCTTTCTTCTCCTGCGCCGCAAAGCAAATCTGCAGGATGAAGGACGGCGGCACAAAACAGAACAAGCTTACTCTTCGCTTTCCCCCGCGCCCTGTCACCGAGACTCAGCAGCTCTGGCTCGTGAGTTTACGCGACGTTTTTCTACCAGCCCGTGTGTTTTTAACTGCCCGGCCTGTCAACACCGCGCAGCTTATGCGGTGACGTAGGTACGCGGCGAGCTGCCCCCGAGGCCGCGCTCCCCTCTGCCACTTGAGCTTCCCCTGTTGTCGACTCAGCATGTCGGACAAGCTCCCCGGGTGACTGCGCCACCACGTCTGACACAATAGATGGTTAGTATGTATGAGTGTGTGTGCGTGCGCGCGTGCGCTCTGAGGTCAGCCGTAGCCAGGAGGCGGTGGCTTGAGAGACAGCAAGGTTCCCAGCGGCCACCTGCTGTGTGTACTCGCTGTCACACGTTATCATCGCTAAGAGAGGGCGAGGGGTGGGGGGGGTCTGCATCCAAGAGCCGTTGGTACATGCAGAGGGTTGTGTTTTGCATAAATGATGTAATAGTTTTAATTGATGTTTACAGGGTGATGTCAGGGGTAACGTCAGCTTGTGGCGGCGTGGGGCCTTTCACCAGTCAGGGGAACTGGTGGTTTATTATAAAACCAGTTCACCGTGATGAGAGTTTCTCTCTCTTTCTCGATATGCATACGTATGCGCGGACTCCATTCTGAAAATCACCTCTGGAATCTTAATGAACCGCAGTAATGAACTGTGTTAAATTACGCTTGCGAGTCGAGTTTTGTTGAACAAGCCATTTGAGTGTGAGACATAATAGCGCCCCGATTTTTATGGCTAGATTTACAGGCACTAATCATCTCGGCGTCCCCTCGCCCAGATCTCACTCCGTGTGACTGGTGTTCAAGAGCGATTATTTTTTTGTTAATACTCCTGTAATTAAATGCACGCGTTGACTCTGAGCGATTACAGTTCCCCGCGAGTAATTGCTCCGTGGCTGGGATCATTGTGAGGATGATAATCGAATCTGCTGGGGTTTTGGCCATGTGTCCTGCAGGAGCGAGCGGCGGTGAGTCACCGCCGTTGCACGACTGTCCCGACTTCAGACGCCCGCTGTTGTTTCATCACGACGTTTCATTCTAAAGAACCCGGTGTCGCAGAGCCATCGTTAACAATTACGAGAAAACTGGATCTCGAAGTCCTGCTCCTGCTGTCGGTGCTTCTGTGCAGCCACGGCCTCGTGCACAGCCCGGCTGCTCACGCCACACCTTATGGCCACGCTGCCCACATATCTGACTGCTCGGTACTGACTAAACTTCACTCGGAGGTTGTTTCTGAGCGCTGAAGGTTGGCATTCACCAGAGCTGCTATTTATTCCGCTTGTCATCAGAGGAACAATAATAAAAAGTCAACGCGTTTAAAAAAAAAAAAAAAAAAAAAAAAAAGCTCTTCAGAAAAATTTGGATTGCAAAGCATCTTGAATGGCTGCCACAGAGCCACACAGGACAAGATCTAAATGTGAACACAGAGTGAATGCGGCTGATTAAACTCAAGTCCCTTTGGTGGCTCCCTCACCGTTTGTTCGCTTTTTTCTCTTTTGGCCGTGACATTCCTCAGTAACCTGGATATAACTTCGACGCAACACCAGGGCCGAGACATCAGTTCCGCAGCTACATCAGGACATCAGGACGTCATGTGAGACAGTGAGGGAGGAAACACGAACAGAAAGAACTGGCAAACGCATACTTTAATCTCGGCGACGTCTGCGTGATCACATCAAGGACGGGATAATTTCATAATTGTGTGCTTGTTATGGGAGCAAACACAAAAACAAAACGCTGTTTTGCCGCCGCAAATCACTGCGTTCATTTATGAGAGAATAAAGCGACAATTAGTCTGTGATTCACTGCGATTCACGGAATCATCTTATCACACGAGCATATCCCTCGCTGATTCCCTCTCAGGGTAAAGCCGGGACGAGACGGTGGCAAAATCACGAGACGGTTTACGCTTTTATTTATCAATGGCGGGGTTTCGGTACAAATTAAGATGAGGAGGATGCTCAAAAAAGCGAGCTCTGATTAAGGGGAACAAATACGCAACAAATGATTTCTTTCATCAGTCTGAGTGTGGGGTTGAAAGACGTGAAGATGCTGCTCTGCCATGTTTGTCTGTCAGATAGAAAGAGCTCAGCTTAGCAGGCACGTGCAGCCGCTCCCCAGCATCTTTAAAATTAAATAATTAGTGGAATGTGTATAAAACTGTGTCTCTGTTGTGTTTGTGTCTTCACAGGGGCGACGCACTGTCTGACGAAATGCGGCCAGGTGATGTGATATCCTGGGTTCTCCACTGGCTGCATGGTAAGCAGAGTTTCAGTCAGGCCACTTCCCTTCTGTCCAGTCTTTGTCCTAACGAAAGCTGACTGGTGTGGGGTAAACGCACCTAAAATCAACGTACCATCCATCCATTTCCCATCAGATTATTTGCTATTGTTTGAGTCCAGTTTACATTCCATCATTGTTGACCCCACACGAGTACACATGATAAACAATTCTAAAAATAAAATGCTCTTTATTGGTGATTCATTTTCAATTTCCTAGGCTCTTCTCATAAGTGTGGCTGAAGTTCATCCACCTTTTTTAATAACTGGGTGAGAGAGCGACCTGTACCTCTACAGCTCTTGCAGAAATATATGATGTTGGTGTGGATGCCCTGGACAAACGCATCTCCAGATTTAAAGGAGGGGAGGAGACCTATTGGTTGGAGAATTCAATTGATAAAATGTATTTTACATTAATAAAAACCAAGGTATCTGCAGGGAAAACAAAACAGATATGATGAAAACCAGGGGAGAGAGAGAGAGAGAGAGAGGCTGAGTGACTGTCACCCGCTTACATTGTGCAGGTGAGATGAGTCTCCTTGACAACCAAACCCCGCCCCTCTGGCTCCTGCAGGGAGACCATGCGACATCCCAGAGATGAGTTCACACCTGCGATTAGAACGAGCGAGTGCACGTGTCTGGAGGGACCACATGTGAACAGATCTCACCCCCCGTCCCCGCACATGCACATAAACGCACAGGTAATTTCTGTTGATTTCAGCCGGTCAGACGGTGACAGAAAGAGAGCAAGCAACAGGAGTGAACTAATCAATGCACCGTGCACACCTCTGCTATGGAATAAGATTTTACTTACTTGAGATGCTAAAAAAGAATCAATACGTGGCCGTGGAGGTAAACGTTGTGGTGCGCCGCCGCAAATAAATCAATGCATTGGACGGAGAAGTGCAAAAATATTGTCTCTTCATTATGAAGCTATAACAGGCCAGAGGTCCTTCGCTGTGTCCCAGGACACGTTTGTGCACTTCCTGCTGAAAGGTCGTGACCCCCGCGCCCTCAGGATGTGGGTTCAGATCCCCAAAGCCTGAGACTCATGTTAATGTCAGTTTAAATTGGACTAATGTACACGAGTTTCAGCTCCAAGTACGTTTGACCTCCAATTCCCCCAAAAGTCATTTCCTGCTCTATAGTGTCCCTCTAACCGGTCATTCCTTGAAGGCCTGGCTTTGGTGAATAGGACCCTGCATCCCCGGGGACCAAGCCCCATCTCTTTGACCCCTTTCTCTCTCTCTCTCTCTCTATATATATATATATATATTTTTTTTTTTTCCATCAAGGCTCACTCAGCTGTGTCTTTCTTATTTCAGCACACAGACCCTCTGGGATGCTCTCATTCCCATCGCTCAGGCTACCTCTGATATTGCTGATACCTGCCCTGCACACAGGTGAGGAGATACATTTCTGCTATGAGCCGTACACAGAAGGAGATTCCATAACTGCATCTGCGCATAAAGTGGGAGAGCTATTGGGCAGCGAGACGTTTTCCCCAGCTGCACGTAATGAAGAGCCAGCATTAAAAAAAAAAAAAAAAAAACACCCCACGTTTCCTACAGGATAAATAAATGCGATTTCCTGTTTAGATAAATTGTCCAGCGCCAATTTTATGCATAAACATTCCGCATTGTAAAGTCTTTCAGTCTGAATGACTTAACGCTCCGTTTAGAGACAGTCAGCTGAAAACCTGCATGCACGGCTCAGAATTACTCCTCCATTAACCAGGGATTTCCAAGCCTGGGGAGGACACGCAGTATGGATTTGAGACGTGAGGTGAATCCTGAATATGTTCGCAAAAAGTCTTTCTTGTGAACTGGGCATGTTTGTTATTCTCCAGTCCACTCTTTGAGAGGCCAAAGCATCAAATGACAAGCGGCGACTTCCCCAGATTGAGACTCACTCGGCTCTCGGAACGTTGAAGAGTTGCAGGACTCGGTGCGATATAATGTCTGGGGTGTGAGCGGCAGCAGCAGTGCATCATGATTAAATGCTTGCGTGGGCAGGAGTGAATGATCTCCGCGTTTGTCACCAGAACAGAGCTTAGCGTCCGTCAGCGCTGCCAGCGGAGGTGCGTCTGCCACTGAGTGGGAACAGAACAGGCCAGATTGTGTGGGGAGGGAGGCCCTGGCACGTGACCAGGTGCATCTGAAGCCTCCTCTGATCCTCCCATGTGCTGCCGGGCCGCTCTATTCCTCCGATGCGGCGCCAAACACCTGCTTGCCCCCCCCCATCTCGCAGCTGAGATAGGCCAGTGACGTCATCTGAGGAGGTTTTAAGAAGCTTCGTGTGGTCAGTTTGATGATGGGATGAAGAGATATTTCTGGAGGATGCACGGTGCTGCACCTGGAAGTGTTAGAAATACACCCAGCGTGGACGTTGTAGTACAGGGAGCCCTGTGTATTCATACCAACCAATCAAATACTCCTGTACTTAATCTCCAGTAGTACGCATGAAATATTAATGTGAGCTATCTATGGTGATTAATTGGGCTCTAAAGGTGAGGGGGGTGGGTCATCATGAAAGTTTTGAGTTTGCATTTGACTAATGAGGAATAGTGAAGGGAGGCATCCGTCAGATGGAGGATGAACGTCTGATTCCCTCATCGCTCGTAGTGATGGCGGTTGAGCAGCAGCTTTACCACTTTCTGATTGAAGCCATATTTCAGACAACAACAATGATAGGGGATCGTTAGGGGGGGGGTCCTCAGGTATTTAACCATCTTGCAGGAGAGGCGTGTGAGTGACTGATGTCGTCTTTACATGGTTGAGTCTTTAAATGAAAGTGGCCGATCACGGCAGTTAGCAGGAAAGTAATTGATGGAACGAAGCAAAAGTGACGGGTGTTGTTTCGGCTGAGCGGCGAAAGGCGCGTTAGACAAAGATGTCTGCCGCAGGGTGGGGGGAGGGGGGGGGGGGGGTTTCGGGGAGTTTCGGGGAGTAGGAGGGGCGGTGACAGATAAATGAGGCCATCGCCGGCTGGGGGTGGAGGAGGGGAGGAGGGGAGCGAGTTGCTCGCGAGCTCCCTCGCGATCTGTACCTGCCAAGTCCCTACCCCGAACAGCTGCTGGTAACTACGCTCCCTCGCTGCATCCATCTTTCACAGCCTCTAATCCGACTGCTCCGAGATCTGTTTGACGTGTTTGATGCAGCGTTTTACTTTCACAGAAGTGCTTTATTTTAGCCTCACCACTTGCATGCAGTATTCATAGATGAAACACAAAACTTTGATTTCTCTTTTTCATATTTTTTCCCATGCTCCCCAAATCAGGCCCATCGGGTAAATTAAAGCATCCGCTCCTCACTTGTCATGCCTCCACCGCACCTGACCCCCTCAGGCCCCCGACCCCCAAGCTGGTGGCCCCTCACAAGCTGCCGCCTGCCGTTCACACCCCGCCCCTCCCCGACGTGCACCTGCAGCACTGCGTTACGTAACCAGGCCCGCATTTGCAAACGGCAGGCCGCCGTTAAAGGCGTTCTGTCATCCGGAGCGCATGGGCGATCTCTTATTCATAAAGTGAAATCAATTAGGCGTTTGTGGCCAGCCTCTCGGCCATTTGCGTATTCAAATGAGGCGATTCTGTAGGGAGGGCGACGGCGGGGGTTTCTTAAAAAGTGGCAGGAGCCTAGCGAGGGGTGATGAAATACAGCTTCATGATTGCAGTCACTGTGGACTTGGTTTTTTATTCGCTATTCATGCACTGAAAACCGAGCTAGTCCTGTTTTAAACACACGCCAACCTGGTGTGAGTCGTCACTAGCCCTCCCTGGTGTTTTTCATCGGCTTGACTTGAAGCGTTTAGGTGCGGGCCTCCCCCGGGTGCAGCCATTTGAGCGGAAGCCAGCCTTGTCGTATAGGTGATAATGAAAACTCCTTCCGCAAGACGCAGCACTAGCCAATTAAATCAACTACAAAGGAAGTGGAACGCTCCCACGACTGCTCACAACCGAATGTGAGCAACGGGAAGGAACAAAACAAAACAGAATGAATGTGGAGGAAAAATTAACAATGCCTCTTTTTTTTTTTTTTTTTTTAGTATTATGCTGCTGTACCGCTGCATTCATCCTCAAGTTTCCACCATCAGGAGCACGCGGCTCCTTTGTAGATCCGCGGGGCGCCTCGAGTGAGGCTGCATTAAGTGGGATCAGGTCATCACTCGGGCTGTGATTGCAGCGCAGCTCTGACCTGAATAGAGAGCGCCGACGAGCTCTGTGAGGAGTGGAAGTGGGGAAACGACGAACTGCTGAGGATGGGTTGTTGTAGTAGAGGAGGACGTGTGTGACTCCTCTTGAAGGAGGGGTTAGAAGCAATCATACATAATCATAAATACAGTGGTTGCGAACAATGTATTTTTTTCCAAGAATGCAATGGTAGGAAAGCAAAAGGGAGAAATTCTTGGTATTCGGCATTTTCCTTTCCTGTGAAATTGTGCTGCTTCATATACAGAAGTTCTTAGAAGTCATCAATTGTCCTAAGCTTCTTTTTACCACCTGGTTTCACCTGCTTAATCGAAGCTAAAGGGCAGAACCTTAAATTCAATTAAATACCAACGCTAGTGTTAATTTAATACTCAAATGAGTCATGTGTGCGACAGAAAGTAGAATTTGGCCCACAACTACCAACAGGAGCTGAACTGATGTTGGAGGACACTTGATCCATGAAACAGACCAACATGTCACCTGATGTCTGATGGGTAGAAAAATGGCCTTTCTCGCATCCTTTCACACTTCGTAGCGTAGCACGCCGTCCTCCTCGACAGTCTCGTCACTCGCGGCTGTAATCTGATAGAACTCTCGGCCATAAGTGCATCTGCATTTAGATCAGCGGCGCACAACCCCTATGCCTGCGTCCCTCCGTTGATTTGCATAATGGGAGATTGCGGTGATTGTTATTCATTGACACAACACTGCACGGGGCAGATGGAGATGATGTACTGAACCGACTGTTCCACTCTCTGGTGTCTGGTGCCGGAGAACGCAGCCCCAACGCTTCATCTCACGCCTTTTTTTTATTATTATTTTTATTATTTATGCAGTGCAGAACTTTTAAATTCTCCCACATCTACAAAACTCCCAAATGGGAGAAAAACAACGGTTCTGTGAACAGCTGGAGAACGGCTGAGGCCAGTAGGCCTCTAAATAACCTGAAGTACACAGAGCACCTGACCGAGATGAGACAGCAGCGACTGACTGACACCTCTATCTTCCCCGCCATCCGTGTGACGGAGGAAGGGAATTGATCGCAGGGCCCGCTCGTGCATGAAGAAGAGAGCGCCGCTTATTAGCGAGGGGAGGGAGAGGAGAGCGATTGCGTCTCCTCTGTTCCAGGCTGACGAAGGACACGGCGTCTGTTCTCAGGAAGGAGCAGGGATCCATGGCTCGTTGGCAGAGCGCAGACTTCAAACGCGTTCAGTGAGAACTTCAAATGGTCTGCACTTGCAGTTTAACGCTGACACCTGACCAGGCTGCCCCCTCGCTCCCGTGGCCTCCTTTATTCCCTCTAATGCAAAACCAATGTTATGTCATGGGGGTGACCCACATAGAGGAAATGGAATAAGCATCCATTTTTTTTCTATTTATCAGATTTAATATTTGCAGACTTTGAAGATTTTATTTTTTCTCTAGTTGTATTTTTTTAATCGTGACCTTGCAGTTGTTGTACCTTGTGTTAAAAGCACTTCGGTTGTTGTTTTAAATGTGCTGTATACATACATCTGACATTGACATTATATCTGTAGCTCACTGAAGGAACAAATCCATTTTAAGTGCTGGAGGATTTGTGTCTAATTGGGTGATGTATTGTTGTCGTAATCCGACGTAAAGGTTTAAATGGGGGTACAGGACAAAGTGGATTCCATTCATCCATCATCTTTCCAGATGAATAATATAAGAAGGTAGAGTGAAATGATAAATTGTTCTTAATCTAGAGATAACTGCAGAAGAATGAGGCTGAGCTTGTTGTGTTTTAAAATCTGAATTAGAAGCGTTTAACCTCCCCACTTAAGTAATTTTCATTCTGTCTCATGGGAGAATTAAAGTCCAATATTTTCCAGAAGTTGTTAAAAATGCTTTTAGTTTCATGGAGAAGGGGGGGGGGGGGGGGGGGTCTGCTTCCGGGGGGGGGGGGGGGGGGGGGTTCTGCTTCCTCCCCAAGTGCACAGATGGTGCTCAGTCAAAACATCACATGAGGAAGTGAGCAGTGAATGTCAGTTTGGAGTTTTTGCTTTGACATTTTGTAAGTGCGCAGCCACATTACTGGGGGGAAAAAAAAAAAAAGAAAAGACAAAGCGTGCCGGCGGAGGTGAGACAGTGGTGCGTGGTCCTGTCTCTGGCCGGGCTGAGAGGGCACTTTATATTTTATGTAGAAAATTGCATTTGCTACAGATGATATATATTGCGGGCGCTCGCTGCCAACAAACCTCTCAATCCCCCATTTCCTGTAAAAATTAGTTCCACAGAGACGTTACGATCCTGAGCCGCGTGGAGATAAATCGCGCGCGCTCTCAGCTGTTCGCGCTCCACGCGGACGCAGCGTTTCACAGGCGGCTGTCCTGAAATGTGTGTTTATGAACAGATCAATCAATACATCTGACCTATTACCTGCAAGGGCTTGTCATGGGTATTATTTCAGGTTTACAGCCTTTCAGTGTGAGAGCCCTATTGATTGCTTGCCTTCAGGAACACTTCTGGTGTAAGGACATAAAGGCTGGGGGGGGGTGCATCTGTTATTGTTGTTGTGGAGTTGTGGGGGTTTTGGGGGGTTTTGGTCTGAGGGTTGCCAGAGGACCTGACAGTCAAATATGGCAATGCTTGCAAAGTGGAAATATGGTGCAACTTGTAATTTCAGGGAGAACTGAACTGAACTCTGGGGAGTCTCCGCAGGGACTTTGGGGTGGAAGACGTGTGAGGGAGCAGATCTGGACTTTCTCAGGAGTTGCATGTCTCCAAAAATCCATGTCGGAACACGGGCAGTCCTCCCTCAGCCGGCTTTACCACAGAGACGCCATCAGAGAGACGCGTCTCGTGTTACTGAGAACGACAAAGGCGCTTCAATCCCTGCACGGTGACAGTTTGGGTACAGAGCGAACAAACCAAACAACAGAATAAAGGATGGCATCCTAACTGTCCGCGCTCGTCACTTCACAGCGGCTGCGAACATGAAGCCGTGCACTTCAGCAACAGCATGTCTTTTGCTCTCGCTCTGGGACGCAGGCGTGTTGATGGAATCAGGCCCCGCGTGCGCGCACGTGTGTGTGTGTGAAGCGTCGCTGACCTTCTCACTGAAACACCGGGCGGTTGTGTTGCCGTCTGGCTCGGCAAACCCCCGTTATGTTTCAGAGCGTTGATTCCCACGGATAAAGCGTTTCGTGTTCGAAGGTATCGGGGCTGTAGGAGTGAGAAGAAACGAGGATGGAGGAACAGCAGCAGTGTAGTGTGTTATTTTTAGCGCCGCGCCTTCGCCAAGCGTCGCTGACGGTGTGCAGCCTTTAACGGTGTGATTGTTAGGGAGTCAGCGCGCACCTGGCTCTCTTGGGCAGAGGCTAGAATTCTGAGCGCAGAGGAGACGACGTCATGTGACGATCCGGTACCGCGCCCGCTGAAGTGCCTGAGACGGTGGCAGAGCGCCGTGGAAACTAACATCACAAACATCAGCCCCCCCCCCCCAAAAAAAAAGAAACCGCTCAAAAGAGATTCTTCAAAGCGTCTTTCAAGTCAAATGGATGGATGAGGAAATTTAGTCTCTGAGGGAGGAGGAGGAGGGAGGTGCTCTTTCTAAACAAGTGGCACTAAAAAACGATTAACATTTGCAAATATTTACTCACTCGCTCTCTTGTGGCTGACAGGCCGTAAAACCCCGAACATGTACTCCCCGTCGATGGAGGAGCGGTTCAAATTCTGGTATTATTGAAGATACTCTGTGTTCAGACGTACGCGGTTTGACACTTTTAACGAGTCCATACTGCAAATATTCAAATATTAGATCACAGCCAACGTCTGAGTCCTGAGACTTCCTGGAAAATGCAGCTCAACGCATGTGAGCTCCAAGAGAAACAAGCGCGCGATACGGAGCAAAACAGTAGCTGACACTGCCGGTGATTCACAGATTGATGGGCGAGCATCTGTTAGCTCCAGCGTCGCTACCACGCAGGTACTTTAAACTTTAATATGTCTTACGCCCTCAGTTCGATTTGTAAATTTTTTTTTTCCTCCCCTCCTTATTGTGTTATTGTACCACTCCAAATACGCTTCCAGGTCCCAGTATAATTGCATGCCGTGTATTTTATTGTCTGAATACTAGAACAAAAAGAATATTTGAAGCATCTCATTTCGCCGCACAAAAGGAGCCTCCCCTGTGAAGTTTCCGCCTTCAGTGAAAATATTCCGAGACGGAGCGAGACAACTCCAAAACATTTTAATCATGGCTGTAATTGATAGGGAGGACCAGTCTCTGTGAATTAATGAATCCAAAAGGGGGGGCCCTTTGATGTGAGCAGGACTGTGACATTCAGATTTGTGCTTGACTGAGTCTGAGCCAGATAGCTGCTGAGAAATAGCTGACTTTGGCATTAGTCGGACATCATCTATCACGTTCGGTATCAGACCACGGACAGGTAGATTAATACCCCCGATACGGAGTCCTGAGAGATCCAAGAGAGGAGGGGAGCCGTCGCTTCAGGTCACATCTGGGCTCCGAGATTTAATCAAATCAGTAATTAAACAACCGTAAAACTTCCAGACGTAAACATTTAAACAGCGAAATAATATCATTAACATTCAGCCATCACATCAAGGGGATGATTTCCCTTTGTTTGCTGATGTTTTTAAATGTAAATTACTCGTCTGAACTTTCACATCAGTGATTGAGAAATCTGTCGCTTCGGATCCTGCAGTAAATCAAAGCCCCGTGAGTGAGATTTGTCATTGTCTCCAAACCCCCATGTGATAAAATTAGCAGTCGGCTCGAGCCGACGTAAATTCCTCGGCGCACTTGATCTCTTTAATAAGGTTACGGGAGCAAAGAGAGGGATTACTCCGGATGCGGCCCGAGACAGATGCAAACAGGACCACGACCCTGATAACTGTGGCGAGTCGAAGGGTGCCCCGACGGCAAAGGAGATAATCTCACGCTGGAGAGGAAACACAATCTAGTGGATGACAAAAAAAAAAAGTCTTTCATTGCGCTTAAGATGCACAATGATTTCAACAGGTATTCTACAGAGACGGGGTGAGGGGGGGGGGGGGGGCAGTGTGCTGGGGGGGGGGGGGGGGGGGGGGGCAGTGTGCTGGAACAGCAACAAATACAGGTTGTACATGTTGCTCCAAAGAGGGAATTACATCATTAGCTGGATGACGCTGCACGGTTTTGGACACGGTGCACCTCAAGGCACGTGTTGGCACATTAAAGAGAGCCTGGCTGCACGGTGTACGTGTACAGAGAGACAGACGTGCTCTAAACACACACACACACACACACACTCCCTTATTTGTGGAGATTTATGTTCCAAGGCAGTGAAGTGGGAAAGAAAGGTGACCTTCAGCGCCCCCCTCTTCCAGTTCAGCCATCTTGATAGTCGGGCTTTAAAGAGCGTTTTCGAACTCGCTGGGAAAACCAAGCACTTTGCTCAGGGATGGTTTTCTTATTTATTT
Organism: Pseudorhombus dupliciocellatus; assembly: GCA_016785235.1. Classification (NCBI taxonomy): domain Eukaryota; kingdom Metazoa; phylum Chordata; class Actinopteri; order Pleuronectiformes; family Paralichthyidae; genus Pseudorhombus; species Pseudorhombus dupliciocellatus. Next base: position 1,613,577 of record JAFBJW010000098.1, read on the forward strand.
ATTTATTTATTTATTTATTTATTTTTCTTCTTTTTCTTTCGCATACATCTTGTTTCAGCTGGAAAGGAACACTTCATTCTGCCGGAGATAAATCATTCATCCGGTGATTGACCTCTTTGTGGGGCAGTGATTCTAAAGGGATGGTGACCTGTCAGAGCTGATTTGTTTCAAATGTCAACAGGGCCACAGAGGGCCCCCCCCCCCCCACCCAACCCCCCCCGACTTGAACTCTGTGTGATAAGAGGAGCTGGAAAGAAAGAGGGAGAGATTTACCGGATGGTGACCTGTCAGAGCTGATTTGTTTCAAATGTCAACAGGGCCACAGAGGGCCCCCCCCCCCCCCCCCAACCCCCCCCCCCCCACCCAACCCCCCCCGACTTGAACTCTGTGTGATAAGAGGAGCTGGAAAGAAAGAGGGAGAGATTTACCGCCAGAGATGCAATTTAGCAGTTCAGCATAAACTCAATTTATCATCAGCACATTATCCTGCCCTCTCCTAAAAGAGTGGGGGGAATAACTGCCGTGCATTTCTCGATTAATGGCGTTCCCCAAGTGCATCGGAAGGGATAAAAAATGTTTTTTTCCCTCTCTGCACACTTAAAAAAAAAAAAAACACCACTTCTGATATCCTCAGTGATTTTAAATTCAGATTTTATCACCACAAATTAATTTTCTTGACCAGAGTTACAAAACCGTCACCCTGTAATTACTCAGCAGACGTTTTATCATCTCGACTATTTTCCAGGTTTGTTCTGTGAGACCCTGAACATCTTTCCAATGTGGAGGGAGAAAACAAGATTTTCTCAGGTTCAGCAGAGGGAGAGACAGAGCCGGACTGTATGGTTAAATGAAAGCCCTGCGAGCAGATCTGATAGATACATTCATTCATCTATGAAACCCCACTGCACTTTGTCAAGTGTCAAATTACGCACCAGCAAGAATGGGGAAAAAAAAAAAAAAAAAAAAAAATCTATCCTAAGCCCTGCAAAAAAAAAAAACCCTGAATGATCTTTTCCTATGAAGTCTATTTTCTAACCACGTGAAGAGTAGTCGGCCCCATCGCTGCTAAATTAATTTGCGATATTACTGTAGATCTATATCCTGGGATATTTGGTATACCATCTGTGAAACCGCGCTGAGAATAACAGCCTCGGAGATCAAGCAGTAATAAATAACACTGAAGGCTGTTACCTGCAAGCAGCAGGGGGGGGGAGTTTTTCTCAGCCCCGCAGTGATGTTTTCATTCCGTCCTCTGTAACACACTCTCTCACTGCAACGTAATTAAAAAGACATTCTTTAAATACAATTTCTATATTATGCCGTTCCTTGAGTTTCCAGCTAATGAGCAGATTTGACTTTGCGGGGCCTACTGAGGGGAGGGAAAAGAAAAATTAAATAAATAAATAAATCAAACAAAGACAACATGGCTAAAAATTCCATGAAAGGAAAAAGGGGGCAGAACGTCTCACTGGTCCCGGCAGATTCTTAGAGGCCTTGATGATGCTTCCCAGCGAAACTTGGGATTATTTCCGGAGTTGGCAGTTCATCACGCTCGCATGCGGGAGGCGCCGAGGGCGAGAGCCTTGTCAGGAAGGCGTTCTGCTGCCAATTAGTATCAATCGAGAGGAAAATAAGGGCTGCACTGTTGCAATTTTTTCGCGGGGGGCTCTTCCCCCGTTCCCCCCTCGCCGCTCCACTCCTCCCCTCACATTAGAGCGGTTTTCACCCTTTTATCTGGCTGATCAAACCTCCGAGCCTTAACGCTATCTGTGACACAGCGCACCCAATGAAACGACTTTGTGTGAAATAATATTAATTACCATTCTTTGGCTGCGTTGGAAGCAGATCTGAACCAGAGCGGAGACTGAAGTAGGATTAAACGCTGGTGCTCCTCGGGTTCCTCCCTGGTTTCACCGGCCGTGAAAATCTGCTGCTCAGTGATCATGAAAGGCTCCAAGTGATTGACAGGCTGTTTCGAAGCCTTTTCCAGCTCAGCGTTTCATTTGTAGATAATAGGAAGATGCAAAACAAATGATAATATGTCGCGATCACATGCATCCATTTGCCAGTTTGAGCAGATTGAAGTTTTTGTCCACTGGGGGCGCTGTGGAGCAGCTTCTATATCAGATGATGTGCACGAGGAGTGTGTGAAGAAATGGGCCTACCACATATTTCCTGAGGAAGCAATTGCTCTCAACATAAATAATCGATCTATGCATTAGCCAGCCTTCTTGAGGGTCATGGGGGGCCAGAGCCGATCCCAGCTGACACTGGGCGACAGGCAGGTGAGACCCTGGACTGGTTGAGACCCAGTCCATCACTGGGCTAGGGGAGGTCAGATGGAATTGATTTAAAAAAAAATCAATTTAATTGGTTGATAAAATATTTTCTGTAATCTTAAAACATGATTTGTTGTCGTTGGACACAGCGAGGCAACGAGTGTGCTCATGTTATTATAATACTCGATGAATTCTTTTTGAAAATATGCGATCACGTTTTTTTTTTAATTCAGTGCTGCTTGACTCCTGAAGGTTAATATGCGGTTTGCCCGAGTGCATTTGGAAAAATATTTGAACGGAATTTCCAAGAGAAAATGTTTGATAATTACCAAGAGTGAGCAGGCTGAAGTTTCTTTAGTGCGACAATAATTCAAGTCTGATGTTTACCGTGTTTAATTAGTTGGTTGTTCTTGTGCTTTTCTGTGAAATGAAGCAGAACCGACCAGTGGCGCTGTACCACGAGTGAGGAAGGATTGAAGAGGTCAGGCCTTTAACTCCTCAGGGAGTCGGTTGCTTTATTCTTACCATGCAATCTAAGATTTTAGAGTTACATGGTGTCTCTGTTTGGAACATGTCCTCTGATGACTCACACTTGGAATCTCCTCTTCCTCTTTCTACAATCATCTTTATCACCAGAGCGGTGGGCAAACTCTATTTGCCGTGTCACTTCTCGTCCCGGGGGTTAAATCTCAATGGGAATTCGGGCGCACCTGTAGTTTTACTGCGTTCCTCCTGGAACCGGCTCTGTGCCAGCGCGGCTTTAAGTGCGCCGACACGTGTTGACACAGTCGCGCGCTGTGCCGCTTCGCGCGGTGTTTAACGCAGCGTCCAACCCTTGTTGCCTTTAAATACGCAGCTCGGGGGACAGCGGAGCCGCGTCGCACGCCATAAAGCTGAGGAAATAAACCCCAGCCGTGGCTGGATGCTTCCACCCTCCTCTCTGTCTGCAGGGAGGAGCAGCAGCGTGTGTGGGAGTGGGAGTGTGGGAGTTGGAAGCTCGGCCGTTTCTAATAATGTGCTTAACATTCTCTGAGCTGCTGTAACGCTGTTGTAAGTCAGATGAGAGACGGTGGAGGTTTGTGTCCAAACCGTGGAATTTTAATGGGAATAAAAAGCGAGAGATGATGCGGAAGTTTCAGGTTGATATGAAGCATTGTTTACTTTTAAAGTGAATCTTCTCTTTTGACTGAGCTTTTAACGTTTTGATGAGTTTATTTTTAATTGCAGAGGATCAGCCTGACAGTGCAGCAGTGACTCCTTTGCCAGTTCATGCAGTGGTTGGGCCTGTGGTTTTATTGAACTGTGTGGATTTCACCACCTGCTCTGTCCCGGACTTATGAAATAACCAGCCGGCCGGCGGACAAAGGAAGTGCTCCGGTGACACTGACCAGCGCGAGCCGCCCCGTGCGGCTCTGCCCGTGGGCCGCGCTGTCAGGCTGCACCGAGACACGCTGTGGGGCTGGAGCCGACCCTCGCCGCGACTCCACAAGAGGAGGCTGATCATCAGTCTCGTGTTAAGTTCTCATCTCGCTGCAGTTATGCTAAAGGTGATGGCAGAGATTTTAATTCACAAAGTTTTGGACAGGTTATCTCGTTGCACCGCGCGCCGGATGGAAATAAAGACGCGGGAGCACAAATTGTTATGGAGATGGAGCGAAATGGATATGTCAAACAGAAAGCCGTCGCGCAATCAGTCAGTGGCGGCAAGCAGCGTGTAATTTGCAGATGTCTCGTTTCTACCGGGGGTTTGATATCATGACTTCCTCCCGCGAGTGCTGACAGGAAAATATAACATCTCTCTTTGTGTCACATTCTTAAGCAGAGGTGCCATATGACAGCCTAAAAGCTAAATCCATTGGCGGTGTCACTCAGACGCTCGCGCCCGTTTGTAGGAGGCGAGCGCGGCCTCAGAATGCGCGCCGAGTTCAGAGCTTATGATGCAGCCAGTGTTCGGGCCCCAGACCGTCGACTGCTCTGCAAATTGTCCTCGGCGCTAAGAAGAAAAGTAGTGCACTTAAAGTGTTCGGTGCCCCTAAAGAAGACAAAAGCCATTGTGTTGCCTCAGCGGGAGTCGACAGCGCAGCGCAAGAGAAGGAATTGATTTGTATTTTACTGTAAGACAACAGTAATTGACTGTGATTGAGCACTTTAAAGACGTTTCCATCTGCAGAAGTCGTCGGTGGGGGAGGGAATTGCGAGCAGCGGGTCGCCGGTGCGTTTGCGTGCGCGCTCGGCCTTAATGGGCCGTGTTTTGGAAACTCCACCGTGCCGGGTTTATGTTGGAAAAGTGCATTGACCCCAATTTCAGAGGCTCCAGCTTTAGAAACAGGACTGATCCATTCATCCATATTTAATTGTGTAAATGTATATTTATCTTCTCATGTCCTTAAAGGAAACAAGCAAACTCTTTCTTTTCCTCGCCGGCCTAATTAGATGGAGCGCCATTAACACTTCAATCTAAGGTATTTCCATTTGATCTTAGCATCGTGGCTAAAGGGGCGGGCTGCATGTTTGAAGATGAGGAAATACATCTCAAATAATTCTGACGTCATAAACTGGAACCCTGAACCCTAGAATCTAATGTAGGAAAAAAAAACTACTCTATAGTTACCAGTGCAGTACACCAGTGACTTAAAAAAAAACATTTATATATATCACTAAAAAAACTTGGATTTGAAGTAAGAGGCATCAACTATGCCAAGTTTTCAAAGTTGGCAAATGACAAACCGGACACAGCCGGGATATTTCCCTAATTGTGCCTGCTAACTTTTTGTTGTTTCAGCGCTCCCTGTGAAAACTTGTGCAATTAAAAGATCCAAAAACAGATAGCTCTGATAAGATGTCCTTGGTAGCAACAATGACCATCTTTGATCTTGGCACACTGCTCTCTTGGTGGAACAACTGGAAGGAGCTTGTTAATTCCGCAGCCCCGCGTCTCTCTCGGCGCTCCGCCGCCTGATTCATCTCCCTGCTCCACGGCTACAACCCCCGAAACCACCTCTCCTCCCTCTGCCCGCCGGCCGGTCCGGCTGCCTGCGCCCGCCGCTGTTTATCGTCGGTTCATTAGGACACGGAATGGCTGCAGTTTTCCCCCACCAGCCATTTCCTGACACCGTTTTTTAGTTGTTGTCTAAAGACTAGTGAGGATTACTTTTTACTTCCTGCAGTCGGTGTAATACAACACAACACTCGCACTGCTATTTATTTATTTATTTTTTTTTGTTTCCCATCTTCCGCTTTCTGACACATCACACACATGAATTATGGATAAATAAAGAAATCTCCATCCTTCTTATTGCTTTGAATATGGCGTCTGTTGTTGCTCTTGTCAGCTATAGGTGATCAAAGAGGTGTTTGAAACGAGGAGGCTTCCTCTGTTGGACTCAAATCTCTAATTGTGCTGTTTAGGGGGAGAGAGCTGCGGGAAGAAGCCCGACGGCGCCACTCATTGTGCTGTTATTCGTTCAGAACTCAGATGTATTCTGGCAAAATATTGATGCGCCGGGTAACATCAGCATCATTTGCACCGCACCGGTTACGCGGCGATGATGTTTGTAGTGTTCAATTTAATCATTTGCAGCAAAGTACTGTACTATGTGCTGCTGATTCGACTCGAGTGGCCCAATTTGGTGTCAGCTGAGCCCTTCTGATTTCTTTGGTGTCTGCATACATTGCATCTCACTCCGATAAATATTACTGAGCATTGTGGGGGGAAAAAAAAAAAAAAAATCTGACTTGCTGTGTTTCTAATTTCAATTGTATTCTCCTTTGCAAAGCTGCAAATCAATATTTCATATGATACTGATGCTTCCGTGCTCCAGAGACGGATGAAGGATATATATGTACATTAAAAAAAAGGTTTCTCTGTTGTTAAAGTGTGGCTTTTACGCTGCTTTCTCGCCCCGAGTCTGCTGCAGATAGATACCAGATGCTGGGATGCGGGTAGAACTAGAAAAGTCGAAGCTCTCACTCAGGTTCAGACAGAACCAATATCCCTGAGCGTTCAGCATTGGGAGGGGGGGGGACTGCAGAAGGAGAGAGGCTCTCACTCTCTCACAGGTCCACCCGTCCTCACTGTGTCACAACAAAGTGGCAGCGGTTCCGTATTTGCCTCCAATTGTCTCGTGAGTCATTACATTCCACTCGTTTCGCCGCTGACACGCCGCCGAACCGCATTGACATTCACAAAGTCTGTCTCCGCCGGGGCCCTCGCCACACGCGTGCGTGCGTTCATGTTTGCGGGTGCCTGCACGCACGTGTCAGCAGTGAACGTATCGGCGATGGGGAATTCTCCAAAGGTCCCTGTTATGGCTCTTTAGCTGCCGCTCACCTGGGGCTGTGGAGCGCCCGTGTTGTTGTTAATTGAGCAATATTCATAGATTCGCGGTGATATTTCCCGGGCTTGGTCTTTCCGGTGACCTATCGAACAGGAATGCCAACCTGCGGGCCCTTTAACACGCGGACCCGCGCAACAATTAATCCATTATGCATGAACTTCCTCCTGGGATGGCAGAGAGAAAACTTGGCCAGAATACCAACGCCGCGATGCAGCGTTTCGCCCTCCCACCGTACGGAGAAGCTCTCAGAGAGAAGCTCATCGCATCAAAGACAACTTAATCGTCGGGGAGGAAGCTCTGCGCTGGCGGAGGCCAGGCTGCGGCGAGCTGTAATGGGGACAGAGCCGCGGCGGATGTGCAAATGAAATGCGATTGCTGTCATTATGACGGGGAGTAACTCATTTAAAACGCGCTTTCATTGAGTTTCGTTTCCTAATGGGATAAACAGTGGAGCACGAGCGGTACGCACGCGACGATTGGAGCCACAATAAAACAAAAATGTCACTTTTTATGGGATAGTAGGTCACTGAAGTAGGTTCTTGACAAAGCGTTAACGTTTCTCTTTTTACCTCGTCAAAGTTTTGGGAGTGAAAAATAATAAAAGGGTTTGTTTCTGAGACTCTGACTTTTTTGAGGTCATCAATGAAGAGTCGTCAGACTAGAACTTGCATGTTTTCCTGGTGATTTGCGTTTTGATGTTTTCAGATTAAAACACACCACACTAGTGGAGTGAGTGTGTGTGTGTGTGAGTCTGTTTGCAGCAAGCGTAAACACACATTAAATATGCACATTTAATGAATTATTAAGCAACAACTGACTCTGTATTTACATCACCGTGGAGCCAACATTCTGGGATTCCTGGGGGTTCGTAAAAATTCAAAATCTTGCCTCAACCAGATCATTCAGAAATGCTTGCAGCCGCTCAGCTCTGTAAATATGTAGCTATAGTCTTAAAGTGATGGGTTCTGATTTAGGTGAACGTCTCTGGATGTGTTCTCACACATCTGATTACATTTCTGCAGGTTCCGCGGCCCCAGCACGTGCACGGCAGCTATTTCTGTCCAGGTGCTGTTTTGGGAAATGAGCTTTCACTATTACAAAGATAGCTCTTCCCTCCCCTGCTCTCACGGCAGTGCCCGTAGGTATATCGTGTTCCAGAGGAGCCAAGGGGCATCATTAAAAAGTGGAGAATTATCAATGGAACGCGATGGAAATTGTCTCCAGTTCATTTAGCTCTTCACAGCACATCTGGACGTGTTTAACCTATCCCACGGAGCGGCGAGTGAAATCCACCGGGCTTCTAAAAATGAACTTCAAAGACGAGGGCGATATCCTTTTTGAAAGAAAAAAAAAAAGAAAAACAAATCCCACAGAACGGTGTGAATCAGACACCCATTTAGTACAGGGAGGATAAGGTTCATGTGAGTCACTGGAAGTGGAGAGTGTTCTCCTGGCGAACTGAGAGCGCCGTAACTGTATTATAATAGCAAACAAATAACCGCTGCTGTACACACAGAGTGCCCGCTTCCATATTTACCTAGATCTCCCCTCTAATGCAATATTTGACCGTTCAATGAAACTCAAGTGAGGTAAATGACTCTAATGTGACGCGTTCAGCGAAGAGCGGGACCGAGCCGCCACCGCTGAAGCCTCCACGCTCCCTCCTGCCAAGTGCACGTGCTTCTGTGAATTAGGTGTTTTTAAACAACTTGGAATTTATCACAATAACAATTTGTGTTTCCGTCTGCGCGCTTTTGATCATTATCATTTCATCTTTTAAGGGAGGAGGAAGAATCAAGCTGATAAAGGGTGCAGGATTTTCTTCATTTACTTTGATTCCTCTTAGAATAAATCGGGATTCTTGATCAAAATCGTGCAGCACGTGTAGGGACTTGATGTCTATAAGTAAAACTGGAGCTTTTGACCTCAGTGGTAGTGTGAGCTTTACTGAGAACCATTTCAATTCAGTCGTTAAATCAATACCACTTTGGTTTCTGAAGACTGATTGGTGCATGGGCCTCGCATTCATTCCCAACATGCCTTAGTGGCGAGCATTAAGCTAATCTGTGTTCAGGGAAGCCGTTAAACAAGCAGTCATGATTGCACTCTCTGCTGCCATATGGCGTTTTTATAGTCAGTTTGAAATGTGTGCTTATTCAGAAAAAAAATTCTCCTCACCTCCCATCTTAAATGAGTCATAGGAAATATAACACTGAGTGTCGAGACGCTAGTGATGTGAGCTGGGACCGGTGGCGATGTTTCCTCTGACCGCACAGGGGACGTGGAAACCGACGCCCAATGCCACATTCTCCGCGTGAGCTCCAGCTGATGCAACATGGCAGTGACAAGGACACTGTCGCATTGTTGCTGCGCTGCGTTCTGAGGCACGAGGACTCAGGAATCACTCTGTAACCCTGTTTTCCCTTCCATTTTTTTTTTTTTTTTTTTTAACGACATTGCAGACTGAGACTCGCTCACCGCAGCATTACATTCAGTCCAACATCCAGAGCTTTCACGCTTCAGTTCGCCTTTTTTGTTTTGTTTTTTTTTTTGCTTCATTTCCCAGTATTTGTTTGTGCATTCAGTTTGTGGACGGGAGAAGGGCGTCCATTCCACCAGGGAGCGTGACTGGGGGGGGTGGAGGTGGCGAGCGCTGGGCTAAGGTTGCTCTGCAGAACTACAAGAAGAATTATTGTTGGCTCTGGCCGTGTCAGCTGTGACAGTGAAGAGGCCAAAACAGCTGCGGTCTACCCCACCCGCTCCCTCTCCTTCCCCTTCCCTCCACGCCGCTCCACCGACATCAAAGGCGGTCTGTGGCGAGGCCACGGATGAGCTGGCCGTGGTTGGAGCTGCCGCACTTATGGTTTAATACTGTATGATCCCACAAGTGAAGCTGGACAGCCACCAACTTTATTCTTTCAGTTTGTTTTCGTCGCCGTCCACCTGGCTCCCTCGCTCACCGACGTGCCCCCCGGTCCCTGCGCCGCAGCTTGTGTTATAGCCATTTGCTGGCATCGCTGGACATGCCGGCCGAGGGGCGGGGGGGGGGGACACAGGCGAAACCTGCCGTGGCGAATGTTGCCCCAGAGCTTTCTCTGATCTGCAGCAAAGAGGCCTTGCGAGGGAATGATTCTGTAACTCAACCCATCGGGTCGACCGTGGACCAGCTTTCACTCCGATTATTCACCTGTGTAATCCTGTACCTGGATACGGGGGGGAGGGAGGGAGGGGGGGTTTGCTGCCGCAGCAAAGCTGGGACTTTCTTTTTTCGAGGCCAAAATTGAAGTTGTACTTCTGGAGCTAAAGAAGTCAAAGTTTCGTCTTCAGTCTTTAAGGAGGAGAGGTCACTTGAGTGCAGCGAGGGAGACACGGCGTTTATCTGAGGGAGGCGCCGGGACACTTGGCCAGTCAGGCTCCTGCTGGGAAGATGAGAATGAACCTGGGGTTGGAGGCTGATGTGTTTGTACCGTGCGAGCAAAGCAATAGCTTTGGAGACTTATTTAAATTTCATTGTATTTTCTCAACATATAGGCAGAGTAACAACTTCTCTGTCTGATCCCTCAATCCAGTCTGCAGAACATATGGTGCATTCACAGTTATATCTATATTGGGAAGATCTATTCAGAGCTGGGCCCCCATCAAACAGGAAGTGCACTGGAACACAGATCCACCAGCTGCAATATATATTTTAAAATACAGAAAGCAGAACTAGACTCTATGTGATTATCAGATGCAGAAGTAACTACAAATAAATGCATTGTATGGTTATAAACATAAAAGCAGCACCATGGATTGAAAGAATAACTCACAATACTAGCATAAAAAATATTGTGAATCCACCTTTAAGCGACTCTGCTTGTTAACATGTCACCCAGTTTGGGGACACCCACCAGAACTCACATGAGCATTTCTGGCACTTGCCCCAGCTTCCCCATCTGTACGTTTAAATGGCTAAGTGCAAACACGAAGCAGCTTGTCAGCATGAATTACTCCGTACATTATCCCAGACACTGTTGAGAGCAATCAAACTTTGATTTGTTTGCAACTGAAATTATCGCCTGTGACGGATCCAAATCACTGCTGTTGCGTCGCTGGATTTTTTTTTTTTTTTGTGTGTGTGTGTGTTTTTTTTTTAATTTCTTCTCCCCGTTAGCGTAAGTGATAGGACATCTGTTTTTGTGGAGAGAGCGCACTCTGCTTTGCACTCCACACACAGTCAGTCGCATAATGATTTATTGCATCAGAGTTATATGCTTTAACATATAACCTTGTTCTCCCTTTACTAGCCTCTCGAGTGATTCTGAGAAACCTAACGTGCATGGGCCTTGGGTGAAGTAGAGCCATACCTGCAGCATCCATTGTGCTTGTTTACCTCACTTGATAAAGACATTGAACGTAGCAAAGCATCAAGCAAGCAGGCTTGACATCTTCCTTGATGCAAAATTTGGGCGTTTAAGTCTCCATCACTGGGCATTTATATTTTTTACACTAAGGCTTGGTGAGAGGAGAACCTCGCTGTCAACTCATTTGACACCGCTCGGCATGATCGATGGCGAGGTCTAAGCTTAGCGGCCGAAAAAGACGGGAACTATAAGCTCGAGCAAGACGCATTTAAGGGACATTGCTCTGCTAAGACAAGCTTTCTCTGTTTTTTTTTTTTTTTTTTTTTTCTCCCCCCCTGCAACTGTCAAAAATGTGTCCGGGTAATGGAGTCGCTCGAGCCTTTCATTAATTAAATCTCAACATCTCCATAATTAAGCGGCGACTCCTAATGAAATCTCTCACGCTTGGAGTTGTGCAGTGAGAGGAAAGATGGCATCTTCGCGGCGATAATGAGGGAGAAACCGTTCATCTATAGGCAGAATCTGGAGGTGTCGCAACACAAGATCTCTGTTTTTTTCACTTCGGGGGGGGGGAAACATGAAAGGTTCCCGCAGCTTTTGAAAAGTAAACCCATTATCAAAGACATATCCCCATTCCTCCAGTCAGACTCGCAGAACCAGTGTCACAATTACATTTCTCAAAGAAAGTAAGTCACCCCTGTGAAATTAATCGAAGCAGAGGGAAGGATGGCTCGTCCTGTGACTCCTTGACGAAAGGTTTGGAGGAAGAGGAGGTCTTAATGCAGAACGTAAGCCTCCACATTAGCATTCCTTTGCTGCGGCCCTGTTCAATTAGGCGGATGTATATCCCACAGCAGCTGCAGGGGTCCTGTTTCATTTGCATCTGATTTTTTTTTTTCGTCATTGCAGAGTCGTATACCGTCCCATCATACCTCAGTGATTCCTCAACACCAACCAGGAATGTCAAATACAACAAAAAGATGCATTATGGTTCATCTATCCACTTTCATATGCCTGTGCATGCAGATCAAAAATCCCTGAGGTTGCCTTATTATCGCTGACTAGAATATTGTTGAGCTCTGTCATTACTTACAGTTTAATGGATAATACACTGCGCCGGCGAGATGGGAGAGCGTGAGATTGAGAGCGCGGAAACGGGGGTGGGGCTGCACGTGTGGGGACGTAACCTTGCATATTTGTCCCCGGCACCCGTTTTTCGGCAGAGCGCTCCACGCCTGCTCGCACCCTCGCTGTCACACGCGTACCTAATCCCGCGAGGGGATTGTCAGGACTCCTGCGCATATTGAAGGCGGATATATCCACTCGCATAAGTAGGCCGAGTGATGTCAGTTGCCGCCGCGCGTTGCACTTTACGTGGCAGCACAAATAAAGCTCTGTTTGATATTAAACATTAGCAGGGGATAGAGGATGGAGGGAGTAGCGCAGGCAGCGGCGTGAGGGGATTAAAGGGGGAGGTTGAGTGCCCATTCAGCACATTGCTGCGAGCATAACTCTTGAGAACTACGGCGTTGTTGATGATGTCTTTGAACAAACGGTGAAGCAGAGTCTGACGTTTCATAGCAGTCTTGTCATGTATATCCTCACCTTAATGAAGGGGGAGTGACGGGGTCAAGAGGTTAAGACACAAGGGTTTAGATCTCCACCCCGGAGCCTCTTAACAGAAAGACATTTGCGAGTCGGGGTGTAATTGAAGGGGAGGCCAAACGGTGGAGACAGGATTCCTCTGAACACGGTTCCACTTCACCAGAGTGGGCTGGAGGAATCCCATGAGGCTAACACAGAGATATGAATTCGCTCAGAAAATTAGAGGCGACCTCTGGCCCAAGCATTGAGCGAGCTGCCCGATACGTTTCCTTTTCAGTGGAGGAGGTAGAGGGGAGAACTCGTGGAAGTGCTGAGATAACGGCAGTATTTTGCAAGCACGCGCGCTTTGAAACGTACATGTCGTGACTTTGCAGAAAGATTCCAAGTGATCAAATAGTCACCTCTGTGAGTTTAGCACTTGGCATATAAATATATTCAAGATGGAAACCATTTCCTTCGAAAACGACTTTAATATCCAGTGTGGTTAACATGAGCTTATGTTTTCACTTGTGATTTATTTATTCCTCATGGTCCGGGAGATTCTGAACATATTATCGCTTTAAGTTAGCGATGCGCTGGAATCCTGCTTCAACCAATTATGAGCATGGCATGTGGTCAGTGAAGGAGGCGCTCCAGGGTGTTATGTTCACAACAAGTCATGCAAATTTAACTCATGCATGTAAATTCTGCGCGACCTCGCAATTTAGTTCGATTGTGGCAACTTTGCTGGAAATGTGATGGCTTCTCCTATCACTGCTGCACAGACGACGCCCGCTAGATGACCCCGTGGCCTTTCTCTCAGTCACATCTGCATATATACAGGGACACCACACGTCTGATTCCAGCTCAGTCACATCTCCCTCACTATTGCCCCAGAAACCTGTCATTCAACCATAGCATTGCAGTTGTGGGGCTCTTAATCTATTAAATTATGAGGTACATATAAGGACAGAAGTGTAACTTCATACAAAAGTTCATCACAACTTGTTTTGTCATCATCAGTCCTGAAATTTCTCTTCTTTTTCTCCATAAAATAACTATTGCCATGCTTAATTTTTAAGTCAGAGTCAGTCATTATGCTCTCCAACAACTCCCACCGTAAAAGTCAGTGAAATCCTGGAGCGACCAATAAGTGTTTTCTGTCTCATTGGGAAATGTCAGGTTCAGCACCATGGACAGCGACCGTGGATAGCGACCAGTTTGCTTTTCCCCCTGCGTTCACGCTGCTCTGTGCTCCACGTCACCGTTGACTTTAAACAGAGGGGAAGATGACGTGCGCTCTATGACGGGCCGTGTCCTTCCCAGTCAGGCGTCATCAGAGGCAGCGTCAGTTATTGATGACGGCCGCACAGCTGGGTTACATGTCAGCAGTCTGGTAACTGCTCTGTAACGCAGCGCCGGCCTTGAGGTTTGTGCTCGTGCAGATAATGCGGTGCAGCCAGTGGAAGTATTTAGGACGGCCTTCTGCTAAAGATGCAGCTGCTGGGTGAATCGCTACCCTGCGCATATTCGTCTCTCGAAGGCATTGCTGTACAAAATCTGGACTTGTATCTTCAAACGGCCTCTGAAGGAAAACAAGGTTCCTCTAATAAACTCACCTGAAAGAATACAGACAGCCCTGTAGGTAAACAGCAGTCTGTATATCCAGGGTTGTTCACATAGCAACAGCATTCTAGAACCCAGTACATAAGCACTGCTGCCCCACAGGGTTACGTTCTATAACCTCCTCTGTATACATAATACACAAGCCACTGTTTTTTTCCATTCTTACTATGACAACACTGATAAATGATCTTGGCCACAGAAACTCGGTGGTTCAATACCAGACTTTCCCATTTGAAGTACTACCTTACAGAATCCAGGTCCTGTGTAATCGGTCGGTGGGGGCTCGCCTGCCACTGACCAATGACCTCTCCTCTGTCTAAAATATCCCTCTCGCCATTCCAATATCTGTGCACGGTGGCGACTCCACAGCCTCCAACACCTCGCCCTCATCTGTGACATCGCCGAATACCCTCCGTCCTAGCATAGTGCTAAAAATACTACAGGCCTCTGCCTACCTGTCATTAATAACTGGGCCCCTGGGGGGGAAATACTTGGAGCCGACAGAAGTACGACATGTAGTTCTCACAACAGCTCTCACTACAGAACAATCACATTACTAAATGGCTCCCCAGTTCTGCATCAATACTGCCACTGCTAATCTATTTTATTCTATTTTGTATTTGTACTTTAAGCACCTGAAGTTGGATATCCACAAGTGTGCTTTTTGTTTTGCAGGATGGCGGTTAAGTGTATTTATTTATTTTCACTGAGATTGTTTGTTGTCCTGGCATAAACAAGGTAAATTCCAAATAAATGCATGACTCTGGGATGTGGCTAGTGACAAGGAATTACACAATGGAAGCCAAAAGAAAATCATACTCAACATAAACAATAAGAGGCCTATATGAGAAATGTATAGCGTAGCCTGAAAGGGTTAGCAGAGATTTACATGCATTTAGCCTTGAGCCTTGAGCTAAAACATTTCTCTCGCGATCATTTGCATGTTCACCCATTCATTTATTTTTTAATTTATTTTACATGAATTATTTAGTAACTTAGCTAGGATGATAATCTGTGGAAACGGTTAATTTACTGTTTTGGGGGGGGGAGAAAGTGGGCATCTCACATCAGTGTATGTAGATGGATCGCTTCAGTGTTACAGGATATAAATGACACTGAAAGACAAAATAAAACGATTTGAGCGCAGACAGGAGACAAACTCATTAAAGTCTATCACGGTAATTGCCACAGGGAACGACTTTTATTCTCTTGATTCTCCTACTCTGAGCCCAGAGCATGTGAAAAAAAGATAATATAGAGAGCGATATTAAAATGTGAACGGAGCAAATATCAGTCTCTTTTCCTCACAAAAGATAAATCCACTGTCGAGTTGGTGCTGACGATCTTTCCCATGCCAGGTGGCGTCCTTTCTTGTCGGAGCCTCTTGCACTTTTTATCCTCGCTAAAGCTTCCTCCGGGAAGCCCGTCCTCCCCTACGGGCCTTTTTTGGAGAGCTGAAGTATCATTCAGGATGACAGTCCAATTTCCAGGTCATGTGAGGACGAGGGAGATATACAGCGTATGGAGAAATGGGAACATTCAGATGCCTCCTTAAATGAAACAGCGTGTAGCCGCACTCTCCCCTGACGCACAGTGCGAGCAGGAATGAGGTTACAGCAGGAACTGCCGTCCCAAAGGAAAGGCAGACATAATAATCCACAATCACTTCACTTTTAATTACTACTTTTATTAGAAGGCCTATTTTTCCCAAGCACTGTTTGCTTCCTTAAATATTCGACATTAACAAGCTGTAATAAAATCAAGCAAATTATTATAACGACCCGCTTTGCTGCTGAAGCTCTTCACAATGAACCCGCACTGTGTCTGTGGGCTTGTTCTCTTCTCACGCTCATTCACGGCCGATTGTCGGTTATCAGCTGTGAGTGTAAAAGTGGGCGGTCGCATCAGGTCTATTGTGACTCGATGTGAGTCAGCGTCCAGTTGTTGTGAATGGAGCCGTGATTACTTTCCAGCATTCAAGTAGCAACTAGCTTCTGACAAAAGATATTCACACAGAATAACCAGCAATTTGGAACAGTTGCCTGGGCCCCCATTGTACAAGACTAAACAGAGAACCGGGGTGGGGGGGGGGCTTTTGTGGACAGGTAGACTGGCTTTGCAGTGAAGGCTGCATTTAGATGTACAGTATTGCTTCAGCAGAAACAGCTGAAGGGCTGTGTTGGGTTTCTGCAAATCTGGGCCAAAGTAATTTTGCTATGTGGGTAAAAACATCCCAGTGCATCAGTAGTGGGTTATATTGTGTGCAATGCTGGGTGGTAATGGTGATATCAGCCATGCAGCACACAGTGTTCTCATGTGATCATCGTCCGTGTTGATAATGTGAAGTGGCTTTTGTTGTCAGTCGACTGCAGGGCGAGCACACGCTTCCTCCACGCACGTTTTGATTCGCGGAGCGGACCGTGACAACCAGGACGGGGAGGAGAAGGAGCCGCGGCGTTTGTGTGCAAGCGTGTGTTTTCAGGAAAATGACTGCGGCGCGCTGGGAGGTGAGAGGAGGTTATACGTCTGCTGGATAATTACCGTTTGGGTTTTGGGATTTAATTGGGGCCTTGGAAGCGCGAGCTGTTCAGGTGACAGTGCTCGCAGAGTTTTCTGATGAGTGAGAATGATTGACGGCGAAAGAAGAAAAAAAAGGAGTGGAGGACGTTTGGGAGGCTTAACTTTCTTCAGTCCTTTTGTTTCCCATCCTATTAAAATCCAGATCGTGATGCCACTGCACACAAAACGTGGTTTCCCACATTTGGTGACAAGTTATACACTTTAGTGTCATTAAATCCCCCAAATTTTAAATCTATTTATTCAAACTGTCATAACTTTTACTACGCTCTCCTCACGTGGCCAGATAGCAGCAGACATTTTTAAACTTACGTCGTGAATAATTTATTGGCTGTAATTGTTGCATCCTGGGAACCCCATTACGAGATTTAAGTGCACAAATGACTAATTCATGCACAAATGGTCCAAACGCGTGCGCCTGTTGAACGCAGAGCGTCGTAGTAAACGGCCAAAAGCCACGGCCGTCCCACCACCAGCACCGCCGCTACAAGGCAAACTGACAGTGGAGATGCAATAAAAACCTGATGATATCAAGGCTCAGGGCCAAAGAAGCTCATAAAGAGAACAGTGACTTAAAATGTGGGCCACTGTGTTTCTCTTTCTGAAGTAATGAGAGCTGTAATGTAGCTGATGAAATCCAGAGCCCATGGGCTGGAATTCAGAAAGAGAAGGCATAAAAGGCCTTTGATTACAACGCCACTGGCTCTTCTCATAATGCAATAACCTAAAGTGCCACAGAAATCAGGTAGATTTTACATTCACGAGGTGAAAATGCAGCGCAGAATTAAAAACCACTGTGGGGGTTCGTCTTGTTTGAATGCCAAGGCTGCGTTCATCCATCGTGTTTGCCTGCCATAAAAAAAAAAAAAAAACCTATTGAGAGAAGCCTGCCACCGGCGGCAGCAGTGAGAGAAGGCAGAGGGGATTGTCTTCTATCCCACACACAGTGGCCCAGCCGCTACACTGAATTAGACGTGGAATGAGATGTTTTGTTGGTGTTATTATGCTCACATTACGCGGATTGCTCGATCTCCCCCACTGGGCCCAGTGGGCTTTGTGCCTGAGAGAGGGTGAGGGGGGCGGTGAGGGAGGTAGAGAGGAGAAACACAGGAGGGGGAGGCAAGAAAAACCTGCCAAAAAACAACTGCCTGGCAAAGTGACAGATTCGGCGGATTTATTCCGGCGGGGAGGAGGGGGAGCGTGGGGGTAAGGTGTGGAGATGGAGGAAAATTGGAGTAATCAGGTCCTAATGCTCGGCCTTGCAAACATCTTTGGCTCCATTACAGTGAAGGAATTTTTTTTTAAAAAAAAAACTATAAAAAAATGTCATACTTCTCAGTAATTCTCCTGAAATATTAAGATGATTAAGCCTCTCCAGTGGTGGGGAGAGAAAGAGAAAAAACAATGGCACTTGAAATAATCGTCGGCAGTTGAGCCGCGGTCTTTGAATATTAATTGCAACTCGAGCAGCGAGAATTTCAGTTTAGTCGGCACACAGCTGTGAAGCCTTTTATTATCGGTTCCCTCGTTTCCTTTGCTCGGCTGTTTGTTGTCTTTGCCTGATAAATCCTGCTCTCTTTACTACTACTTTACTGCATTTTTATTTATTTTTTTTATTAAGATAAGATACGATGTCGATCCACAGCTCCGACAGGCTCCCTCTCTGAGGTGCAGTCGAGCAGCGTGTTCAGGACGTGGCGGCGCGTGGAGGCTGATTGGCAGAGGTCGTCTCCCACATAATGAACTTGATTCAATACAACATCTCTCGTGTCACTCAATATTTAATCAGGGCAGGCTTCAAAAGATGATGTCACTCAGCGCGGCAGCGGCACGCTGCAATTTGAGCTCGGCGGGGACAATCGCGCGCCGCGTTATTCCCTTCCACCCGGTGACTGTGCAGAAAATGGGGCCCCATCCAGGAGACAGCGGTTTAAGTCCGACTCAGTCCCGAGCAATCAAGCCAGGGCTGCTCATTCATGATGGACTGCTCCATGGAAAAGGGGAGGGACCATTATGGTTTCATGATTACACCCTCAGGGCAGATGTGACTGGCCATCAGCAGCCAAGGTGAAAGGGGAGACATGGAAACTAGAAGCTGGCCCAGACGATGGCCACATCACTTCGCTTGTGACAAACACAAACAGTAAAAATTCACCACAGCTGAAAAATATGACAGGAGGAGGGGGGGGGGGGGGGGAGGTGTATGGGTGTGAGGGGGCATTGAGTGTGATGGTTAATTGGAAGCTTTGCAGCTGCACTCGTAACTTACCTGAGATTCCCATCGACAGAGGGATCCGTCAGCGAGGGGAAAGGGGGGTGGGGGGGGGGTGTTAGGCGTCCGGATGCCCCGATCGATGACTGCCATCTTTTACACGGTGGGAGGGCAGGGCCCAGGGGGGGGGGGGGGGGGGGGGGGTGTTAGGCGTCCGGATGCCCCGATCGATGACTGCCATCTTTTACACGGTGGGAGGGCAGGGCCCACAGTGACCGAGGCTGTGAGAGCGAAATTATAGCTATTTGCACGCAGGAGAGCAGGGGAGGGAGGGGGGGGGGGTCATGTTGAGAGAGACAGAGCCCGGGAATAGAGAGGCCCCTCCTGGAAAAATCGATGCTAATGACTGGTGAGTGCTGCCACACACACACACACACATGCGGATATACACAAATGCAAAGGACACATTATGCAATACCACTTGCAGCCTCTGCCCAGGGCCGCACACACACACCTACACACACTCACACCTGCCTCACACCAGCACGGTGCCAGTCTGGGTTTGTTTCGCCAGCAGTGTAATTGACTGACGTCCAATTAAAAATTGTTAAGGAAGCTGTAGTGATTACCGTCTCAGGAGCTCATCGATTGCTGATGGGCGCAGCTGTCTCATTACGCCGCTAACTACCTGGGCCTACTTTTATTTATTTGCTCCTTTTATGCGTCACCCACCCCACACCGCTAATGTGCGTGGCGCTGACCTTTTTCCGCACCCCGACTTATAAATCTCTCACTCGCATCTGAGGAATCGCGAGCGCGAGTGGAGGGAAAGTGTGCGGCCGGCTTCCAGTGCGATCGGTACAGTGAGGCGCCCTCTTGATGAGTCGGGGGGAGATAGATGAGATAGCAGATGCGCGCAATGTGTTGCTTCCTCAGCAAACTGTGTGTGAGGGGAGAAGAAAGGCCGAGCGGACTGACGTCAGGGGAGGAAGGAGAGATCTTAGTCGGTGCTCCATCCCATATGGGCAAAAAAAAAAACACACACACAAAAAAAGGAAAGAAATGCAGATGGACAGAACAGAAAATCAGATTCTCCTCAAGGACTCATTGATTTAATGAGTTACTCTCAACAAAATGGACTTGTGGAGCCCTGTTGCCAGCAGGCGTGTCTTTCATCTTTTGGAACCCTGAAGCAACTTTACCTTAACATCACCATTAATGTTGATGTACCGGCACGTGCAACTGTGGATTGACTTAGGGCTTGAAAAACCCTGTGAGCTCATGTTTGCGTGCATCTCTCTCTTCGCCCCTCCTCCCTCTCCTCTCCTCTTTACGCCGAGCGATTAAGACGAATCAGCTGTTTTTTCGGCGCCGCTCTTTCCGCCTCAGCACAAGACGCTCTCCAGACGGGAGCCCTCTTGCACCGTCCACCATTAAGCCTGCCGTGAGCTGTAAACACGTCTTCAGGTGCAGGCGGGCCGACAGCAGCCCTCACAGCGGAGGACCGTTTTCCTGCAGGTGCTAAACTGGCACCCGGCCGCAGGTGCGATGCCACCGGGAGCAGGCCGGGCACGCAGCCGCGATAGTCGGTGCACGTCAGTACGTACGGACGGGAGTTTGACATTATGCTAAAACGTGAATCAGACTCAAAATGAGGCATCGCTGGCCCTCGGGAGCACATTTCTTTTTCTGCAATCTGCATATTTATGCCATGATTCATGGACGAGAGGTTCAATAGAGGAAAAATAGCTGTTACAGTCCTGTGATGTGATGTCTTCACTTTTGCTTTTGTCCAGCTTCCAGTCCTGAACCCAAATAGATTCACCGCTCCCCCTGGAACTCCTGTGGGAGTGACAAGGGCTGGGCGCAGATTTGGTATCCAACGTTTATCTTTTATGTTTTATCCCTTTAGTGTTTTATATCTTTTAGCTTTTTTTTGAGCCAGTGCAATATTCCACTCACTTTTTTCATTTTTCTCTGAGTCTTGCCCAATCGGTCCTTGTGTACTGTTTTTTTTTTTTTTTTTTTTTAGCTGCTGTGCTGTTCTGCAGCTGTTTTTAGGAAGTTGGCCCAAGACAAACGTCCCCATGGCAACAATAAAGACTGGTTGATTGGATTGATTTGATCCGGTTCCAGGCCTGTTGGTAACACTCTGTTTGCATGCGCGATTACACAGAAGTACTGGACAGATTTACCCAGAACTCAGTTGAAGGATGCAACATGAGTCATGAAAGAAATTCGGTACGGATCCAGGCTTCTTTTTTTTTCTCTCGCTGCTAAACGCTGTGAGACCATTTTGAACATTTCCACATTTTGCCATGAGAATAATTCAACGAATCCGACAGATGTGAATGATAATCGAAAGTCGCTTAACTGGAAAGAAAGGAAGCAGGCGCATTTAGGTGTGTGTAGTGTCATGTAACTTCAGACAGTGACCGAAGCCCTGGTATCCCTTTATACAATGAGCTAATTGTCGTTAGAGTCGATCCGTGGAGCGCCGGCGACGCACGCGTGTCACGAGTAGCGCGGCCAACCATCGTCTGCTTCTGACGCCGCGCTCTGAAAGCATCGCTGTAATTTGGTCGGCATCGCGCCCTACACACACGGCCGCTTTGTACTTTTGAAAAAGAAAAGAACGGAACGACTTCAACAATTAATCATTCATCAGAAATAATTGCCAATTAATGCTGTCAGCGCTCTAACTGGTTAATCTTTTGTTTCTGCCCGGCTGATGTTTCCGCCCCAAACTGTAAATGTGCCTCGTGACAAGACTCACTTTCATCTCGGCGCCTCTCGCTGCCCATTAGGAAACTGTCCGCTGCTTTTATAGGCGATGACAAGAGCTGAAGTGATCGGCCATTATTAAAGCCCCGAGAAACTGAAACCTGCTGAGTGTATACCTCACACGTTTGCTCATTAGCTCCACAACAGGCTGGCCATATACCCTGATGTCATTATTTAGTTTGGAGAGGTTTACAGTTACAATAACGAAGGGGGCACTCGTGGACCTTAATCAGAATGAATCCCTTTTTATCTCAATCTTCAAATCATGTGAACAAAATCGGATGAGGTGGAGAACAAGGAGCCGGCTTGATTCCAGCTCGGCTTTGAAGTGGATTCTCTTTACCTTCCCTGAAGTTTTCAGTCAGAATGAAATGTAGGTGTAGCTGCGGCACAGAGCTGGATTTGAATAAAACTGCGTGAGGCCCAAACGTGTGACAATATCTCGTGTTTGACTGGTTGGTATCATCACGTCAGCCTGCCTATGTTGCACTTCTACAGACGCTGTTGTTAATTCCCTGTTTTGGGCTCTGGTCTAAGACTGTGTCGTATTGCAAATCAAGTGAGAAATTTAAAATAACATTTGTTAAAAAAAAAAAAACAGGATACAAGAGCACAACAGCACCGCGTACTCGTCTGGGAGACGTCTGAATAATTTATACTTGTTCCGTCTTTGTTCGCTCGTCTTCTGCCCTCGTGAGTCTTCTACTTTCTTTTGTTCCTAATTTCCCCCATCACCCCCCCCTCTCTCTCTCTCTCTCTCTCTCTCCGTGCCTGTGTGCGCAGGCCCAGGTACTCCGACTATGACCCAGCAGGAAGCACGCAATTACACGCAACCCCTCATCTCCGCGTTAGCCCCCGTCACACACTCCCAGCTCCTGACGTCTTGGCATGACTGAATGAATATTTCATCTATTCAAAGGCAGTGAGTGAGATGAGGGAACGAGCGCCTCTTAGCCCTTGTGATGAGCTTTGTTGCTGAGGATGGACAGAGGGAAAACAAAGAATGCATATGTAATTAGAGGGAGTGCCGCAGCGGGCTGAGGAATTAACATGCTCATTGCCATTGGCAGCCTCCTATCGATCAGTGAGCCAGCCCTGTGTAACCGAACCGGCACTGGAACCTAGTGACATGCTTTCTCCCTGTCAGGAGGTGTGACTATAGACTATTTGTCTTGGCTCTGCTGAACACGGGGCAACAGGAGCAGGCCTGAGCGGTCACTCACACTCACTCTGCTGGGAAAGTTTCTCAAAGTAATGGTCTGTCCGAAATACAAAAGCCAAGCCGGGTACCGTGGAGGCTCAGTGGTCGCTCAGTAAAACAGTGCTCTGATGTGATGGAAGTCTCTCGAGCTGGTTTCAGAAGCAGTGCCAGTTGAGTTTCTGTTGAATTAATGATTCCCTACCTGGCATGTCTAAACTTTACCTGCAGGTCATGTCTAAAAGCGGCTGTGGTTGAACCTCGCCTTGCTTTTTTTTTCCCCCTCTGCCTGATCATAATATGTCTACTTTTCATATATTATAAAACAAAGAGAGGGAACTCGGGGATGTTGCAGACAGTTTGCACAGTTAATCGCATCACGCTCTGCAGCAGCGGCCATGATTCTGTCACTTCTCCGCTAATGATGCAATCGAGTGCCCGCTCCATTACCGAGACATGTCTCAAAAAAGGCAGAAAATTGCATTGGCTCATTAGAAGTCAGCTCATATGCCACAAACTTTTTTTTTTTTTTTTCTCTCTCCTAATCCCAGCTCCTGGCTTTGTTGTTGCTGCTGGCCAGTAGCAGCAGCAGCTGTGAAGAAAGTTTCCAGCCTCAGCAGCTTAGCGTGTTCTCCTTCCAGCTGTTTTTCTCCCCTCCCTTCTTACGCTCCTCTGGACCACATCTTGTGTTTTACATGATTATGTGATCACACATGATGGGTTGGCAAACGCCCCGGCCACGTTAGCGCCTGGCGAGGCCTTCCCCTTAAAAGAAGAAGCAGTTGTTTTGGGGGTTTACGCTACATTATTTATGTCGAATGTCCAGGGAGGGAGTTAAATGCTGTCGAGCAGAAGTCAAGCGATTTTGGTTGACACTCAACATAAGAGTATCAGATTGTCAGCGCACGTGTCGGGCTGTAGGCTGCTGAGGTTTCCCCTCAGGAAACGTGTTCACGTAAGAGGATCAATTATTACCCAGAGGTCTATTTAGATCCATATGGTTTTGGCCATTAGAGAAATTAAAAACATTGACCACTGATCTGCCAAATTCGATGTTTCATCAAGGTGATGTGAGTCAGTTTCCCCTCGTCCAGTTACTTCTGGCCAGGCAGAAAGTAGCAGGAGTCTGTGGAATAATGCCTGTTCAATCTGTATCACGGTGGCATTAACACTAATGAGTGTATTAGTCTGAGAATGTCACCGGGACTGAGAGGCAACATTGATCTCTTGTCGTCATGTTGCCATGCCCCCCCCCAATGGATTCCTATGGGAGCTGCTTTCACTTTTTAATCCCTCGTCTGCACAGCCAATGCTAATCACAGTCCCTGGTCCCTGCGCTGGCGGTTTGAATATACACAAATATATTTATCTAATTTGGGTCCATCGAAACCTTCGAGTTATTGTTTGGATTTCCATATCCTCATCCCTGCCTGTAAATCCCCTGGATAAGGCGGCACAGTGTTATTGAGCATATCCGGCTGTCTTAGCAACACGCAGCACCACCTGGACACGTCTTCGCAGTCGCAGATTATTAAAATCAAGTTTGACTTAATCGAGTCTCCTGCCAGTAGCTGACAGTTTCCTGCCTTTATTTCATTACTTCACGTGCTGTGTTTTGTATCCTCCGGCTGGCAGATGCAGTTTATTGTTACTGACCAATCAAAGCGCGACAACCTCCAGAGTTCAGTAGGCCGGCGAAGAGTTCAGCGTTATGAAAATGATCGTGATTGATGGAGCTTTAATTTTCCCCTCTTTACCCACACACTCACTTTTCTCTCTGAATAATTGTCTTATGAACTTCCCCAGCCGTGTCCACTTAGCCCGGCCCTTGATTACAGCGTCTATTTGACAGACTTTAGAGGACAGTGAGAGTTTCGGTCTCACTCGGGGGACACACTTGACCTTTGCAGTAAAAATAGGCCACTAATGGAAGCGGAGGCCCCTGTTTTTCCCCCATCCACTGATTTAATGCAGGCGATCGGAAGCATTTATGCTCATCATTAAGGGAGGGGCGGACATATTGGCCAGAGCAGCTCTGAGTCTTGTTTACAGCTGAAAATGATGCCACCTCCCTGTAAGTTCAGCCACAGCAGGTGTCTGAAACGAGACCAACCCCCCCTCCTCCCCCATCGAGCCCATCTGAGTCTCTCCCTCTCTCCCTCTCTGCCTTTCTTCTACTTTTTCTCGATGTTTATGAGCCTCTGAGGACAGTTTATAAAAAATTCATTGGCTCGGTGGGGCAACCCGGCGATGTTGTATATTTTCTTTCTCCCCCTCCTCTGATGCCGTTACACCGCCCGTTCATCATCATGCATTTGAGCGGGGCTTCACCGGGAGCAGAGGTGGTGCGAGAGGGGCGGGGGAAAGTGTCGCCGGTGAATCATTACGGCACTTTATTAATATGCAAGTTTAGGCGTGTTCCTCGGCAGAGACGCTCCACCACCACGACTGTGGAGCCGAATGCAAATTTATTTTCTCATCTTCCCTGGCTTGAAAGTCAGAGTAGCTGCTAGAAAAAAAAAAAAAAAAAAAAACGTGAGAGGTTGTCCTTCTGCTGTCGTCGCAGGTGCAGGGCGTTGAAATGAATCGTCCGATAAATGGAACCGCGTCCTGGCCGAGGTGCGAGTTCGAAACCGCCTTCCCTGAGGGAGCGTTCCAGTGTGTGGGGGGAGAACAGTTTGACACTTAACAAGTCATTTAAGAAGATCATTTTCAATTACATGGAGGGAAATAATAACTTCAGGTCAGGATTAGACATAGACGACTTGAGTGATTTTACAGCGCTGGGAGCTTATGAGAGAAATTTGGCTGCGATAGTGTAATCTGATGTTACGCATTTGGGAAAAAAAAAATACTCAATGTTATATTCTTCTTCTCGTCATCATTCCATCGTGAGGAGTTATTGGTTAAACAGTGGTGGCTGGCTGATAAATGAGCGAGGATTACGGAGGGAGTGAAAAAGAAAAGAGCTGGAAGCAAAGAGGCAGAAGTCTACATTAAGCAAAATGGCAATCATCTCCCGGCCAATCCGCACAAACTCCCCTTAAGAAATTCAATCAAACATGCAGACGTCTCACGCAGGAGCAGGATTACGGCAGCGCTGCTTCATTTTTGCCACGTGGCTTGTTACTGCAGACTTTTATCAGCTCAATTTGATCTCAAGTCCACTGGTATTACATTCAGAGGCGGATTCGAATATATTCCCAGACAATGTTATCCATAGCCGTAGCCTTACGAATCCCTCAGTGCATTATTTCATCCCATACAGTCCACAAGATTAATAGCAGGCCAGGGCACGGTGTGATAAAGCCGGCAGAATGTATTGTCCCACTGGCCACCGGCGCGGAGCCTGTAATTTGTATGGCGCTCAATAGCGGCGCACAATGGTCATTGTTAAGGCAGATCACATTTCGGAGACACTGGCGCGATGATTCGTTTGAGGAGCAAGTGCGCTCACTGTTATAAACCCAAAAAGAGCATTAAGTCCTGTAAAAGGGGGGGGGGGTGTCATTACACCGTACCCAATCAATGACTATAATATAACAATGATCTTATTAGTGCACTTAAGGGGTGCACGTAGGCCAATCTCTATATTTAAGATTGTTGTGAAATGTTGATCTCATCTGTTAACAAGAAGCACATTTTCCCAAAATGTCAAAATGCTCCTCGGCACCACCTGATCAAAATTACCCGTAATTGCCTTCGCTTTGATTTCCTGCGGTTGCCTCGCGGACTAGTCAGGTGTGTTTGTCGATCTGTCGACTGGAGAGCAAAAATTCTGATTCTGCGTTTACTTTACTTTTTACATTCCGGCAACTTAGTGCAGAGCAACTTCGCACTTCTCCCCGGGCCTGTGCGAGGGGCGACTTCCACCCGCGCGTCCACCAGATGCAGCGCACGCCCACGTCACGCTGACTGGAAACGGTGTTCCTCATCGGGTCCGTTGGGACTGTGTGTCAGAGAGCTGCGGGAAGTAAGAAAGTGGGTCGCTGTGCAAGGTTGTGAGCCGCAACTTTGCTCCGTGCATGTGTGTGTGTTCATGCTGACGTGTACTTCTCCACCATGTCAGAGTTCTCCAGTGTTTAACCCTCTGCTCTTTCCTACTTAATGGTTTCCCTTGAGATTTAATCTCTCTCTCTCTCTCTCTCACACACTCTTGCTCTCTGCCTCACACACACACATAAGCGTTATCTAAAGATTTTCTGTAGAGTTGAAGTTTGGATTGAAGGACACTCGGAAAGCAGTTATCATCAAATCGTTCTCTCATTAATGCGCCGGGAGAGTTGGTTGGATTGTGGCTGTCGATGCTGCAGTGCTCGTGTGCGCATGGAGAGGAAACGTTTCGATTGTCGGATGGTTTTGACCTGCGTGCTGAGGAAAGTGTTGAGGAAAACTGCCGTCTGTATTTGCGTGCATAATTTTCTGCGGCTTCACGTGTGAAAACGCGGCGATTCAAGGTGTTTTAACCTCAGAAAACAAGGCAAACAAGTCTGAAATGGAATTTCCAAAGCATGAAAATGTCTACATTTACATGGTTTCTCTGTCGGCCGCTCCCCTCTGAGATAAACAGAAAATGTCCCCTGAAGGTAAAGTCGCAGATGAATAGTTTGCGAGGCAGTTCAGAGGCAAAAAAACAATCCCACAGTCAGACCACGCGACACAGCGCCGGGACAAAAACGCATTCATGTTGGAGGAGAAGAGAAAGAGGAAAAAAACAGATCTGCTGTAAAGCCATAAAATACAATTCATCTTGTTGCGGTCCCTGCGAGCAGCGCGTAATCGCAATGACACA
Organism: Pseudorhombus dupliciocellatus; assembly: GCA_016785235.1. Taxonomy (NCBI): domain Eukaryota; kingdom Metazoa; phylum Chordata; class Actinopteri; order Pleuronectiformes; family Paralichthyidae; genus Pseudorhombus; species Pseudorhombus dupliciocellatus. The sequence goes on from JAFBJW010000098.1 coordinate 1,641,309, forward strand.
CTGGTGTAATCCATTTAAAACACTTTGGCTCGGGCCTCGGCTGCTTTGACTTCCTCCGCAGGCTCGTGCCACCATCTTCATTTCAGATACGACTCGCTGGCTGCCTGTAATTAGCAAAACTGTGTAAGCCGCCTTGTCGTCCACCTGCCCGGCTGCCAGCAGAGCATCTTGTCCTGGATGCATTACATGACTGGCAAGAGCACGGGGCGAGGGAGGGAGGAAAAAAAAACCCAACCAAAAGATAATAACCTGCTTGTCAGAGGCAGGGGGGGGGGTTGGGTGGAGTGCAAGCATATTCGCTTGTCCACAGACATGTAATCTGTCTCGAGAGGTCCTCTCTCTCTCTCTCCTGGCGCCTCTGCACTTCGACTTTCAGAGGCCGGGCAGACCCACCCAGCCTGACTCGGCAATGAGCTTAGAGTAATGGTGTCACCGGAGCGCTGAATCTCATTGAGAGTTGCTTGAGCAAACATTATCTCACACTGAACCATCGCAGGAGTGTCTGCAGGAGAAAAGGGCCGCGGTGAGTTATTGCACAGTGAGTTTTAATCTTACGGGAGGAAATGCACAGTTTCCCTTTAATGCGCGGGGTGCACAGGGCATTCTGCCTCTCAGCGCGGGATCAGGGCTAATTGAACTAACGACGCACTCAGAGGGACCAAATTAAACATCTTGTTGGCATTAAGCTGTGGATGATTTATACTCACCTATAAACTTTGCCCAGGACTGCTGCCCACCGCCACTGTGTTTATGCATCGTTGGTTTAATTATGACTATTTGTTAATGAGCTTTGGAGGAGGCCTGGAGTATTTGTTGAAAACATCCAGTGTGACGGAGAAAGAGGAGGGATGATGAATAGCGGCTTCACTGCGGCAGCGTTTCTCAAGATCAACCTTTAATGGAGCGCCCGAAAAGCTGCACATGACCGCGGCGGCGGCGGCTTTAAATGATGATTGTTTTTCATCAGTTTACTTTACTACTATCAAACAAATCGCGTTGATGAATTATTTCGACTTTTAATCCTGTAATAAAAATTGTGACAACAGCAAATTGCCTTCTATAAAAAATGGATATTTGTTTTCGTCCTTCAGGAAAAAAAAAGGGCCAGATTGCATTTATCAACCAACAAATGATGTACAAAGCGACTGATATTTCTCAATTTTAAAAGTATGTCAACTATAGAAATGGAAAAATGAGAACTTGCTTTCTTTCTAGCACTGAGACTCGGCTGCTGCAGAACCGTAAACAACGTCTAGACTTGAGGTTGTGTTGGATGCACCAGTCGGGCCAGGCCTTAGTGACCACATGCTCCTCTTTGTCTTCACTCCTGATAACATCCAAACTTCTTTTCCGCACTGAAACTTTTCTTGTCTTTTGGTCCGAAATCAAAATTCGGCCAGGTGGAAGTATCTGGTATTCTGGTGAGCCACGATGGGCCGGGTCCTCTCAAAGAATTGCTGTTATCATGCAAGCAATAACGCGCGCTGCCTTCCTCTCCTCCCCGAGCACATCGCATTCCCCAAGTCAACAGTTCAATCTCACCTTTCCTCGCCCACCTCTCTCCGAGCGGCAGACGCCATAATTTTTCTTGCCCTCGCCTCTCCTTTTCCACACCAACATTCATTCCGGGCTCACTAGATGGATCGGCTCTCCCTCAATCCATGCTTCCTCTGCGCCTCCTCAGACGGTGAGATTGATTTGTCTACAGGACGCCTCTGACCTTTGATATGATCCGATAAGGGACGCGTGGCCCTAACCGAATTAGACAATCAAAGGGGAGGCACATTAGGAGTGAGATGAGGGTGTTTCCCTTTCCCTCGGAGCAGGCCTCGGCCTTTTTCCGTGATGGTTTAGATCCACCGCCCATCCCGTGCCTGCCTCCATCAGACTCCCGGGGGAAAACAAAAGATGTATTTTCAAATTGCACTTTGCCTAAAGGCTCTTTGGGCCAAATTTAATTTTCACCTTACATCGATTTTCCCCCTCGCTCCCGACTCAATGGATCCTAATGTTATTTATTTCTGTGCTCTGCAGGAATACAGGGAGAGCACGCTCGGTTCTGCGCCGCGTTTCTGAAGACACTGTATCCAATATGTCTTCTTTGTATCGTCTGGGGACGGCTATTGATGGAGAAACTGCCATTTTCATCAAGTTACTTCTCATCTATAATACGAGATTTTACCAAGATCACTTTTATTCTGCAGTTCTACTTTTCAGTCCGTGCCTGAAAGAACTTCTATTGATGTTTCTCCCACTCTATATTTTTTATCAAATCCAGACATAGTTGATGACAACAGTAGACTTCTAAAAATACACCTGGCGGTAGCAGGGGATTGTGGGGCTTGATTGCAATTACGGGGAACCAGAGCTGGACTTGTGTGTTCCAGGTTAAATCAAGGAACCCTGCAACCTCTCAATACTTTTTTAGCAGCAGAGCACTGCTGTGGTGGCGCCCGCTTTTCAGAATTTTCCTGAAATAGCAGCAGAGATAAGCGATTCAAGATGATGGTCTGCAAATCCTCGATAATTAGGTACAAGTGAAGAGCCTCAGCTCTTCCTAATAGACGAGGGAGGAAAGGTGCGTGATGTGAAAACAGGAAAATGCTTATAATAACACATAAGTTCTGTTCCCGCCTGTGTCTGCTCTGACATTTCCAGACGTGCCGGTGTGTCGGGCTGACACATCCCACCTTAGAAAAGTTGACAGGCCAGACATGAGAGGGGATGGGTTCTGACACATCCCAGCTTTCTTTCATTGGAACATATGAAGGGGAAAACAAAGCGAGGGGGAGGCGGTTGGCTTCAAAGTGGGGCGTCGGCACCGCCGAGCCCGACAAATGGTGTGAAAACACACATCAGCTCGGGTTCACAGGAGACCCGAAATCACAAGCCACGACACATAAACAGGCGTGTGCACGAACAGAGGGTGTTGTGTGAGGAGATGCCCCCCCCCACACACACACACACGCACTCTTTGGCACGCCAGCGTTCCACGGTACCATTTGTTTGTCGGCTGGCAGAGATCTCAGGAAGCCGAGGTCTTACATAAACCCTACCGAGTGTGGCTCTGCGCTCGGGAGCTGATCCCTCCCAAAAACCCTCATTGTTATTCTCCCATGATGCCCAGAGATCTGCGGCGCACCCACCGCTGAACCTACAGCAGGGCCGAGTGAGGGGTGTGTTTATGTGTCACTGTACACGCAGGACTACAGACGGGAAACCATCCAATTATCTGACCTGCAAAGCATCTTTATTTTTTGTAAACACTGCATTGGTTGAGACGTGTATTTGCAGTTTATTCTGACGTTTCCGTTCAGTCAGGTCGTCCATCTTTACAGTCCCTGGTCCCCTATGTCCTGTGTGGTCTTAATCAGGCTTATTTCTATAATCGGAATTTTATAGGATTAAAAAGTCTTAAACAGATCCAGATATTTCTTCTTAGGTTGTAACTATTATTCTTTATGAGAGTCTTTCAGCTTATTTTCAATTACAGGGAAGTGTTGGTGATTCTGCGAGTCCATCATCATCATTGCGGTCGTAGATTTGTTCATAAAGCCCTTTGTGGACTAAAGCATTATCGATGCCTGTTTATTGTTCCAAGTCTGTTGCTCTGCACGTTTTATGGTCTTCTCCCCCAAATTAAATTTCCAACCCTGTGGTATAGAGTCTGTAGCATCCCGTCCCTGACAGGGGCCTTGATAAAAAGATTTTCAAATGTACAATATAATAGCCTCCAGCACACTTCCAGGGGTGTCCACTTTCTCTCACATGTAGAGATTACAGCTCCTCTCCCGGCCGCGCTCCCCGCTGAGCCTGTCAGGGAGTTTGATTTAAATGTCCGAGGTGGGGCTCGATCACAAAGTGTCTTCTTTTCCGGGGTCTGATCAAAGGAGGCGGACCTCTGGACTCTCCACCTCCCCAGTATTTACAGTACAGAGCCCGGCTCCGTGCAATGAAATATGCATAACGCATCAACCGCCTTATCTCCGTCCATCATCTCCACCAGTTATGCAAAGTAATGTTCCCATGATCTTCAGGAAATACACGCTTAGATGTAAATGGGTGTATTTAGTTCTGTTTTGCAGCAGGATCCAGGGGATGTCTAAATTTACTGTGGCACTGCATATATTGCTTATAAAATCACAGTCTGACTGTACTTCCACTGAATGTAACATACCATGAATAATTAATACGCTGTGGATACTAGTATCACTGATCTTCCCACAATAGTTCCACTCGTTCATATTTGATATGAAGTCTCTTTTTTTGCTTTCGCTTCAGGACCTCAGAGATTTTTTTTTTTCTCCTGCAAAACCAAATAAAGACTTTACTCAAACTAAACTCTGTTTAGACACAACTTGAATGAACCGTGCAGCAGCCTAACGCGTCGGCTCCTCTGCTCTTTTCTTTTTCAGCATAAACAAAAAAAAAAAAAAAAAAAAAAAAAGTCGGCGCTCGTCACGGCGGCGGAAGCGAAAGTGTCGTCGGCGGTGACCTCCAAGTGACTGCTGCCAGGCTCTGAGGTAGGAACATAAACACACTGGTTTGAATCTAAAGCTGCTGGGACGACGCAGATTGCAGCTGCCGCAGGTGTAACTAAGGCGGGACTCCATCAGAAATTCTTGAAAGGAGCGTTTTTGCCAGTCTCCCCTCCTCTATTTTTTCTCATTACTGACCTGAAAAGACACTAAGGGAAAGCTTTTTCTGCAGGAATGGGCTGGAATTCTAAGCGTGCCTTGGAAAACCGAGAGGGTGAATGTTATCTTGAGGTCAGAGGCGGCTGATCTGACGACGAGTCCCACAAACTGCCACTCCAGTTCACTTCTCTCTTCTGTTGCGGCTCTCTCTTTTCGTTCGCGCTCTCGCTTTGATTCGCTCTCCACCTTCCCATGGTCGAAGTCCCTCGGATAGCAACCGAGTAGGTCTAAATTGATTTCTCTTGTTCACGTTGGTTAGAAGCAGCGGCATCGAGCTGCACAGAGTACCCTGGCTCCAGCTCGCCTGCATTATTCCTCCCTTGTTTTCTCCCTCGCCGTTTCCCAGTAGACCATAATGCCAATACTCAACATACCAGTGCCCTCTGAAATCCTTCAGGGCGACGACAGCAGAGGAACGCCCCCCCCCACGCACCCTGGTGTTGTGCACGCGGCTTACAAAAAGGTCAGGATGTAAGATCACGGTGGCATTTGCTCGAAACGGCGCCATGTTTATACCTAAGATGGCACCAAGAGGGGAAGTGAGCTCTGCTGAGGAGGCGGGAGTGTTTGCGGGTTGAAGTGCAGCCCTGCGGGACGCCTCTTAGCAGGGACAGAGTATGTGTGCTTCATTGATCTTCGGATTGACCTGCAGCTGTAGTTTGTGTTTCGGCCGGAGCGCATGTGTCCACTCGGGCAGTTATTAGTCCAGCGATTCAGGCACGTCCGCAACAGTCTCTTCCTCCCTCCGACTTTTGTCAGTAGCCGTCAGCTCCGCGGGCTCCCGTCATGTCAGAGCGGAGGGGAAGCAGCGATGTTTCCACTTATTTATTTATTTGTTTTTGCCCACCTTCGCTTCCGCGGCGCAGGCCGCTTTTCTTTAGGGCAGCAGTACGGCGAGCAAAAAAAAAATATCCGCTGCAGCCTTTGCTGCTAAGATGAATCACAAATCATGCATCGCCCGGGTCCGAGTTTGAACCCCCCCCCCGCTGCTGTGAGAGAGACGTTAGGTAACAGGGAAATTACGGAGCCGCGTGGAGGACGAGACCGTGCTCAGCCACTTCGTCACAGGCTCAAGGTAACGACGGCCCGGCACGAGCAGAGCGCCGATAAAGTCAGCAGCATCTCACGCAGCCGACTCGCGTACGCGACTGGCAGCCATGTTAATGCACAGCACTCTCAGTGGGGCAGCCGCAGACCCAACAGCCTATATTTTATTCAAATGCCACAGCAATCCACTTTAAATATTACATATGTGTATGTAAAATAAATGAATTTCTGCTGCAAGATCGCTTTGAGTGCGATGCTGAGTCAGAGGCGGACGCCTCCGAGTGTCTGTCGTGGAGCAGCGTGACCCTCGTCCGCTCCTGGACTTCTCGCTCTGTGTCGTGAGCGCGGCCCGTGAAGGACGTGGAGCCGAGTTGGCCACTCGACCGCACCATCGATGCGTTGTTGTATCTTCCCAAAATTCCTCATTTATCACCTGACAATGATTTAGTTTATTATTATTCATTTTTATTTTAGACTCCGCCCTCAGTGACCTACAGTGTTTGCAGTCAATGTTTATTCTCAATGGATTGATTACATGTGTTCGAGCTACAAACAGCAGCTCTGAGGCCCTGGTCTTGTCCCTCGCAGACAGATCCTGAACATTACTATGCAGAATCTGTTTTCAGAGATTAATGCTGGGCGACTCCTTTGTTTCGTCGCTACCAGGAAAGATTACGCTCACTTTGGAGTGCTGTGAAGAATATCCGAATTTTACGAGCAAAAATATTCCACGGTTCAGGGAGCACCTTTGAAACGGTTCGTCTCTCTCTCTCTCTGTGATAATTGCACATGCTTGTCGTTCTGGCGGGAAGTGTCGACGGTGCGAACCAAATCCAAACGGCCAATTAAACATTTTAGTTGTAGTCGTTTTTGTTTTCCACATTTATCAAGGGTTCCCGCTGCTTGAGCTCGCCACTCGTGTTGCTGCTCACCTATCAGATGACACGCAGATACAATTCAGCTGTGGTTATTCGGCAATAAATATGCTCTAATCTGCAGTTTTTGTAGCCTCTCGATAGCATATTAAGTGTCGGCGTTATCTCGGGCTTTTCAAATAAAATATGATCAGAGATAATAAAAAAAAGGCCTCTAATTGGACAACACGGGTGGCCTGCAGTGGTCCACCCTACCACTGTATCACATTCATCAGGCTTAATATCACTGATGTCTCCTGAAGACACCAAAAGTTGTTGTTTAGCAAATTAATGAGCGTCGGATTTATGGCCGGAGCCAAGTGGCTGATAAATAACCGGCACAGGTGAGAGGGTTTCATCTGGGGCAGCGTTTTCTAATCAACGCTGTGGGAAAACCATTTATGGTTCAGGTTGGGCTCGCGCGCTGGCTGTTGCACGGTTGTGTGTGGGCGTCGAGGTGAATGCAGTTATTCATGCACTGCTCCGGTGTCGTGCACGGTCTGGATGTGAAACAGTGGAATCTCAAGACGTGGAAACGTCTTTTGCATGTGCACAAATGGACAACACACGCTTTGCATTTGGTTGTTTGCAGACACGTGACGTGTTTGCCCATTCCAAGCTCGACTGGATTCTTATGGAAGGAAGCGAGTTGTTAAATTTAGCGGCGGCGGCAGAACAGCCCGTCTCAGAGAGTCTCTGTCCACGGTGGGGGACACTGGCACTCTTATGAGCGCGCTCGGCAGCGAGTTGAGAAACTTTGGCAGCCGATGCATCAGCCTGCACAAAATGAAGCCCGCCTCATCCAAGAGCATTAAGATGTGGATAAATAAATAAAACATTGCCACCATGAGAGGAGCGGCAATGTGACAGCGGGATGTTTTTATTTTTTATTTTCCTCTCTCTCTCTCTCTTCTTCTTTCCTTCCTGCTTTCATGTTGGCAGGCGCAGATATTTTATTTTGGGATAAATCAAAATTTCCTGAATACGCCCGCGCCAGGTGTATCTAATTATCTGACAGCGCATCCTCATTATGAATGGGCCCCCGGGAGTCGGCAGCTCGGCTCGCCAAGCCTTGGACCGCAATCAAGGCGTCCCTCGCAGTAAAAAAAAACACAGGCTCTACAGAGCTGCTACTTTTCCATAGGTGTCCCGCTTTCAGCTTTCTTTTGTGGCCAATATATTGGCTGTGTTTGTAATCACCGCAATGATTGAGGTTTTACTTTGAGTCCAGCATGTGTCCTTCCAGGAAGACAGCCTGAGACTGGGGTGGAAATGCATTTGCTGCAGTTGCGAAGCCCCCTCGCCACCTCAGCCATGCTCCGATTATGTCACCTGGATGAAGTTTATAAAGCGTAATTACAGCTTACTCCTTGTTTCTCTCCGGGGAGGTGCAGCAGGCACAGGGAAAGTGGGTGTGTTGTCAACACAGTCGCACAAGAGCAAACCCACGTTAATTAACGTGAGGAGCAAGAGGAGGAGGAGTGTGTGTGTGTGTGTGTGTGGGGTGATTTGCAGGAATGCAGCTATCTAGCTGGCGGTGCAATCTGCGGCTCTCAGGGTTGGATGTAAAAGAGCTCGAGCAACTGTGAGCGAGCAGCCCACGTTTCCTCCGCCGGGCGCTAATAGCCCTTTCACAAATCCCATCCAGCTGTGATTGATGTGGGCCTGGAGAGTAGTTTTGGGAGTGTCACTCAAACAGGGAGGACGAGAGGAATTCTCCCCCCCCACCCCCAAATGTTGCCAGTTTATAAGACGGGAGAGCGCTGCTGGGGGAGAGGGTGGCGGGGGACGTTCTTACCTGGGACTAATCCTTGAAAGCTTTGCAAGAAAATGCAACGCCTGACAGCGAACGATTCAAATCCACTTCTGTGCTCAAAAAGCGCCGTTACACGAGGGGAATACTGGCCTAAAGGACGCCTGCATTTCCTCGCTTCTTGTTCTGTTGTTCAAGCAGCCGTGCCGTAAGAACGAGGCGGATGTGTGTTTGTCTTTTGTTTATCTTCCTGCTGGATTTGATTATTTCCACATGAATACAGGCAACATTATGGCTCAATGCTTGTTGTACTTTTCTGTCGTGGCCGTGGTGTTTGTGTATCGCTCAGTGCAGACTCACAAGCATAGATAAATGGATGGATGGACGACATTAGTGAAGTTAATTCCAGCCTTAATGACGTAGAAAAGCCATAATGAAACACCAGCTCCCAGCACAAACAGCTTGATATCAAAACACCCATTTTTACCACAACTAGAAATAGCCAGTGCGCGTTCTTGCGTCACGTCAACACGTTTGCGCGTGTTAACGTCCAAGTGGCCACCTGTCACAGTCTCCTGTCCTGCACGCTTCCCTCTCGGCCCCTGTTGAAATGCAACAGAAGCCTATCTGCCGCTGCGCCTCATGACTGGCAGACCGTAATGCTATTACCTTCTCCTCCACGGTCATGCTCACTTAGCCCTCTATCACTCCACACAAGACCGGGAGGAGACGTTTCCCCGGGGGGGGGTGCTGCCCTTGCCCTCATTTGCCATTTGCTTCCTCCTCAGCTCGGCCACAAAACACTGAAGCCCACAAACTTTTCAGTTCATTATTTCGCCTTTTAGCGGCGTTTTCACTTATTCTGCCTTCAGGGTAGGGCTGCAGATCACGGGTAATTGGCTGTGTGTGTGTGTGTATATATATATGAATCACTTGTCAGAAGTGGTCTGACAAATACTCTTTAATACACAGAGGGGAGGGAGGGGGGTAACTTCCAAACACAACAGGCAGGGAGGGGAGGGGTTGGGAGGACCTGTGGGGGACACGCTATTACGCATGACGCATGTCAATCACCGAATCTGACACCGAAAATATGTCCGATAACAGGAGCAAAATGGGTCAACTGGGTGAGTCAGAGCCCACCCACCGTCTGCCGCACGCGCCCTCGGCAGGACTCCGTGGAGACGTGCGCACGCGCGCACACATCCCAGAACGTCCTCCAGGACCCAGAAAGCAAACGTGAGAGCAAACTTTCTCAGCACGTCCCGGCACCATTACGCACAGAACATCCCAACATTGCCAAGACGGTTTGCGCGTCCATGAGGGGAGGAGAGAGAGAGGGGGGGGGGGGGGGGGGGGGGGGGGGGGGGTGCAGCCAAGCAGCCGTTCGGGGCAAAGATGGCTCTGGCGTGTGAGCGCGCGCGTGTGTGTGTGAGCTGTAAATGATGACGGTAAAAAAAAATAGAAATCAAATATGTAAATATCTCGCCGCCATCTGGAGCGTGGCGGCGAGCAGCAGACCGCTGCACGCCGGGCGCGACATGATCCATAGCGCCGCTCGGAGATATGCAGAAATATGCGCCCCGGGCACCTACTCACATCGCGGCACGACACAGAACTTGGAGTGGGAGCCGAGCCCGACACTTAATTCCACACATGCAAAACAACAGCAGCGCCGCTCGGGCTGCGGATCACACAGTTAGAAGGTGCAAGGGGGGAAAAAGTCTCTGCACTTACTATATACCCCGGCGGTAGAACGCAAAGCCCCCGGTAACTGTAATTAAAAATAGGAGAATGGGGACAACATGAAGGATGCGCTCTTCTTTAATGTCTCCTTCCATGTGAGGCAGAAATTGCTGCATGCAATTTGGATTTTTTTGTTTCTGCACTTACCGGAGCTGTCCGATTAAAAAAATCCCGAGGAAATTCCAGAGGAGTCCCTTTCCTTTCTTCCCTCAAAGTCAGAAAACAGCAATGCTTTTCTTTATTCCAAAAACAGGCCCCCGGTCGCAACTGAAAGAGAGGAGAGACCGAAAAACAGCCACAACAAATTCCGTTAGAACCCGGAGTGTCCCCATCACCAACCCCAAAAGTGTTGACATAACTGTGCAGAGCAGCAGCCCCCCCTCCCTGCCTGCCTCCCCCCTCCCCCCCCCAAAAAAAAAGAAAGGAGGAAGAAAGAAGTCGGAATAAATGGTCGGAATGGACAGTGGGTACCTGCTCTCTTTATCACTGTCGACAAAGACAATGAGAGCTGCAATAAGACGCGCAGGAAAACTGAGAGAGCTGAGCTTTTTTTTTTTTTTTTTTTTTCTTGGGAAACGCAGCTTTTTTTTTTTTCCTTGGGAAACGCAGCCCCAGCGTGCAGGCAGATCACACCAGCGCGCGCACTCACTCACTCACTCACTCACGCAGACGCAGACACACACATGCACACACACACACACACTCACACACACTCACAGCTCCCGGCGACGGATGGAGAGAGAGAGAGAGAGAGAGAGAGAGAGGAGAGAGGAGACATGGGATGCTCTGAGGTGCACTTCTCCCTGCAGCCGCTGGGTGGCCAACAGGAGGAGCCCTTTAGAATTACTATTTAAACCCCAAATGTATCATTACGTATTCACAATTTAGGTGATATTGAACTTTTTTCTCAGCTTTAAAAACATATGATGGGCTGACTGAGCTATGCAAGCAAAATACTATTCGTTTGAAACATCTGTGAAATGCTCTATATCAATATATTGTTGATAGTCGTGAGAAGTATACAGTATAATGCTTGAAGTGAGTACTCGGATATGCATTGGTTCAACTTATAGTAGGGAAATTTATGTTTGCAAACAAGCATTAACAGCTGCCTCCCCGTGCAGTGAGCGCTGGATTGTGTCGTTCAGTTGTTTGGAGCCTGCACATGAAGAGGAGTTCACCTCAGGTGCGGGGTTATGCAGAATAAGCCTTTTTCACAGTCGTGTCACAGTAAGAAAAGCGAATAAGAGTAGAAACACAGGCACTGCAGTTCAGATGCTCGTGAATAATAGCATTAAACATGGCTGGTTTGGTTTCAGGCTGCTTGTGTTTGTGTGTGTGTGTTCACTGTCGCACCATCCAGACCTATGCTGGAACATTAGACATGTTATTAGTGCCTCTGCTTTTCCCACCGTGTGTGCCATTAAACATGTGCCTTGTATGAGGTACCACATGTGGTAATCACGTCTGTCTATATTCAGCCCGTGACCTGGACAATCTCGGGGATTTATGCCGCAGAATTGCTTTCAGAAGTTTCTTGGAACTGTTTATTTTCTCCGTCGTTCTCCGAATCCTCCGTCGCTCGTGTGAACTGAAGCCACAATGATTGATTTCTGTGTCTGAGGACGTCTCAAGTAGGCAGGCGGCGATTGTTGGACTTGGAGGGGACAGGTGAAATGTCATGTGTGCATTAAATACTTTTTTAAAAGGTAGTGGACACTGAAACACACATGGAGGGGATGTTGGTTAGACTCCTGGTTCTGCCGGCCTGGGTGGAGTTTGCATGCTCCTCAGGTTTTCACACAGTCCAAACGCATGCAGAGCGGGGGCAGGTTAATTGGCGACCCTTTATTGACTGCGGCCGTGAGTGTGACAGCGAACGGTCGTTTGTCTTTGTACGTCAGCCCCGTGATGGCGACCTGTTCAGGATGTGCGCCGGCGCTCATCCAGCGTCCGCCGGGATTGGCTCCGGGACCCCACGCGACCCTTAAGGGATAAGTGATACAGGTGATGGATGGATGGACTGCACCAGTGCAGCGTGTGATGCTCAGATACACGATGATTGATGGGCAAATATTAATAATATCAATCACAGGGAGAAAAATAGAATCACAGGCTTTACAGACACAAGAAGAAATGTGTGATGCATCAATGGCAAAAAGGTCTTTACATCAGGAAACCATGTTCTCCTGCACAGTGTTCATAACGAGAGGCACGTTAGTGTTTGAGCTTTTGCATCAAGTGGACCTGGATTAATTTTCCAGTCACACGTTCAGATCTGCAGCTGCTGTCTGGAGCTCTGATTCTGAGACTTCATCAAACCAAATCAGCTTCAAAGTCTCTTTTATACAAAGAAAAAAGGTGGCTGATGTGGTATCTCTTTTTTAAATGATTTAGCCAAAGCTGGATTTTCATTTTGTGGTTGGTAATGTTACCCGAAATGCATTTGATTTACTGGCTGTGTTTGCTCTTGTCATTTTCTTTTAGACCGGTGTCTGGTGGAATACGTTCTGATATCAGCAGTGTTTGTCATCTGGCATTTTCAAGGACTCTACCAAACTAATTTACCTTTGCTCATCCTCCTCTTGAGTTTCGATTAGTTCCAACCTTGCTGCAATAATGGTCACCGCCCCCCGGGCAAGAAATATGGTGCCTCGTCATCCTCGGCGAAACCAGGAGCTTTGAGCTGTTGTGAAGATTAACCAGACAATATGACTTACTTAGTGGACTTTCAGCTGCTGGGTCAGACTGGTTGTTTATTCTCTTCCACTCAATGCCATATTTTTTATATTTAAGAGCTATGAGAGCATTGCAAATCTTCTTATTTTACTGTGCCTGGACTGCACTAACGTGGCCTTTGCACCACTGTCGGTGATTGTTGAGCGGTGCTGTGCGAGGCAGGGCTTCCAGGGACGTTTTCAATTTGATAATTAGCATCCTGAGTGAAAGACATGGCATCCACCGCCAGTCATCCATTTCTCATCTGCCCAACCCTGCACGCGATCTTGGGTTCCGTCCAGGTCCGGTGCAGTGTTCGATGGCTTCCATAGAAAGCCGCGGCGAGGCCCCGCGTGGGCTCCGTGCAGCAGGCAAAACAATCGGGCTCCCATTAATGTTTCACAGAGCTCAATTTGTACCTATAATTACGCCGTGTTGCGGCAGCCCTGGCGCTCAGGAACATCTGTCCACTGAGGCACAGAGCCTCTCGGCTGAATGGGAAGCCGGATACCAGGCCACGCTTCCCTTACGATAAACAAGGTCACGGTGATAATCCATTGGCTCACTGACACAGTCTGTGGACTGAACTTCCTCGCACAGCCTCCATCCATCCTCCTCTGTGCAGCTGCCTGGAGGTGTGAGCCTTGGATTCATCACTGGGCTGCAGCAGGACGCAGTCACAGTTTCCTCTGCTCCTGCCACTGCAGCTTTCTGACGTGACCTCAGGAGAATGTCCTCAGAAGTCGAGCTTGCCTTTCACACGAGACGTGGCTATAAAGTATTCATTCTGCTCTGGAAATGTTTTGCTTTTGCTTGGCGACACCAGTTTATATTTGTTGTGGAGCTCCAGACAGATGTTGAGTCTCGGCCGAGGAGCATCAGAGACTGCGTGGATAGTCCAGGTGGCGATTGACCTGTCCCCATTCTGAGAATTGTTCCTGACCTATAAACACTGGAAGGCGAAATGCAGCTGAGCTTAACTCACTTTGGAAGGATAGTGTTGGAGGTGGAGCTGAAATCCTTACTTGGGACCCTGATGTGAATCCATAATTGATGAAGCAGTGTGTCCTGTGAGTTAAACTCTGAGGATAAAGACGATGATCGCAACTGAATCTTAAAGCAAAAGTTTGAGACACGAGTAAGTTTTCATAACCACTGATCATCCAGTTTTTTTTTTTTCTTGTTGCCCTTTGGTCTGCGCTTCAGTTCTCAGGCTTCCTGCTCGCTGTTAGTTCGGATGGATTTGGGCCGACAAAGAGCCGCTATTGAAGTATAACTCTCAACTTCAAAATAACCTTGGAATTACACCATTATGCCGCTGCCTTGCCTCATCTTACTCTCACACACCACTCTGCAATGTCTGGAGCGAAGGTAGTGAAGTGATTATCAGCAGTACTTTATCTTTCCGCAGCTACATGCGCGGACATCTGCATGTTACCTTTGTGGAAACAGTTGTCTCTCTCTTCTCTTTTTGAAATGAAGTGGCTGTAAATACAGAGCTCATCCAGTTTATTCTAAGGGGCTAGTGAAAAATGGCTCGAACCGGAGAGCCGTGCTGCAAATCGGGGGCTTGTATGTATCGCTTGTCGGTGTCAGATCATCCATTGGGTTTCAGCCATAACCTTTGTCTATCACCGAAGGTTGCGCTCTACACGTAGGGGGAGCAGAATTGCAAAAGTGCTCTTGACCTTCTGCGGATGTGCGGTGGATGTCTCGTGAATATTTCATCTGGCGAGAGCCCTTGTGCCACCTGTTGATTTACTATTGTGTGGATTTTTTTTCTGCTATTTACCCATTCGGACGAGTGGGCGGCATTGAGGATAAAAGGAAAATCAATATTACTTACACATAACTATACTGTTCTGCTTCGCACATGAGGGCCGGGCGCTTTCATTTTGCATGCAGATGGCGAAGTGCAGACGGCGCTGAGCCTCCTCTGCGTTCGCAATATCGACAAATCTGGGGACTCGTACAGAACTTCTTCACACACAGATTCTGGATGGTGGATGAATACATTATCATTGGTGTAACTTTAAATACATTTTGTGAGTTAATTAAATACTCACATAAGAGATATCCCCTCTAATTCGACGCTGCAGTGCAGACAGAGACACTGACGTGGGACATTTGTGAAACCCTCTTGAAATGCTCGGAATGGGATTTCTGTGGGGAAATATATATATATATATAGCTGGAATTGGTCCAAGAATGCAATATAAATAAAAGTTGAGTGGGCGAAGTTCTGCTCAGAGCTTTGTATCTGATTTTCACAGCGGCTCACACAGAAGTAGGGTGATATTTATGAGTCATTGCATTATTCTGGGAGACAGGAATTGTTTGAAACGTTCTCTTGCTCATACCTGTTTCAAGAGGCGCAGTTACGTGACTCCGTCGCTCTTTAGCTCCACTTGTGAGCCGCCGCCGGATTATAAGACAAAGGGAATTTGCATAACCCCCCCCCACCACCTCCTCCTCCTCCCTGTTCCGTACATTCATTTGACCGTTTTCAATATCCTGCCTGCCACAGTGCGCTCTGTTCTGATTTATCCCGAACCACTTTGGAATACGGCGCAATGAGATGAATGGGTGAATGTACAGGAGCGCGGGAGGGGAGGGGAGTGGGGAGAGGAGGCGGGGGAGTGTGCTCACCTCTCTGATGCTATCATTAGCTCGTTTTAGATTAGAGAGCTAACCCCACGCTGGCCTTGCCTGAGGTAAGAATGATGAGAGGAACGGAGAGATTGGATGGCGACGGGCCAAACAGCAGCAGCGTGGATCCCTCTCTGTTTAGCTCTCCCCTGTTTTCACCAGCGATGTGTTCATCCCGGCAAATCATTTCCCGCTGACAGCTGTGGGTTTTTAAAGGCAGGCGGTGGGTTGGGGGGGGGGGGGGGGGGGGGGGGCGCGAACCTGCTTGGGGGGGGGGGGGGGGGGGGGGGGGGGGGGGGGGGGGGCGCGAACCTGCTTGTCACAAACAATTAAACCGGGCCACTCTCAGAAATCACCGAAACGCCCGAGCCGCCGCGCTTGAACTGTGGAGTTTCGACGTAGATAGACTTAACTGTGAGGTCCCATGTACTGTACATGCAGTAAAGTAATAAGTAATAAGAATTCCACATCATCCAGATACAATGCGTCAGGACTGGACAGTGACAGTAATTGGTTTGATATTTTTGATTCAGCCAAGCCGTACATTTAATCATGAAATCCTTTTTATTCCAAGGCTCTTATTTGCCGCCGCCGTTCTTAACAGTCATGATGCACCAACAGCGATATCGACGTCCAGAAGACGACATCGGCTAAAAAGCAAAGATTCGCTGGAGAACTGCACACATCTCCGCCAATTAGACACCCCGGCGCCGGGGGTTGCTGTCACATATCGGAGGTTAGATCCCGCCGCAGCTTCCTCCTGTCGCCTGGACTCATTAAGGGCTGCTTGATACACGTTTAGAGAACATGTTTCCCTTTTGTTCCGCGCTCACAGCTGAGGAGGCGCTGACAAAGGGAAAAGTGCTTTCCAGCCCAGTTATTTCTCAAACATTTGCACATGCGGAAGTCACAGATGACTAAGCATTGTTCACAGCGGCTTAATGAGATGGGATAACTCGCATGCCTTGCCAGAAAATGTTTACAGTGCCGTGGAACCCGAGCCAAACTGCGCCGTGCAAGGAATTCCCAAAATCTCAGAGCCTCTTAATGTGACCACAGGTGTTTTTATCAAATATATTCAATGCAATGTGAATTTTGTAATTTTTTATTACAAAAACATCTTTGCAGGAATTTTGATGAAACTTGTTGGAAGAATATTTTTAGATTTTTTTTTTTTTTTTTTTATAATATCATGAGTTGTCCAGCATTTTCTAGTGACGTGTTATGTGCTCATATCAAATGAGCATGTCCACATACTATCAAACTCCTTATTACTGGTTTCCAGGGCCAGTCGTCCTGCTCTGACTGGCTCTGACTGGCTGCCAGCAGCACTCATCTCACTTCCAGCGAAGGCTTCGCGCTTCAGTCTTTGCCAGGAACACTATTACCACCCAGTGCTCTGGAGGACAGTGACTCTGTGTTGCTCGGTCTTGCGTACCTCTTCATTCTTGAAGTGGAGTCGAGGCCTTTCGCCGTCCTCAGATCGGGGACAACCTCCTCCCACTGGATGTCCACTTTAACTTTGACAACTTCCAGGCTGGAGGACAGGGGTGCCCCCTAACTCGGGAAGATGATTCTTTTTTTTTTTTTTTAATAAGCTCCTTTTGCCTTTTTTTGAGTTAAATGACAGGAAAGAGAAGCTCTCCATGGTGGAAAAAGCCAGAGCTGTGACATCTTATCACGCTGCCGCTGATTAAAAGGTACAGCACAGTTCAGTGGAACTCAGCTCAGTGCCTTTTACTTAAGCTCCCACGCTCCCCTCTGGCTCCGTGCATGCCACTGCAAGCCAGCGTCACCCGACTTCCTTGCTCCTGACACTTGCTTTACTCAACCATTAAGGTCTGAGGGTGCACCGTGTTTAACTCGCTGACTCACAGGGACCCCACGCCCCCTCCCCTCCGCTCCTCTCCACCCTCCGGGCCAGTGATGGAGCAGGAAGCGTGGCTCGATACGAGAGCGGCTGACCCAGCATGTGTGACACCCAGATGGCGGTCCCAGGCTTGTGGCTGACTGCATGAAGCCCACCCCTCCTCCTCCTCCACAAACCCCCCCCAACAGATGAGCTGCCCGGCCCGAGGCAGTGAAATATGTAAAGGCATTAGAGCAGTAATTAACACAGTGCTTATGTTATATTAGGCGGCCAGTATTATGATGGTGCAATTACGCGTGATAATCAAATTAACCATGATGCTTTAGTCGGCAGGTCATCGTTAAGAGAAAAAAAAAAAAAAAGATCTCTAAGCCTCGACTGAGCTGTGATCCAACGCCGCATGCTGACCGACGGCCTTGCAGCACTGCAATGGAAAGTCATCTCACCTGGAAGACAGAGAGGAACTATTTCAACACTCTGCATGTTGTGTCCCTTTAAACTCCGTGTCTTGAGCCCGAACATGTGACTGTACATACTGAGTACAGTCACATTTCCATCGTGTGTGCTTCCATCCTATAATCCTCGGATGTTAAAATCCTCTCATGTTTCCTCAGTAATTTGGGTGAACTACCAAAGAGGGTTTATTAGATGAGGGAGCATCCATCCTCGAAATATTGATATCATCGTGGTGGATCTTAAAAAATAGCCGTGGGCAAAAGCCAACATTTCACATTACTGGCCATTATCGGTGAGTCATACAGTTAATGGCATTAATTAAAAAGAGACATACAGTCTTCTTAACAAGGGACAGCGTTTAACAGCAACTTCAGCTTATTTAACTTCGAGTCGGAGAAAAGACATTTTATGAAGGTCGTTTTTTCCCAACCATTAAATTTCCACTTAATCTAAAAATACCTAATGACTATAACCGTAAATGCTTAGAAGTCAAAATCCTGCGCTCCACGTGTTCTCTGAATACGAGATGAGCACCTGTGAAGCTGCGATGGGGAAGACTCGTCATTAAAACGCCGTCACGTGCCCGTCATCTGCGGGTATGCAAATGAGGTCAAACCAGGGCGGTCAGCTCACTGTACAGTTTTTTTTTTTTTTCCAAAGACTTTCCATTCTTTCTTCTTGCCACATTTATTCAGGATAAAAAGGTGATTTTGTTTTGCCTTCATTTTGCGTGTTTACTTGTGTTACAAAACAGGACACTGACTATTTTACAAGCCTCTTTTATTCTCCAGTTATCACTCGTTGAGATCCGTTTTAAAAACAAGGGGGCTTTGCAAGGATTCATATTTTATCTTTTAACGAATTTAGCGGCTCTAAAAACCAAGATGCTTTTGGAAATAAACGTAGGATGAATTAATGAAGATGAGAGCTCGGCAGCTGATCAATACTAATGATGACTTCAAGCAGAAAATCACCAAAGAAAATGCTATTTGAGTTACAAGCATATAACGGAAAATGCTGAAAAAAAAAAAATATATATATATATATATGTATCAGAGCAGCAGCATGCCTGGATGAGTCCAGATATAATCAAAACCATTATCGTTCAGAAGAGAAATGAACCAGGATGAGGGCAACAATTAGTCGTCTGTGGTACAAATGGATTATCTGAGCCTCCTCTTGTTTTGGACAAAACGCTTCAGCATACGATCATGATATCTCACAGAAGCGTATAAAAATGGCGTGGTGGCGGTGATAATAGCAGCGGTTAGGACTGTAGCTCTCTCGCAGCCTGGACCATGTCCCTGGGAGTGATCTTGGCAGTGGCACAGGAAGTTATGGCACCTTAAGTAACACTTTTCTCCTTTGATGGATGCTTGCGAGTGCCGCTTGCCCTCTTCGGCTCTTCAGTCACTTCGCCGAAAGTCACACGGCGCCGCCACAGTTGTGCGTCCTCACAATTGATTTCCGCCCAGAGAACGATGAGTTCTGCTACAGTGACATTATGGATTTAGTGGACCACGGGCTTAAAAACCTACGGCTCCAGCAATGAAACCAAAAAGTTATATATACTACGTGTAATACACTGTACCGATGACAAACTCTAAGAGTCACACATTTACTACGATCTCATTGGCATAAAAAATCTATTCTGCTCCACCTGCTGCTCACAGCATTTAGCATCGCTCTCTCTGGTGCATAAGGACGATGATTGACGCCATTTACAGACAGTTGTGCCCAATCTGGTGGCTCCGCGTTTGAGGAATAACCATTCGCTCGACTAATAAGCTTTTTAAAGACAGTAAAAATGAAAAGTGCCTGCTCCTGCACAAGCTCTGTGTGTAATGGAACAGCTCAATCGCTCTCAGTGAGACAGGCCGTGGATCCCATTCGCCAGCATCACTCACAGCTGAGGTGGAAATCATACAGGGATCTAAAGAGGGGTATGAGTCCATATAGGGATGGGTAATATTGTGTTGCTCTTTTTCTTCCATGTCACTTCTCTCTGTCCTATGACATTTTCGATATATACTGTATATATATATATATATATATATAGTGTGCTCCATTCTGTACTGTTCCAATTAGCTTCACCCCTGGGCCTTTTGGTACCTTAACTCTTCTGTGATGCAGCCTTGCCATGTGCCCCAGCAAACTTTTTGATTGGATAAAGTCAGAGGACTGCAATTCACAATTAAATCACTAAAATCGAGTGTTTTACTGCACAATCACTTTATCTCTTTCATCTTCAGTCCCACCAATTCCCAGAAAATGGGATATACCTGAATATTGCTCCTATGTGCACAGAGGGTGAGAGGCTTTTTTGGATCCTTCATGCAACTTTGGGGAAATTCTGTGCTCCAGGGATTCCCATAATACTAAAGTTGCCTGCATTGCTTTGGTTGTGTGAAAGCCGCCGTCGCTGGCTACAATCTTCACACGTCTTTGTCACGCACCAGAGCCGACATGTCCATAAACCAGCTCCTCTTTCAAAACTTTAGCGGCCACTCGTCCCCCCCCCCCCCCGCATCCCTCCCTCACTCTTTCAAAACTTTAGCGGCCCCTCGCCCCCCCCCCCCCCCGACATCTCTCCATAACTGATGTCTGACGGCGAGCACATAAATTCGCCGGAACTGTCTCGGGATCTCTTCAGCGCAATCACTCCCACGCCGCTGACCAAAGTTCTTCCATGGAACTCGAGCTGATGGAATTTTTTCCAGCCCGACCTCGCAGGGTTTCTCAGCACATCACCCCCCACCCCCACCCCCACCCCCGTAACTAAGCACTGACATATTTCCACCTGGCACAGGGATAAATCTAACATGAGCGCTACGTTGCATCAATTCCAGACTGACACGCTCTGCACTTTGTTGTTCGCCTGTCATCTCGCATGGCGTGGACAGAACCAGAGACGAATGCCTATCGACGAGAAATGAAGAAATGCATTGCTTGCATGCATGTGCGATGTGACTGCAGCCATGACTCTGAGGTCTGATGCATGGTGAGGTGCAATGGCACACGTGGCAAAATAGTCTTGGACGTGGCTTTGCAAAGAGAAACGCACCAAGCTCGAGATGTCTTTTCTCTTATTATATCAAGTGGTTCAGTCTGGCAAGACATTAATGAGATCAGGTGCTTATTACAGAGGGTTGTAATCATTTTAAAACTTCTCAAACCTGCTCCTTATTCCCCCTGCACCTGATAATGCGAGCACTTTTTCCTCCCCAGTTCGACCTGGTTATAGAAAATGCCAGACAAACTAATGTCATCAGAGCGGCATATGCCACAGAGGGGGAGGCCAAAACAGCCAGAGGCCCTCTTATTAATTGCTTGTCAGTTGCGGCTCTCAGGTGTGGATGCACGCGGCAGATGGCCTGCGAGGCTCGGCGAAGTTGCTCCTCACCTCGCCGTGCGGCACCCTTCACTGGCATAGATATAATCGTGTTTGTCCATTTTAGCATCTGGATGCGCAAAGCACTCGAAATGAAGAGCTCGTATTAGAATATAGATACGCCGTCTGTGGTTTTTTTTCCAACGTGACCTCTTTCATCTGCAGCGTTTCCTGGCAATGTGTTGACAGGGAGCATCATCAAAAAGACGCTCCGTGTGCTGATAGTGCCTGCAGGAGAGGGCAGATCAATTCACGGGGAAGACAGTGGAACTCGATACATAACCGAATCTCTGTATCAATAAAAAGTACAGTTTGAAAGCTGAATAATTGAAGAGCTCCTCCGCAGATCAAGTGAAAAAACAGAGCAGATTCCAGGAACAGGGTCCTTTTTGAAAAGTTCATTTTGAATGTCAATTTGAGTCGGACACGATCGACTGGCTGAATATATATTTGAAGTAGTCATAGTCTCAGAGACAGTTTACATTCTCTTGTTTCACTTTGTTTTAGTTTTGCTTGTGCAGAAAAAATATGTAAACACAGTTTTTATTCCAAGAAAATTGAAAATTATGTACAGAGTAAAGTAAGCATTTTATGAATAATAAGCAATTTTTTTCGTATGTAAATTGAATTATTGATTGCTGTTGTTATTTATCTCTGAAGTCATCAATGTCTTTCATATTCGCCCCTTCAGGACCGGTGGGATCAATCCCTCACCTCATTATTCTCAGAAAATGGTGGGTTTAGGCCATGGACGGGCATTGCTGTCGTGTTAAGTCATTCGATTGTTTAATATAAAGTGCTTGGATTCACACTCTGCTTAGTCCTTCGCTCGTAGGCACTGTGAGGATTTACTTTAATAATACGAGCTTATTGCCTTTTGCAAATGCTTTTTTATTATTGCCAGAAGTCATGACCGCATTACACAAGCGGACGCTTCCACCGAAACGTTCTGAATCCAGGCGCGGCAGAAATCCTGTTTTTTTTTTTGTCGGGTTAAGATTTAAATTTGAACGGGAACGACGCTGACCTTTTTAATTCAGAATTACAAATCGTAATTAGCGTGGAGTTTAAGGGGCGCTCGCTAATTTCGACATTGAAAGGCCCTCGGCGTTCTCTGCTTCGACAAGATCGTATATAAAAATATATTTCATGCTCCTTTTTTTAAAAACCTGGGGGGTGGGGGCGTGTTATAAAATATATTCTGTTGTTATTCACGATTGCTGTTTGGCATCTGTCGGTCATAGTCACTTGACTGATTGACCAACAACCTCATTTTAAGAAAAATTGACCCGTACTATACTTTTCCATTTCCTAGGCTGCACACTCATCTTCATTCAGCCCGTGTCCCTGCAAGTGTCTGCTCAAGGTCAAATAACCTGAAAAAGAAAAAAAAAGTCCCTGTGACTGATATAGACATCGATCCCCTCTAACCTACCTCTCACACTCGTCGCACCGCTGAGCCCCCCGCTAAGTATCACCAGATTTCAAAACTGACCACCCAGGAAAGTCATTTATAATCTGACCCCCTCGATGGAAACGCGGCGCCGAGGCGAGTCCTCTTCAGTCCGCCGAGTGCAAAGCAGCGCTCGTTGCACGGAATGAAAAGGTGAAGTGTTTGTGTGAAGCTGGTTAAAAATGCCTCACGCCTCCAGCCATTTTTGATATGTACAGTTTCTTTTTTCGGTCCACTCTGTCAACATCTGAAGTAATACATCTTGTGTTTCCCAGCCTTTGTTCTCTCTTCCTGCGCCGCTCTTCAAAGGGAGGGATTTCTCATCGTGTTTAATATCTCATGATATTGGTCTGAGTGTTGGCGAAGAACTCTTGAGCAATATCTTTTTCCCGGCCCACCTCCGACCCCCGTCAAAAATTCAATAACATCCCACTAAGTTGGATCTTTGAAGTGACTATATCAACTGGCAGAGGCTTGAGTGAGTGAGTGAGTGGGGGGGGGGGGGGGGGGGTTGGAAGGGGTTTTTTTGTTTCCCGGGTGGGGGGGGGGGGGGGGGGGGGGGGGGGGATTTGAAAGGCTTGTGTAGTTTCCTCCGTTAGTAATTATATCAGAGGAATGTGTCAAACACGTCAAATGATCAAGCGCTGAGCATCTATAGGCCCCACGCCGCCGCTCGTCAGGCACGTTTGTTTTTTTCTCCTCTTGTTTATAATTTTCATGGTTAACTTTGTTTAACTCTTTTATTTTGGAGCTCACTTTTTTCCACATGAATATGAAAATGAAAACGGATCATATTGTTATGCACGTATAGTTCATCATTCACGGCTGGGTTTTGTTCCAGGGACTTTGCTGCGCCACAAGCTGTGTGATCGGCTGAGGCATAGGAAATTAAATCTCCCCCCCCCCCCCCCCCCCCCCCCCCCCCCCCCCCCCCCCCCCCCCCCCCCCCCCCCGCTTACTCTCTCACTCCCCTCACTTGTTCTCTCGCTCCCTCTTTGTGTGTATGTGCCTTTCTTTTACCAAACATTTACTCTGCTGGGCACACTTTCTGAAGTGTGAACTGAATTATAGATTTCTAATTTCATCTAAACTTGAGGCCAGTAGGCCTTTGGTGAATAGCATGGATATTTTATCACAAATGAAAAAGTAAATAAAAATACAATAGCCTAAGGGCCTGATGGAGAACCATACTTTTTGAGGGGATAAATGAAGGGATTTTTCGACAGTAACAAAGTTTAACTCATTTCCTCTGGGTTCAGTCCAAAAATAATCCAGGCAGGGAAGCTGGCACACGCGGCCGCAATGCACCAGCGTCTGGTCGCAGCTCGGATCTGCTCTCGAAGGCCTCGGCCGTCCCTGTGTCACATTAGAAACCGACACGGCCCGGCACGAGCGAAACCTCGCTCAATCCTCCTGTCCAAAAAGGAAAAAGAATTACTAATTGTCTTACCTGTTTCCAGGGGGAGGTCGCCCTAAAGCAGCTCAGTGGTAGCCATCAGCCAGTCTATGTTTTACACCAGTCTGTGGGGAACACGCTTCCTGGTCCTGGGTTGTTTTACTTGTTTCTTTGCCTGCTGAGAACAACACTAAGGCTCGTTAGCTCGCCGATGTCACCTCACCGGCCTTAATTAGCGCGGCATAGAAAACAAGGTATTAGCATGCAAATATTTGTAGATGATACAGTTGAGTGTGCAAAATGACGACGCCTGTGCGAAGAGACAGAGGAGATAAGGGGAAGGCGAGAAAGAAGAGGAAGCGACAGAGTGACAGAAATGACAAATGCGGGGTAAAGAATGAGAAGTAACAGAAGATCATCCTCATAATGGAGGTTTTTCACAGCTACGTCTGTAAATATTTGAATTCAATCATATCAGCGTTTGTTTACAGGAAGTAATCAGCCCTGCTGTCTGATGAGGATTTTCTGGGGAAGTACAGCTGTGCTTACTGGTCTTTGGTTTTTGGTTTGTGCAAGGTGTTGCAAGGTTTTATCAGAGGGATTTGGCCATGTCAGGCTTCCAAGGCGAGTAGTAAAACTGTAAGAAGTCATCGTAAAACTTCGTCTTCATCCTACCTGGTTTATCCTGCCACAAAGTTTTTACGGTTTTTCATAAAGTGAATCTGAGTTTGATTTATTACTCTACTCGTTTGTGGTTTAGATATGGATTTGAGTTATTTGCTGAGCTGCTGTGGTATGTGGTATTTTTCAGATCCACGTTCGCATCCTGTCAAAATAAAAGCTCAGCAGTTCCGTGCAGGATAAAGCCCAAATAACGTCATGCTCTTACTTCAAAGACACAAACAGGAAGTGATTCCCACTGCACCCGTTTGGGGAATTAGTAGGTATATGGTAGCAACCGTATGAATGACATAACTGGATTATTTTCAGCGAGGCATGAGTCTGAACCGAACGCCAGCAGGTTAACAGCAGAGCTACAGCTCCAGCTGACTATAAATACACAGAGAGAAGCTAACGGCACGTCGCGCCTGCCTCTCTGAGATCCTGGTAATTAAAATGAAGCCTGTACAACTCGTGATATCGGCTCCGTAAGTGTTTCTCCGATTTTCAAAATAGAGCTCCTCCTGTCAGAAAATCATTGAATGCACCAAGCCCCAACTTAACATCTTGCCGTTCTGTACTTAACCCTGTGACAGTGGTCATTACGCCCTCTGCCTTGGAAAAGGTCGATCACTTGTTCAGCCTGGGAGAGGAATCGATTTATCAAACTTCCTCCCATGATCGTCCTGTCATGAATGAGAGTGTGAGGAGGAGGAAACTTTGACTGCTCAGAAAGTTGAATAAAATATAAAGAAAAAGACAGTTAAAAGAATGTGGGATGAGAACTTAAATCAACTACAGGTCTGAGAAGAGAGAAGCTCTTCTGCATCAAAGTCCGCCACCCTGATCTCTGCATCATTTCCATGTGCATATCGCTGATATGAAGAAAGTTCCTCGCCTCCTGGGCTCCTGCATCGACTTGAAATAATGATTTCTTATGTCTTCGCTCCTGTAAAGTTTTCTCTAAAGGGTTGTTGCACTGGATTCAGACAGATGGGAAGTGCACTCGTGTTTCCAGTCAAGAAAAGTGATGGGGGCGGTGTGTGCCGGCTTCCGTTGATCTAAAAGAGGCCTGTGTTTCATGCGCTATATATATCGAACAGATAAAGACACAAGCTGTGACTGTGCTGCCATCAGGGAGGAAAGCTGTATCTCTGCGTTATCCCCCGTTCGGTCGTTGAACAGCGATGCAAAGTGACGACTCCAGAAGGAAACTCCTGTCTCTCTTCCCCTTACTCTGAAAGTCTGATGCCAAAAATTGATGTTCCTGTTGGATGATGGGAGATTTTCTGCCATCAAGGTCTATTTCTATCCGATTGTATTGGAACTGGATAAGATACTAGAGTTACTAATAATTTACTCTCGTTTGGCAGTGTCTCTACTTTTGTACTGTTGCCCCGCCCACTTTATCAGTCCACTTCCTTGATTTTTTTTTTCCTCCTTTGAATTTTAGTTTGTTTTTCATTTGTTATCCCCAACGTGTTTTTGAAAAAAAACAAAATATTTTGACAGCTCACAGCTGTATTTTCCATTTCCATGTGTTGGTTACCACCATGGTGAGGCAGGAATACGACGATGGAAAACACCTGGCCTTCAGGTGTTTTCACAGGGTGCTTGAATCTGAGCTCACTCAAAGATGGTTTTTACTAGTCCGTTTAAAAGCATCCTTACAGCTCTCACTGGCATTTAAACCCAGTATGGCTGGAATCTTTTTATTTTTTTCTTATTACCTACAACCTCATAATATTTTATTCTTCCATTTTCACCCGTGCTTCTTTTTCAACAACTCCCAGATTGAGGCCCTTTTGTCCACTTGGCAATGAAGCATAATTGGCCCCCGGCGCAAGATTACTGTTACTACTCACGGGCGTTACACATCGTTTTATCATCTGCAGCTTTCGCTCTGCAACTCCCAATCGAACGTCGTGTTCAGCGTCCCGTGGGGTGTTTTTTTTTTTGTCGGGACCGGAGACTCCTGCACAGCCTGGGTTCAGTTAGATGTTATAGCCACAGTAGAAAGAGTTCAGCGGTGCAGCAATGCAGCAAAGTTGCATGATAATGAGCTTAGTTCCTCTTCTGCTCCCCTGAGAATTAAAGAAAAGTATCATTTGCATGAGGACAAAAAAGAAACGGTTCCAGGGTCACGGTGCCCTCCGAGGCCAGAGTGAGCCAGAAATAAGTGCACGTGAAGGGGGCTATTACAGTGGCACGTTCTTACCACATTCCTAATTCCTGGCTATTGTCTTTCATAATGTGGCATTTATTTGAGTGGCACACAGCTAAGGAATTTCTGTTAGAGCTGACTCACATAAATACAAAAAGCTCATTGCTGGGACAATTACCCCGGGGGGGGGGGGGCGCCCACCGTTTACCATGATCAATACCTCAGGGGATTGTGAAAGCTGTATTGCTCCCTGCCCCTGTTCTGCAGCAGTGTATGAATCCATCTATTTTAACGCTTCCCCATATTATTGATTAACTAATACACTCGGAAGCTCGGCTCTCCTTCTCCCCGGCTCGCTGACTACTATAACTTAATAGATCCCATTGGGAATACCATGCACTGAACTGTGAGACAAAATGTCAGGCTACGATTGGCCCTGTGAAGGCCTGCGTAAATGAGAGGAGCGTTGGTGCTCGGGTGTGTGTGTGTGTGTGTGTGTGTGTGTGTGTGCAAGGAAGTGGAGGGTTGAAAGAGAAGGGAGGCAGGAAGGAAGACGGAGGACGATTAAAGAGGGAAAGTGAGACAAAGTGAGAGAGGGAGGAATAGATCTGGGAGGTTGATAAGACATAACCTCGCTGAGCAAGGAAGAGCTGGGAGCAATGAGCTGCGGTGTTCCAGACGTATTGTAGCTGTTCTGCCATTTGAATCCTGACCTCCCACTGCCTCTCTCTGCTTGACTCTGGCTCTGCCGTCACGAACCGAAGGGCTCTCGCTGACGTACGCTGTGAAAACTAGAGCGCAGGTCGAGGCGCCATGTGAAAATGGGGTGTGTTTGTGTTGGCTGTTGGTTATTTAGATGGATATTAGCTTCCTGTTTTTCTGCAGTTTGCTTCCCCGCGTTTCGCAACAACTGAGGCAGCTGTTCCCAGATCCAGGCTCTGACCTTATAATGAAAGCTTGTCCTCATTGTGCAACTGAATGAAAAATGAACTTGCCAGTACTCCTTTTTTCCTTAAAACAATAAGGTGGTGATTGGAAAAAAAAGCATTTCGAAATCAAACAGCAAGAAAATGCTTTTCTCTGTAAACGGACACATGCAGGAAGCAGGACTCTTGCAAACATCATCATCTGCTCTCTGGGAATAGTCCTGTATTTGTGCATGGACCTTTAAAAAATATTCAGAACGTTCTCAAGAATCCAGTCTTAAATGTACCATTATGGGTTATTACGTTTTATGGCAAGGAAGCCATTAAAGCAAGTAAATCTATAGTGATTCATATTCCTAAAGCTCTGAAAGCTGACCTTAAAACCTCCTTTGCATATTGCAAAAACAGTCATCACAGGGCTGAGGAATTCACAGATTTGTGAAGCCACAATCCCTTCTCAGGTTTAATGTAAATCTCTCTGCCTCGCCCGCAGCACCGCGTGAAAGAACGCGCATTCAAAGTCACGTGCCTCTGATGCACGCTTCCGATAACGACGGCGTAATGAAAAGACTGATGATGTTTTCAGAAGATAATTAAGTGTAATCTTTGACTAAGAGGCTCCAGATATGTGGTACTCAATCATAGTGGATGGGAAATGCCTTTAACTTGTGATCTATTCGAGTAATGGAAATGTTGAAATCAGATTTTTGAAGCCATGTCTTTACGATTTGGTTTCATCGTTGCTTTTTCTTCGTTTGATTGGGGGGGGGGGGGGGGGGGGGGGGGGGGGGGGGGGGGGGGGGGGGGGGGTTATCCTCTCCTGGCGGACGTGGCGATGGCAGTGCAGCACACAGAGCAGCCCATATGTCTATCTCCCTCAGAGCCTGCTCCAGCTGTCACAGGTCTACCCTGGGGTTACCTCCCACAAGGTCACATCTGCATCACCTCTAAACATGGGAAGAGGGCTCGAAAAAAAGTGCCAGAGCCTATTCAACTTCTCGGTGTTAAAGGATCGAAAACTTGAGAGCAGGTTCCTCCAGGAAAAAAACACTAGGATCTCAAGTGAAAACGTAAGCTCAGACAAGCTCGGCGATAATCGCTCCCACTGCAGTTTGATACGAAGCTTGCAATTCCTTTTTGCCGCGGCCGAGTTAGACCCCGAGATACCTAAACTCATCCATTAAAGCCGCTGTCGCGCCGTCCAGATTTGGAAAATCAAACCATGGGCTCAGTTTTGCAGGCAAAGATTTATATCCGGACCGGACCGGTCACAGCTGCACGCTGGTGGAGCTGAAGCTCTGCTGAAGTCAAGAGGGCCTCCTCTGTTTGCCAACGCTAAGGCTCCGTTCTTTGACTACATGCAACACTGAGGCGATATGTCAGCCATGACAGCTTTAAGGTACCCAGGGCCTGGAGTGGGTCAGATAAAAAGTCCACCACCTCAGCAGTGGGGAGCTTATCGAGTCCCCCCCCCCCCCCCCCAGTGTCCTGAACCAAGGAGATGGACAGACAAGCCTCCAACTTTCCCCAGTGTGGATGGCTCGTCTATGGGTTTGAGAGTTTTTGAAAGGACTGGTATGCTGTTATTTCAAATAATTATGACTCCCATCTGTAGCTCTTACTGGGCACGAAGTGTTTCCTCCCTCATCTCTAAATCAGGCTACAGATTAAAAGTCATGTATGCAGTGCTTCCTCTCAGGCCTGTGCTGGCAGAGTGACTGTTACTTATGGCAAATTTGTGTTGCAGCACCCCAGCATGCTGTGGCAGTGTGTTGTTATGTGGGAAATGTGAGTCTCTTTTCATTTTTGTCTTTGTTATGTCTTCGATAATTGGGTCCAGAACATGTCTCCGAATAGTTTCTCATGGAATGTCTTTAATTAATATTGTTGTCCTTTCAGAATCAGAGGAAAATCATTAGTGCGTTATTTAAATAGTTTTTGTTAACCTTACAAGTACATCGATTCATGACCTTGTGGTTCAAACAACAGCTAAAAATTAATTACGCCAAACATTTTAATAAACTGTGTTGATATTTTAGTATTTGTTCAAGTACTGACTGAATCAATAGGAGTTAATGCAAATCAAATTTCCAGTGGAAGTGTCCCGTCCCCCCCCCCTCAGGTGAACTGTTTTGAAGATAGCCAGACCTCAGCTGGAACTTCTCATAATTTGAAGAGAGCCGGCGAGTCGCCCGCAGCTACAGTCGACTTGGCAACAGAAAACGCTGCTTATCTGCGACTCGGCTCAGTAAGTGTGCCTTGGTTCTGGAGGTGAAAGACAGAGAGCCACGGATCTCTCAGACTGGCGCGCTAATTAAAGGTATCAGTCACGACAGATGTGTGTCAGTTTGCGAGGCACGGGCGCGAGCAGCGGGCCTCATCTATCACGGCCTGGATCTATGGCCAATAAGAATTCAGTTGCTTGGCATAAATGCATGGTTTGATGTATAGTGTGTGTGTGTGTGGGGGGGGGGGGGGGGACAGAATGGCAGTACCTCTCTTTTCCTTCTTATTCAGAGACCACAGTGGTTTTGTTGAGGTCGAGCCGTAGCGTGTCATTTTCATCCCCCATTCTCTTTGTCTTTCTTCCAGTTTTGCATCACTCACGTGTTCGGAACCCCTTTGACACGCCCACTCACCCGCTGTGGCTTTTGCCATTTGCATTCTGCCGTGACAGACCTCTCCGGAGGATTTTAGGAAAAATCAGAAGCGGCACCAGCCTGTCGTGCTGTGCGCTGTAACCCACTGACTCTGTCTCAGCCTGGACTTCATTCTGAATCTCTCAGCAAATGGCCGCGTCCCTTTTTTCGCCAAATCTTCACCGGGGCGACTATTTTAAAATTACATTTACACCCTCTCCTTTGTTTTTTCTTCCGTTGTCCTTCATCTGCCATTGAACCGAAAACACGTCGAGGCTGCAATTTTCCCTGCGAATCGTTTTTTTCTCTCTCCGTCTCTCACGCCAGCGTGATGAAGTTGTAGATAGCGTTGGTAAACAGCTGCTATTTTCTGCGCGCGGGAGCGTCGCATCTGTGTCGCCTTAATCGCCATCTGAGGAGGTCATGACAGTTTGGACCGCGTGGGCCGGCTGCTGGTTACGTGCTGCGAGGTCGTTGCCCGTGCCTCCTCCTCCTCCTCCTCCTCCTCACGATGTCTAAACGTTTTGTTTATCCCATCCTCCTCGTGCTCTGTCCCTCTGCCTCTCTCACCTCTCGCTCGGCCTCCTCCGTTCGCTTGATGTTCATTTTTTACGATGCTGTTGCTCTTAAACAGCAGGGGCTGGTTGCGTTTGCTTTGCTGCTGTGTCTTGTGCCTGAATGGATTCATGCACAGCTGCGAACACATCGAAGCTTCAAGAACTGTTTTAAATGTTACAGTGCTTCAAACACAAAGAGGTTTCCCGTCAAGCAGTTATAAAAAAATAAGGACGTGACATCTGGACTCCTGGAGCCACAGGTTTGCAGGATGGACCCCGAAGAATTGCCTGCTAAAAACTCACAACGTGTTGTTGGTAAACAACAGTGTGGATGAGGATTATTTTAAAACACTTGCACAACTAAAAACTTTTCTGTCAGGCTACAGATGTGCAAGACTGCTGGTTTTGTCCTTGTGGATTTGATGCAATCAGGAGAAAATTGTGAGGGACCCCCACCTACTGTTTTTCACCCGCAGTGGCGATTCAGATGATGACGGCTCAGACAGTTTGCTCAGTGTGTTATTTCCAATACTTAAACTATAGACTATACTTCATATACTCTGTGCAAAAATAGTTTTTACAGTACGATTGTGAGGCTTCACTATTTTGAGAATTGAATCTGAATTAGTGTGTCCATGGATTCCTTGTTGTCCTGATGCGTGGGGTCAGTTGCAGGGTCGAGGTCACAGCCCACATTAGGAGACGTCTTAAATCCAAGCGGGTGGTAAACCATGGAGCTGGCTTGAGTCGGGAGGGGGAGCGTGTGGGAGGTGGAGGACGCGCACGTTCCCCCCTTGAATGATTGGATGTCACCGTTATCGCCGCAACACGAGTGCACTTCATCTTGAACGCGCTGTCACGCTGATTTGATTCAAACTTCTCGCACCTGAGTGGCCCCTCCTGCCTCTGCTCTTAAAACCAGCAGATTGACGCCTCAAATTGGTTTCCCCTCGCTCCGCCGCGCTGCCCCCATAACTCCAAATCCTCGTCTCATCCATTTGTCTCGCAAATGCCAGAGATAATGTGCGCGCAAGCAAACAACCATCAGCTCCCTTGATTTGAATGCCACCCCTTCGAGAGTTGGACTGTTCCTTCGCGTCTCTCTCTTTATTTGTTTTTGACCGTAAAATGCAACAAAAACATAAAAACAAAGAAGAGAAACAAAACGTGGCTGTTTCATGACGAGTCGGAATCCATTGATGCCCCGCAGGGGATGGCGCATTCTTTTCCTCCTGTAACGCGCCCATGTTGTTTGAAATCGGTGCCAGGCAAACACAGGACAGCTGCAGCACCACCAGTGCAGATTGAGAGTATATTAGTCTTTGCACAGACAGTATTTGTACTTTCAGCGGCACGCGCCCTCGTCAGGTTTTTGGTGGGAGGTAAGCAGGGAGAAAAATTGTGGCTATTTTTAAAAGCAGCTCCCTGCCGGCATGAAGTTAGAAGGAAGCCAGGACTCTCTCTTTCTCTCTCTCTCCCTCCCTACCTTTGACTTGCTCCAACCTAAAATGTGTCCACCGCTGTAAATCTATCAATACTGTATTAATAATTAATGTTCATTTTTTTAATCAGATTAAAAATAGTGAAAATACTGAATACAGATCAGAATAAAGAGGGAAAAAAATGCATGTGATATTTGGTCCTGAAGGTCTGGTGGATCGTACAAGACCTTTTCAAGGGCAGGGAATTGAACTACCAGCAAGAGAGCTGCGTTTTTTTTTTTTTTTTTTTGGTTTTGTTTTCTTGGATTGTTTCAATTCAACCTCAAGCCAAATTCCCCACGTAGCTCCTCAGCCTTCCTGCACATCGCTCGTTGAATTTGTTAGGGTGCGTGGCGATAACATATTGTGTGTTGTGTCTATTCTGATCTTGTGACTTGCTTCTCCAAGGTATTTGTGGAACGCGCACGCCTCGGAGCTGTGAGAAAAGGTGTGATCCCTTGAAGAGTTGTGAATTTGGTTCAGGATATTACACCTCACTACCAAACCAGATTTTCCAAAATTGATTTTTCGGTGTTTTGGCTCGACACTTGTGACTTTATGTTCTGGCTCAAACATCTGAATAAGCCCGGCGAGAAGGAAGGGAGCGTCGGTGTCAGTGTTCACCCTCGGAGATGCATTTGAGTAAACTCGGACAGAAGGCGTTTTTATTACGTGGATCCAGCTCCAATACTGAGCGGCTGTACGAGATGACCAGCTGCCCCGCTCAGAATTAGACACTATTGAATATACTTGATTTAGGAAAGACTGTCACAACAGAGCAAAGATAATAAATTTGTGACATGACAGAATATAAGACTGTGCAATGGGCCAGGATCTGCCTCTGAAGTTTGGAGCCTGTGTTTGCCTTTTCATTCCTGATGTCCTGATGTTTAAGAGTAAATAGCTTTCAACAGTGTTTTCATTCGAGCCACAGGCGTCGACATGCTGCTCTTGTTGCAAACCGTGCAGACATGTTGATCCAGGATTTACCTTCCCTCGTTCCCATTATCTGTAGGAGCGGTGGTTGTGCTTAATTAATATTGCATTTAATTCCCCTGCCCTCATGCAGCCACAGTCTGATCGATGCCCCTGATGAATGCACCCCCGTCACCTTCCTCCCAGAGAGAGAGAGAGACAGTCACCCAACTCTGGTTCAGAGCACCATTTTATTAAGCCTCGCTTGAAAGAATTACTGCACTTTAGACAACACTTTTTTGGGGGGGGATTAAGTCTTATTTGCTGCGTCCCCTGGAGCGGGAGCTGCCTCGACAGGGGGATGAATGTAAACAGTGCGACAACAGGCGCAGGTAACGGAGCCCGAGCTGCAGGAGCACGTTGAAAAAACAGCAAGACTAGGAATAAAGCATGTGAACTGGTATATGGACTGTGAGGGGTTATAAACTGGGAACAGGGTTTTTTTTTTTTTTGGGTCGGTCGTGGGCAGGAGGGAGAGTTTGAGGACAGTCACTGGAGGGAGGACAGGTTCTGCTGAGACGAGGTGGGGGAAACATGGCAGCTGAGCGGTGAGATGAAGCGGGAGGCAGTTTCTGAGGGGCCAGCCGTGACAGACGGGATCCGCGGACGGAATTTACATAAAAAGAACATTATTTGTACTTCGCTGAATCGGTGAAACAGGATTTGGAAGTTTTCTTTCCCGTCCCTCCGCTCTGTGCACACTTGGTAGTTTATACTTCCGTCTGTGGTTCGGAGAGTTATTATCAAAACATGGTCTAACAACCGCTGCCTGGTTAGCTGGTGAATTATTCACAAGCTCATGGGCATGTTTTTTGCTCTGCGTGGTGTGTGTGTGTCTCTCTCACACACACACACACACACACACATATACAAAAATTGCATATTTCACTAATTTCTAAATGTCAGAGTCCAGGAGTAGTTTTCCCTCCGTGTCAGCAACACTGACTTGACTGATTTGGGTTTGGCTTTTTTTCTTGCCTTGTTGACGTCACACAGCCGCTTCGAAATGCACGCCCATTGCATAACTGCATTTTCACACAACTCAGGGCGGGCGTGTTTAAAGATTAATCCTCTTCGTTTAGGCTCTTGTGTCTGAGGTGAATCACAGGAAGGACTGCAAACGGCAGCGGTCAAAGCACCGAGGGTAGTGAAAACTTTGTGGATTTCCGTCCGGTGGCCAGTTGGATCATGACAGAGACGTGTGAGAGAGAGAGAGAGAGGGAGTGACAGTGTGGAAAAGTAGGTGCTATAAATACTTGCAGCAGGGGAGCCGGGCTGGGTGGATGCATAACACTCATTAAAGCTCAAAAACAACATAGTTGCTCAGTGTCCTACATAAATATAACAAGATTTACATAACAGAAATAGTTTTTCCACTTCATATAAAGTTATGCAATGACAAAAAAATAGGGCAAAGGGCAAATGACTATTGAATGGATGCCACTGAGTGGAGGGACACGGGTCACACAAGGACCCAGTCGGTTTTCATGTGTCACCTTGAATCGGAGACTAATATTGATGTGCTTGCAGTTTGGTTCAGATGGAAATAACTCTTGTGAATTTAGTCCCATCTCTAATAAAGGGGGCTCTGCGGAGGAAGGGAAGATAACTGTGTGTGTCCTGTGGCGTCCTCAGCCTGGATTCATATCCCAGTGGTTTTCTAAAAAAAACCTTGATTTCCGTTGGACTTTCGATGCATTTACACTCAGAGATTTAATTGCGTGTATGTTTCCCTCCTGCAGAGGAATGCAATCTGATTCCATCGATCACTGCGTGACATCACAGCCATTTAAAGTCCAGTTAGAACATTTTTAAGTGAGAAAATGTCCGGTTTCTATTTGCATAATTGCAGTCCTGCTGCGCCCTCGTGGATGTACACAGAACCACTTTATGGTGCATCACCAGTGATTACATTTCCCCTGTATCATCGGATAATTGCATCTATAGAGAGGAATGTAGGAGTTAATGCAATTTAAAGGTGTTTTTTGTGTATTTTTCATTACACTTGGAAAGATATTACAATCATTAGTGATGCAATTTAGGAGATAGTTTTGCAAGTTCTCATCTTTTGCTTTTGAGTCGCTGGTTTCATGGTGGTCTTCACAGAAATAAAGATGTGATGTCAACCATTGCACTGATGGCGAGGAGCTTCTGGGACGTTTTCAAACGCTCCTCATCCTGAAAGAAGGGGGGGGGGGGTGACCCACAAATAGTCTGGTTACCTCGCAAAATGCTTTCCGCTACTGTCTGCCACTCACCCGTGAAAACAGCATCTCCCCTCCGTGTGTCAATACACCTGCTGTCGACAGGTGAAATGAGTTGTGGTGGCTGCACCTTGTCAATTCCGCTGTGATAACGTGGACATCTGACTTAAATTCAAACTGTCCTCAGAAGACGGCTCCTTTTTCCGTGGATGAATGACTTCTTCTCTTCTTCTTCTTTTTTTTTCCCAGAGCCACTGTGGATTCCGTCAAAAGGCTTATTATGTGCAGAGGCATCCTGGGTAAAACTGACAATTGTAGAAGAGGGGTAGTGGAAAAGATGAGAACCGCAGGGATAATGCATGTTTGTGTGTGTTTTCATCAACATGCAAAAGACAGAAATTAGAGCCACAGAGGACGGAAAGTGGAGAGAGTCCATGTTGCTCGGAAATAGAAATCTGTTTCATCAGCTGCATCGTCCAAACGCTCGTCTTCTGATTTCAATTGATTTTAAAAGTGTAGCAGTAGGAGCCCGCTTTCTCCACTTTCTTAATAATCCAACTTTTAAAACAATACTTCATCAAGGTGAGCACTTCTGTGCTGCACCGGCTCTGAAGAGAGCGAACAGTGCAGCCGCAGCTCGGAGGGCTAATCCTGCCCAAACAAGCTGTCATCCGATAATCAAACGGGGGCCGGGTCGATGGCGGCGGAGATCGACATGTCAACAACGAGCCCGTCGGATACTAACCGCTGGCTCAACATTGACATTGACCGCCGCCGCCCTTGCGTTGTCAGGAGCGGCCCGGTGAAAGTCAGGGAGCCGGTTCCGAGGAAAAACAAGCAGCTGTTTGAGGACTAATGTCACCATTAAACAACGCCGCGTAAGCGAAATGGGAAAGTGTGCACGCAGCTTAGTGAGAGCACCAATTTGTCCTGCGTTTGCTCTGGAGGGAGATGCCATTTGCCTGCTTTCCACAAACGAGAGAGAGAGGCCACATTTATTCTGATGGTTCTCCTGCAGATTATTAAAAAAAAACACAAAGATCGGCTCAGTGAAGATGCAGTGCATGGTGTCGTTATGCAGAAATGTGTGAGTGAGCAGCTGATTCGAAACATTTCCTCCCTCCTGGGATGCTGTTTGGTGTTGATTTAACCAGCGTGCAGCAGCAGGTGCAACAAACGCGCAGCAGCCCCCAAAAACAGATATGGCGACCGTGGGAGTTTTTTTTTTTTTTTTTTTTGTCGTCATGTGTCTATTTCGGTCCCGTCAGACTAAAGCGGCGGCGGCCAGACAGTCCAGGACGAAATAATCACTTTCAGCACATGTTCGGGAACCGGGCCTCTTTCCGATGTAGCTGATCCAAAGATTCGCGGGAGCGCTCGAGGTCATTATATCCCACTGGAAAGTTAATCTCGCACCAATTAGTTCCAGCCCAGGAGGTACCACTGGGCACTGTGCTATGAAATGGTGCTATCCTCTGGGAGCCCTCCTCCCACCTTTTTTTTTTTTTTTCTGTTTCCACAGATCGACTTCTACACAATGAAGCGTGGCCTCCCTTTAACACATTCTCTCTCACTCCTCCTCTAAGGTCTTCTGCATTGATCTCGCCATCATTCTACTTCAGCAATTACGTCTGGTGATATCACCGCCGGTGTTACATGACTCTTCTAACTGCTGTGTCGATATGGGCTTTTTTGCCTCGACCTCAGTGCGTCTGACGTAGCGTTTGATCACTCATTGGCCTTTGTCTGCAAAGGGGCCCATGTCCTCAAGCAACACACCTGGTTAATCCGGATAAATATTTAAACGAGCTCGCCACTTCCACGGGAACATTTTTATTCCGTCTCTTATCCTGTGACGCACCTTCGCTCGAGCCCAGAGCCCAACTCGGGAACATCAGAAACATATTTATTAAATATTTAACAAGTTAAATCTTGTAAAACAAGATGAGTTCCCTTTTTATGGCCGTCTAAATTACTTTTCAGATGGGACGTTCCGTCGCTGTAAATCGGAATCTCCCGGACAC
This sequence comes from Pseudorhombus dupliciocellatus, assembly GCA_016785235.1. Classification (NCBI taxonomy): domain Eukaryota; kingdom Metazoa; phylum Chordata; class Actinopteri; order Pleuronectiformes; family Paralichthyidae; genus Pseudorhombus; species Pseudorhombus dupliciocellatus. Next base: position 1,679,029 of record JAFBJW010000098.1, read on the forward strand.
GGCTATCAAGGCGACTTGTCAAGTAGACGCGGTGATTTTCTCCATTTGCTTCCCATTTTCTCCCCAGCCCCGCTTCCACTTTTCTGCCGTCTTTATTTTGATCCTCTGTTCATCCCGCTCTCTTTCATTTCGCCGCCGCCTGATTCCTCGCTCCCCGGCCGCTGTTCCCTCCTCGTCCATCTCCGCTCTCCCCCCAATAACTGTGTTCACACGTCTTTGTGACAGGAGGGGGAGGAGTGTGACAGATGCAGATGGGTGTGTGACAGGGAGTAGTAGCTCTCCTTCACGTCGCCATTCTGCACTTAGCATTGACATCGTGGTGTGAGTGCGTTTTCCGCCACGCCGCCGCGCGCCCACCAGTCATATTTAAACTTTTATGTGTAGCTGAGATAATTTGATTTGGGTCGAGTCTCCGTCGCTGAGTGGACGGTGCTTGATGGTCATGGCGTGAGCGTTTGTTGCTGAGTCGCATCATCACCTCACATGGTTTTATTAGCCCGCCGATCAATGTGGCCCTGGGGACAGCAGTGTTCACCAGACTGAGATCTCTCAGCAGCTGAACTGACATGGATTTTTTTTTTTTTTTTCAACCTGTTAGAGTTGAATCCTCCAACGTCCTGGGCAGGTGTAAATTGCTCTGTTGTTTGGGTGATTTACTGTTGTTGTGTTTTGAAACCCGATAAGTCAAAGTAATTTAAAGACACCTCTAAAAGAAAAGTTGAGATACAGTCACAGGTTTGATGGTTGATTGGATGGGCTGATTGTTTTTTTCAGTTGGTGCTTGTTGCCACATTAAACCACACAGAGAAGAACTATTGTGAAACATAGTCACAAAATTTGTAAATTGAGCCGCAACCTTTAATGGATATTATTACTGCACTGGGCTAATGATGCTGTGTTGTTTCTTGGATCAATATTCAAATATTACACGTTTGAATTTTAAAAATACACAATTATATAGTGATCAGCAGCTAATACCTCTCGAGACCTTTGTAAATCTTCAATATCCATCGGACCGTGAAATTAATTGCCCCTCCCTCGGCACGCATTTCACTGATTCCATGGAGACGTGCTTACAGGATGCGGGCTTCACCGATCACCCTGGAAACAAATACAAAATCACTCTGCATTTATTTCCCAACCCACTTTTTTCGTGAACCCGACTCCAACTTAGACGTTTCCGTCCACTTTAGCTGCAGGGGCGTTGGACTCGGGGTCCCACTGGACCGAGGATGTGCTTATGTAGAGGACGGCTCATGCTCCGCCGAGGAATGTGGCTGTCTCTGCCAGACAGAGCTCCTTGCGGCAGATTTGTCTGCCCGGTCGTTGAATCTAATTCCTTTTGGCCGGCTAAGCAGCGGCCCGGCCCACGCTGAGACCCCTAAAGAGCGGACTGAACAGGTTTCTCTAAAGACTCCGTGTGAGGACGTGACTTTCTCCGTCACTGTGAGACGGAGACCCAGGTGGACGCGAGGGGACACAAGTAAAATACTTGCAGTCCGATGTCTTTGTTCAAAACTGTCGTGCTACAATCGCTGCGGCACTCATGCATTTCTAAATATGCCATTAGTTGCTTTTGCAATTTTTAGCAGCCGCGTTCAAAACAAGTTTGCGGAGCGAGACCGCTGGTACTCAGAAAAATATTTACCTCCCTGTCATCCACGACAAGTACACAGAGTACAAGTAGACGAGGATGAGTCAGAAATTTAAATATAACAGTTTGTCGCCGATAACTTCTCTCGCTTTTTGCCGACTCTCACACGTCTGCACTCACAATTTGTTCCTTTGTCTCGCCACGGCACTTCAGCATCACATGGTTAACTCTGAAGAAAGTGGTGTCATGTAAAACTCGGATTTATCGTGACTTGAAATAAGAATAATGAACAAAAGAATGATTTATTCTCCCTCTTCTCTGTAATTGAAGGAGGGACATTGTCTCCAACCCTCACCTCAACCTCTATATATGTGGATTGTTAAAGGGACAGCCGACAAAGTTGATTTTTGTCCCTCACGATATGTCAGGGTGGACATTTGTCAGTGGACATACTGATTAAGCAATAGGGAAGAGATCAAGAGTTCAGGGAACACTCAGGAACAGCGAGCACCAATTGTGGCTGAAAATACAAGGTTCTGCTGCAGGTGAGGCACCTTTAAGAGGAAGTAGAGGACAAAAATCACTCCCCAATTTGAGCAGTTGATCATTTCATCTTGAATTTTTCGAAGCAGACGCCGGCAGAGCCTCGGTGAGTCCAGCTCGTCCGTATCCAAATCGCAGGTCCGGCCCCTGCTGAATTAATTGAAACGTCAAGTCAAACACTAAGTTGACGTCCGTGCTAATGCCATGTGAGCAAGAACACGGGTGAAATTGGGGTGTCGAGGCAGATGAGCCGACTCGGTTTGCACAGGCTTCTCAAACACGGCAAATTAATTCATGACAAGTTTGTCTGATTCACTTTTTTTCCGAGGAGATTAACTGCGACACTCGCTCTCAGAGTACGGGGGGGGGGGGGGGCGCGGGGGGGTTTTGGGGGGGGGGGGGGGGGGGGGGGGGGGGGGGCTCGGCAGGTTTGATATCATCGGCGCCGTGTCGTCCGACCGCGGATGCCGGCGGAACTCCAAGTTTCACTCACCGCCCGACTCGCTCCGTCAAAAAAGTGGAATCAGTCGAGCCTTGTTGTCTCGTCAAACGCGGGAAGGAGACGCCTTTGTTGTCATGAATACCATTTTCTTGTCCTAATTGGGACGATTTGCCTTTCAACCTGCCACTTTGCTGCAGGCAGCCCCTTCTTTGGACGCATCGGAATCAAAGACACCTCCAGAGAGACCGCACACACCTACGCAGCAAACACACATTCGCATGCTTTCTGCGCATGCACAAAGCAGCGAGCGTTTATCTGAAGCAGAATGTCAGCCTTTGCAGACAGAGGCACGTCAACACCCTCCCCACCCATGACAGGCGTCTCCATGGCACCTCTTAGATCAGTGTGGCGCCACCACAGCAGCTCCTTACGTTTCTCCTTACGTGTCTCCCCTCTCTTCTTCCCCACGATAGTTCAAGCACAGGGATGTGGAAATATGTTTGAGAACAGCGCGGAGCTTTGCCCACGCAGGCACACTCACACACACGCATAACTTTGGGCCATTACCTTGACAGTATTTATGAAAACAGAACACAGGTTGTCTCTTAGTTCTGTCAGACGGCAGCGAGCGGCATGTACATCGGCCACGTTTCTGTGAGTGATCGCACGATGTGCCGTGCAAAATAGCATTTGTAAAACAAGACTTCTATGAATGGATTTGAACCGCAATTTTCCCATCCGCCCATAACCATCTGCCAACGTAACGGCGTCTGGCTGCTCCCCAAGATCTTTGTTTGGTCGGACATCTGTAGATGGCTCACTCTCCCAGAGGCCACTCGTCGGGAATTATTCTCACTCCCATCCCTCTCTCATTATCACTTCCTCTCATTGCTCTGTTCTCTTCTCTGACATTTATCAGACTGCAGTCTCTCTGAACTCATCATCTGCTGCAGGTTCCTGGTGCTTTGACACATTTTTTTTTTTTTTTTTCTGCAGTAAAACACATTCTGATGATTCAGACGTCGTTCTGACATCCACTACAGAAAACCTCAGAAACTCCCGCAGGTTAAACTGGACACACTCTCTCATTAGCTCAATGTAAAGTGCGTTTACCCAGAATGCACATAGTTACCCTGGCAGTCCATCCATTAGAAAAGAATAATAAATGAACAAATAGTTTAGTCCTGGAATACCAGCCAACCCCCAATTCTTTTAAAGCTGTTTAAATATAAATATTCTCTTCAGCTGTAGCTGACTGTCAAACACAGAATTTTTTTTTTTTTTCTCCAGAACAGAGAGGAACTCTAAACATAGAGTCTCCCTTTGACTCAGCTCAGATGCTGAAGTGAAAAGTCGTTCTACTCTGCACCTTAAATCTTACCATGGTGGGGAAAAAAACCATGACCTTAAAATTGGTCATCTGTGTTTTAATACTTCAGTTATTAGTTGAAATCATGTTTCTATGTAATTACGCCTCTCGGCCTCCCTCCAGTCGTCAGCCCCACGAGGAGGCAGCTCAAGCAACACATGATGGATTTTGTTTTCATTGCGGTGCAGTCAACGTACAGCAACACCCGCAGCCCTTTTGTGGTTTTAAAAACATATTATTGATTTCCACGCGGTGCTGTTTCCCTCCAGCGCGGCAGCAGCAGGGATTTTTGAGGGCAGCGCCGAGCGAAGGCCATCAGCACGGCCCCTCCTCGTGTTGGTGGGAAACCAAGCGAGTGAGAATCCGGTTTGGAATCCCCGCGGGGATCGAAGCTCACGTGCAAAGACCTTGAAGAGGCCACTGCATTCACACCTGGTTAGATGACCCCCCCCATAACAGTGTGGATCTGTGTGATCATTTAGCCTCATTGCAGTTTGTAGGATTCGAGACGTTGAGTGTCTGTGCTCATATCTGTTGCAAATATCGTCCCTTGTTTTCATAACCTGATTCACTGGAAGAAAATATCCACACTATTTGTCATATTATTTGAATCATCTTTCATGGGGGAAAGCCCTGACCTTTCTCTCCACGATGCATTCAAGGACTCAAAGAATCGCTGGAATGCACTTCTCATCCATGCTTTTCCTCCGTCCTAATAACTGGAAACTGAAATTTTAGCCACGCTGTCGAATCTGTGTGCAATCTAAGCTGTTTACACACTCTTCAGGAGAGAGTGAGCGGGATGCACCTTCATCCTCCCGGCTCGCTCAGTCCCGGCCTCGTACCTGAGTGCGTGTTTGCACAGCTCATAATGCCGCTGAACTGTCCCTCGGAGTAATTAAGCACTTACCTCATGATCCACTCGCAAAACACTGGGGATTGGCTCGGCTCAATACATCCAGGGCTCCATCAGTCGACTGGCAAACAAGGCGCCGTCCCTTAATCACATTGACGCTGCCGTGGTATGAATGAGGCCGGGCGAGAGTCAGCAGCAGGCAGATTAATTGGTGACTGGATCTATTCACTACCTGAGGCATGATGATTTGCAATGAATGGAAATCAAGGAAATGACTGAGAGGCTGCTGCGGCTGCTGTTTGTGAGCTCACAGCTTTCTTTCCATTTCGGAAAGTTTTGCTTTCAAAAACTTGCAATGCTGAAGCAGCCGGGGATTGTTCTCCCAACTTTTTATGGTCGCTACCCCTCCGATCTCAAATGCCCCGTCCGTGTTGAACACCGTGTTTCAATAAGCGCGCACCACCTGCCCAGTTAGTAAACCAAACACAGCCCCGCTCGTTGGCGATGTCATCACATTTCACGTTTCACTGAGCTGGCTGGCTTAGGTCCTCCAGGTGCCATCAGGGCACACTCCATTAGGTATATGGCTACCTTCATAGCCATCTTTAGTGTGAACTGAGTGGAGGATCTCTGCCTGGCGGCGTCTTGGTCGACGTGGCCACCTTGCGTGCTTGTATTTGCAAGATGTTCATGAGTTATATTTGGGTTTTGCAGAATTCGGATGCAACAAACTTTAAAGACAGTTTTCCCAAGGTAAAACTGGTAAAAGGATCTTTGCCGGATGTATGTTTTGACATTTTTATTTTTAAGTGGTGAAGGTTCATAAAAGATTGAGGACAACATGGGATAGATGTATGCATTAGGATGTATGTACACAGATGCACGCTGATGCACCATCTCGGGGGAAATTGGGTTTGAGGGCTTCAGGTTTGACTGATGGTATTAATACATGAGCATCCCTCTTTAATTCAGTAGAGTCAGCTACTCCACATCATCTGTGGTGATACAATTCATGAGCCTCATCCTAATGCGACCCCCTGTTTTCAAAAATGCAGCTTTTGAGGATAAAACACACTTCACAGACATGAAAGGTTGCCTGCAGAACTCTGCGGCGCGCTCTCTTAGTGGAGTGGCCGTGTTTGTAGTCAGCGTCGATGCATGGGAGTTAGCGGAGTATTCCAGTGATGACCCAGTTTCAAAGCTAAAAAAGCAGCCCTGTCTCAGAAAGCCCTGTTCAAAGCACGTCGTGATATAATCAGTGGCGGTCTGGAATCAAAGCCCGAGGATTGATGGTTAATAAGAGCTGTTGTGAAGACGGACGTATCCTGGAATCGATCCGGTTGCTTCCACGTTCTGGTCAAGACAAACGGCTCTTGATATGGAGAACAAAGACATGGACATGAACGCGCTGCAGATAGATTTTTGTGTCCGCGTGTGTGCGCCTGTGTGTGTGTGTGTGTGTGGAGCCACATACACACTCTTGGATCCAAACTGTCCCCTGAGCTCACACCAATTTGAGACAGGCAAGGTTATTCATAAAGAGATAGATGTTGCTTCTTGTTTCTGCTGTCACTTGACGATCCATCTTAATGCATGATAATACTCGGCCGTTGGCTTTTTTTTTTTTTTTTTTTAACGCCGTGCCAGGCTCCACATGAACGCATCCAGTGTGTCTGTTACAGCAGGCCGATGATGAAGACAAATCGCTCCTCATGGGCGGCTTACTGTACTTCCCCGTGGCCAGAGAGGTGACGAGGGGCCGTTATTATTTCACACACACACACACACGAGATAATCAGGCGGAGGCGGGCGATATTTAACAGCGTGAGTCCTCTCAGCAGATGTAAAGATTAATTAAGGCAGATAGGCAGGTCTCATTGAAACCTCGATAACCCTGTTATGCCACATGCCAGCAGGAGTCACTGGCTTTTGCCATTGATTGTCGTGCACGTAGAGTATCTGTGCTGAATGGACTGGCAGGATTTATGAGTTTATTGCTATTCCATTCAGCGCTTATCCCCCACCGCCAGTTAGCAAAATTGATATGTGAGACTCTGACAGAGAATGCTAATGTTAAACATCCCTCACCTATAAATGTGAGGGTGTGTCTGTTATATGTTGCATTCCCTCTCCCTCAATGGATCAATACGCGCGTAACACCACATGCCTCGACCGTAACGTCCTCTTAATTAAACGTGACGCTCTTTCTGCTGAGGCTGCAGTCGCGACGGCTTCGACTCAGGCCCAGTGAAAATATTGATGGCCTATCTTTGCCATCGCGCGTGTCTCTGCGAGTGTTTGACTTTCTCCAGGCCCCGCTGACAAGGACGAATGATTTCAGGGCGTGTGTACCGACTGCCTCTGTTGCACAGATACATATATATGGACGTGACCTCGTGTCCAAAAGGGTCATTTAACTGTGGACACAGAAATCGCTTTTCTTTGTTCCAGAATAAAAAGTACCTCACGATCCATACATGTCATCCTGCCGCTGACAGGTTCTTTACAGGGGTGTGGAAACTGGATGTATTATGAAACACTCCCTGCGCAGCCTGCAAAGTTTTTTAATAATTATTTATTTCATTTTCTTCCAGAGTGACACATTCGTGGAGGCTTATAAAACCTGCATTGTGTGACATGCACTCGTTCCTGTCTCCGGGATCACAATGTGCCCGCTGACAGGGGACAGGGCCACGCTGCGGATATTATTCTGTCTGACTGTCATGTTGCACAAAACAAAGAATTAAGCGGCGTCAGCTGGAGCTAATGCGGTGATGGATCGGTCCCCAAAAGCAACATTTGCTAAAAGTGTGACGTACGTGGGTAATTGTTGAACATGACTAATTGTCGAGCCAATATTCCTCAGCGTGAGCACTGCAGGCTCTGGGTGATGATCATTCACATGGCTTTAATAGAATGTTCCAACAATGAGGAGAGCGCTATCAGAGCAGTTTATTATTATTATTATTTTTTATGAATGCCTGCTTCTTAATGGCCCTTCTATTTGCTTTTTGTGCCTTAATGGTCATGCATTTAACCCTGTAGATTCCACTACACTCCCCCTCCCCTCCGAAAAGCTTCTGTAACAGAGCAAAGATGAGGATTGTCTGAAATTAAACGCCTGATAATTGTGATCATCTTCCACTTGTGTTAAGCTGTTGGTTTTACTCTCCCTGTTTTGAGGAACCACTTAAGAAAACAATTGACTCAGATGCTTCATTAGGCCACGCAACCACTTTACTCTGAAATAAAACTTTCCCAAGGAGGAGCAGATAGTTGAATCGGAAGCGTCGCCGTGTCTGGGTGGGAACAAACCTTAATGTAACCTCGCAGCCTCACACTGTTCTCCGTGTTAAACTTTTGTGTCAGAGCTCCTACATTGAGTTGCGCTGGTAACAGATCCAACAGTGAATAATCAGCACCTCTTCCAGACGGTGATAAACACACCTTTCTCTCGTCGTCAGTCGAGTCACGCCGCAAACACCGCTCAAACTTTTACCATTCCACTTGATATAGAAACGTCTCGGGGAGAAGGATGGAGAGCTTGACCCCCAGGGGTAGTTGCTTCAATGTCAAGGTCACTGGTGAGTTGTCAGAGCTACAAGGAAAAATTACTGAGGCCAGGGAAAGGTGCAGTATTTTTCATTCTCAAACGGACAGCGGCTGTTTTCTTCCCCAGCGCTCGCAGCCGCCGGGAGTCTGATCTGACGATAGCTCACTCCTGTTCTCGGGTGCAGTGGCAGCGGTCCTGATCTTTGATTGTTTTCGAAGCAAGTGCTGTACTCGAGTACGCATTCGAGGTACTTTTCCCACGTCTCTGCAGATGTGCGAAATGTTCCTTTATCTGGAAAGCCCGACTTTTCCTTTTTACCTTGCACTGTAAGGTTATATTATTGTGTTCGGATAATACTTGCATAGTTCTGTGGAAGTAAAAGTTGATAATGAAAAACTTTTTTTTTTTTCTTGTAGTAGAGAACTTCAACAGCATGAATATTGCACATGTACTTGTGTAAAGAATCTGAATAGCTCTCCCACCACTGCTGGGTATTCTATTATAACCAATAGACAGTGTTTACATTGCAGACTATTAGAAACATGGATATGAAAGAACTAAATCCAGACATACTGCATCTGTTGGGCCTGAGAATGTATTAATATTTGAGTTCAGAAAATTAATATGAGCCACTATTCCATTTTTTCCCCCTCTCAAATCTTCGTGCACTCTTTAAATCTGAGCAGGACAATGTACTCTAACTGGTCAGACTGGTCTACCCTCCCTCACCCAGTAGATGTTAGTAATCGTCTTTAAACAGGGCCGCTCTAATGCTACTCCAGGTTAAATGCTCCAGTCGTATGCTTATTATGACTGAAAGGAATAACATCGCATTAAAAAACCCTCCTGTCAGCGACGGCGACCTCAAAATAAAGATGACGCGAGTTACGGAGACAGGCCCCGTGACCCTTTTATCCCGGGCCCTGTTTTGTAATGATGTGAAACGATTGCACAAGAGAGCGACGTTGGAAACTGGGTTACACTGACAGTTCCCTCTGAGAGCGGCTTTGACAAATATTCAAAATTTAATCTGTTTATATTTAGCCGCTTCATGATTGAATAATGCGGCCCTTTTACACGCAAAAACAACTGCAGGGTGTCAGCGATAATGAAAAATGGATACATTCGACTTGGGTCTGCAAAAAAAAAAAAAAAAAGGAAAAAGAAAAAAGTTCTATCTTCTGCAAACTACCGCCGCGCGAATCCATCATTAAAAACATGAAATCCATGAGACGTCGACCGACCTGAGGAGGAATGGAGGAGGAGCCGGCCCTGGCAATGATAGCTCCCGATTAATTCCATCACTGGCTAAATCTGTTTGTAAAGATTTATGGATTTGTAATTAGCATAAACATGAAGGGGATCGATAACAATGACATTATCTCGACTGAGCTAATCGGTTTATTCACACATCAAAACAAGGCCGTGTAAATCTTTTGTTTAAGGACGCATTATCCCCGCACTGTATTTGGGTTCCGCAGATACTTAGATAACAATTTGCTGCAAAGAGCCCACACAGAGTTGGGATGCTGGGATTCTGGGTAATCCTGTGCAGAATCAAGACGTCAGTCCATCCAAGGCGTCACACTTCGGGCTTGTCCACCGAGCTGGTGCTTCTCAACCGCTCCTCAAAGTGCAATTACTGTGTCACCCCCGGGGGGGGGTACCTGCGACAGTGAAGAATCACTGTGCCATCTTGTGGACTGCACCACGGTGCCTCGGCCTCTTCAGAGGGAAATCTCCGCAGCGTCTTCTTGACTGACACGGTGTCATCTCCTTGTCAAGCACCGGGATGGAGCTCAGGGGTCGGATTCCCTGACGGCTCCGCGAGCCTGTGGAGAAATGCTAGGCAGCCCGCAGGCACTTGTGTTTTTTAATAGAAACCGGTCGAAAAAAAAACATCTGTCATTTCCCCCGTTCACTGTCTGGGTGACTTCTGGAGGCCATTAAGAGCAACCTGTACCCTCCTGATACCATGATCCTGTCCCAGGCATCCGCTGACAGGAGTCAGCGCATCTGCTTTACAGGAGCGCGCCGTTATTAATTTTTAGGGATGACTTGCAAATGTTATGTAGGAGCATCTGTCTGCATTTACATATCACAGTGCATGTAGACGCATGTAGCAGGGAGACTGTGCACGGGACAAGACAAATGATGCCCGCGGACTGTTGATTAATGAGCTTAGCATGCCGGAGATGTTTCACCTTGTTATTTTTTATGAATTTGTGAACTAAATTTGGATCCACAGTTTGATGAGGAACAGCAGATAAATGTAGCGTGTGTGTGTGTGTGTAGGCACGAGGATCTAAGAGACAAAGTGAGAGAAGCGAGCGGTTGAGTGAGCGTCTAATAGAAAATGAGACCTTTGATCATGAAGTACAGCATTTGCAGGGACAGTGTTTCATCCTGAAATGAGATCCACTCCATTTCGTTCTCTGCCATAATAATAGTTCTTTTTTGTGATGCCGTGCAATTAGGTCTTTCGCTATGAGTTATGTTTAATTCATCAGCGCGTGCGCACACACACACACACACACACACACACAGTGTTTGAACAACAGATGCATCAGGGAGCAACTTTGTCAGTGAGCTGATTTAAAGGAATCGATGTGTTTGATTATTCTAATGTTCTGCAGCAGCGTCGACAACCAACGGCCTGTTACACAAAAAAACAGCCTGAATCTACACTTTCTAAGTATTGTCAGAGTTTTATTTCACAATCTGTCGGACATTTTTTTAAAAATGATTTTGTCTCTTAAAGCCATTTTCCGATCGGCCCGGTCGCTGAATGTTGCCGAACATCAAGAGCGCTTTATTTTTAAGTGAAAGCGTGAAATTATGTTTATTCAATTGATTGCACAAATACCTCATTTACATGGATTTGATTGTGATTACGAGCTATAGCCAGGATTTGACACCGTTATCAGGAGGAGGCACACACTTGACTGTGTAATTTCTTATTAATACGTCAGAAAATAAGATGGAAGAAATTACGTCTATTTGCATCCTTGGTTGTGCGGTCGTTATCTAAAGGTGCGATGATGGTGCTTGTCTCAGAGGATCTAGTGGAGCCTGTAATCTCCATTTATTTTTTCCTAATAGCAAAATAGACTTTTTTATAAATGGAAATCTGAACTTCTTTTCTGCGAAACGCAGCGTAGCCCTCTGCACGAACGATTGCAGCGTTCCTCCTGCGGCGTGCGGCCGCCAACTTTGCCGGCGTTTGCTGACTCAGGCGAGGGCATTAGCATACGGCTGCAGCTGCGTTCCTTTCGCTCGCCACGAGGAAGCGTGGGTGTGAAGGAGGGTTCATGAGGCGCAAACTCATTGGTCCACAGAGACCCCTCCCCGTCCTGATGACTGATGTTGTGCTGCCCTTATGAAACACTGATTGCAAATTTTTTAACAATAGTCTATTGTGTAAATGGCATGACGAATGGCACAAAGGGGAAAAAAAAATAAATCCTGTTATTTACAAGCAGAAAAACCTCTTTGCTCCGACTACAAAAAAAAAAAAAAAAAAAAAGTGCATTCCAAGATTTTCGAGTTTCCTTCAAACGGCGTCTTTGGAATTGATGTCTTCTTGTCCCCGGCCCACTCTGAGAGAGCCGTCTTTCCATGTCTCGTTGCAGCTGAATCACATTCTGTCAGGGTTCAGGTGATGTTGCAGGCAGATTGCTTATCCGTCAGGATCGCGGCAGACACAAACAGGTTGCTGATGCTGCTGCTTAAACCTGTCTCAGTCAGGCCTCCATCATCAAATCTGTCCCTGTCTCCCATGATATATTGACAGCGTTGCGTTTGTCTCCCCCCCTCCTCTTCCCCCCTCTCCAAGCTGGATTCCTGACCAATCCGGTGTCTGGTTATCGGGCCGTCATAAAGAATGTATGACAGGACCTTAGAGTGGTGAGAGATGGCTTCGGTGGGGCTGGTGAAGATGGAATAACGGCGGTGCGGTGGCGGCGGCTTGACTTACAGCCTTGATTCTTTTCACGACCACCTTGAAATCACAGACTGTGGACGCTGTTTTGAGAAGTTGTTGAAACGAACATGAAATAGATAGAATTTTTTTTTTTTTTTTTTCAGCAATGTGATGGTTATTAAAGTTGAAGGAGCGAGGCCAGGCGAGTTCAGATTCAAGTCTTGCATATCAAACCTTCTCCTCCGAATCCATGTCTTTGAATTAATTGAGACTTAATTTGAATGCTTTGGGGCTTTACCGACACCCACTGTAGCGATCTGGTTTGAACCAGAGACAGGGGTGGGTAACGTGCGGTTTATCCTTGTACGAGAGAGGTAGAAATCCCAGAATCTGTTGATTGGCCATGGTTGGTAAAGCCCAAACTGCGAGTTCTCCTCCCAAATTGTGATCTCCGGAGATAAACCCCCCGGCCTCAGATCAATACAGTCTGCAGGACGCTGACGTCAAAACTAATTAAGATTGCCTATGTGGCACAATGGTACCAATCTGTGCAGAGTGGGCCCGGTGTCAGCATGAGCTGCAGCAAGGTTATTTTTCTTGCATTGTTTGAAGCTTAGAGACACGTCCAGAGGGATCCCTGCAGCCAGGACACCATTATCTGGCCCCGGTTTGGGACAATCACACTGTCCCTCTCCTATTCCCTGTAAAGGTCCCTCTTCAATTAATCTCTGCGCCAAATCTTTTTATGCTCTCCTGTACAGGGGCCCGTGAAAGGCGATATTTTCAAAGAAGCCCGGGAACAGGATGGCTCCCTGTGTTGCAGAGGAACAAAGAGGGATTATGTCATATAGAGTTGACCAGGGAAGGGAAGATGTAGCCGAGTGACTCCGATTATGTCCAGATAATGCGCCGGTGTCACGTCTGACAGAAGATGCTTCAAAGAGGGAAGCAGTCACAGGCGGATCATTGCAGTTCGGTTAAATCCAATCTCTGGATCCGTTCAGCACACAGACCGTGGGCGGATTACATGGTTTATTTATGGTCAGGGATTCTCACAGCGTAATTAGCCGAACGGAGCATTTTCTGACATTAAACTAGTCTGTACTTGACTCCATTATATCACTTGAAATGCCCCGTGTCCAAACTCTAGTGTGTTAATTTCCTATTTCTTCCCTAGCTTAGCTTACCTGTAATCAGCTCATGAGAAAATGCAAACAAAGCAGCTGTGCAGAGGTGATTAATTCATTTCCGAACCTGTGCCGTGCCCGACTGCACGTCGAGCGCAGTCAGATTCATTCTCAGCATTTCCGTGTTTTGCGAACGTGCCACCGGAGCGCGGAGGCGACTGATTATTTGGACGGAGACGCGATATAAAGTTACTCACCGGCCCGAGCGCGTCTGCGGCGACGCAGTCACACAGTCAAAGTTGTTTTAAAGTCAAATGGATTGTAACCGGAACCTGAGACCCACTCTGTTCCATACCCTGAGGAGGAGGTGATGTGTAGAACAAAAGAGGCATGAATAATTTATGGGCTGCTGCATGTGTTGTGGTCATGCACACTCTTATTTGCATGAACATTTTAAGGAGGAGGACTTTTAGGGTTGTGTTAGACCTGCAGAGACGCACACTAACTCATGCACACCCTCCTCTTATTTATGATTTACAATCCCCAGCTCTGTGTACTTCCTGCAGTAGAGTTATTAAAACATCTTTTATTAATTTGGTTTACCCTTAAAATAAATAAATGTTGGATTATTGAACACAAACTAAATTTCCTGTCTGAACAGATTTGCATTTTAGATTCCAGCCCGCTCGCCATCGAATCAACTCCAGCTCGCATCCTCCTAATCGCCGTCCCGTTAATAATTGGGGAAATAACTTTTTAATGGCATTTTCCAAAAGTGCGACCGGCCTCTGCAGCAGCGGCGGCGGCGTCGCAGACTTGCTGAGCGGCCAGAAATTCAGGTGTTTGGTGTGATTAATTTTTGTTTTAGTTGATATGACAAAACACTTGTGCTGTGTGCAGAAAAGCTACATAATGCTACAGCACTGCAGCTCCCTGGGCCACATTGAGACCTTTATTTCATTTTTTTTTTCCTCTCCCTTGAAGAAGCACTGTAACTGGGACTTCATCTTTTTTTTTTTTTTTCCCCTTTTGGGGCTATTCTATAAAAAGGTGCCAGTGTCTGAGGTCCCAGTGGTACCTATTACTGCAGCCTAGTAGCCATTAATCACGGACAAGTAAGCATTTCAACACAGCATCCACCCAGAGTTTCCAATAGCCATTCATTAACAGTTTCCACCGCCGTCTCTTTTCTTAGCATCTGCCCCCTCCTCTTTTTCGGCTCCCACCTGGACTCCACGGAGTTCGCTCCCTTTCTTGCTGACTTACCTGCTTTTCACAGTTATTCTGTGTCATGTGGAAACTGGCGAAGACGATGAGCTCATCGTTCTGGGTGTTTTTATAAAGTATAAAGCTCATCTCTCCAAAGTTCCTCTTGTTTCTTGCTCTTTGTGTCATTTAGTAGCAAAACCCTTTTCCGCGTTCAGGCCCTGTCTGCTGGACAACTTGCCGTCTTTCGCTGTGCTCATCCATCTGGGATCGTAATTAGGTCTGCGTGCAGCAGTGAGACAAACCCCTGACAGTTCTTTCAGAATTAAAGACGCTAAAATACTCTGAAGCTGTCATTTAGCATCTGCAAACTGCAACGGCTCACCAGCTCGGCTTCTGCCTGTCGCTGGAAACATTTGTGTGTTGGTGCTGTTTCATTTCAGGAAAATAATCTGTCAAACTTCAGTCTGCGGAGTCGCCAGAGGGGAAATTATACCCATTATTAATGATATCCCCCATCTCTCAGGGGCTTTCCATTATAATTATTGACTTTTTCCTCCCTCTTGTCTCCTACAGTGAATTTACATTAAATTAGAGTAGGGTCAGCATCTGGCGAAGTCGCAGCCGAACAGAAAACGGACGCATTAACGTTTTGGCTGGAGTGGTGCATTTCATATTGTCCACTTTGACCATGCCGGCCAAACTGACCTACTTAAATAAACGTTGGGAGAAGTTGTGCCTGAATTTAGAGCACTTTGCTTCACCGGAAGAGCAGCCAGACCTTTTACATCGCCCAAGGGAATGATTATTGTCCCTCCACCTACTGTGAAGAGCAGTGTACAACCAATTACAGCAGGTGGAGGGACAAAATCATGGCTATCAGGCCGAAACCTTCACCGGGGAAATCATTTCGGCGCCAATGCTGCAACTTTCTCTGACTTTGAGTTCATGGAATGAGCCCTCGTTAGTTTAATTAGTCCGTATTTAACATAGCGTGCAGCGTGTGACTGGCAGGGTGGGATCACGGGAGTAGTGGTCACCACCATCGCCAATAAAAAGTCAACAAATGTGCTCAGTGCACCATTTTCTCCTTTCAAGCACAGAGCAGAAAATGTGCGTGACGCATGTCGACGATGGCCAAAGACCTGCCAGCACAAGCCTGAGCTATCGGGCTTCCACGGCTGATTGATTAGGCGGAGCTGCTCATCGATATGCATCGGCGAAACGAGCTCGCCTCCATTCCAAAATATGCCAGCCACAATGCAGTCGGCCTCGCACCTTGCTTAACACCCATCGTCTGAAGAGGGATAGCCCAAAGTGCTGATCAGCAGACGAGCGCGGCGAACCCTCCCCGCTCGGCTCGCCTCGTGTCATACAGGACATTAACCCCGAGAGTTAGATTTCCCTCGGCAGCAGCCTAAACAAAATGATTGCTAATCATTTGTCGTCTGAGCCCTGGATGACTGCGGGTGTAAGTCTGCATTGATTAAGTGGCGAGAGGGGGCGAGGATGAGAGGGAGCAGCCTCCCCTTTCACTTGAATAATGCAGATGACGGGCAAAAGTGTGACCGACAGCAGAAACATATCGGGTCACCTGGGGATATCAGGCATTCACCGACCGTGTAGTCAGGGTTTCAGGGAGGAAGACGTTTTTTATATGTACACGCCGTCGTTTTCTTATTCAAAACATTTAGATTCAAATTAAAAGCTTGAAAACGTACATTATTAACTGATGTCTTTATATTCATGAGCGCTACACATATAAAGGTGGAGGTTATCACAGGCTGACATTGTTTGAACTTTGGAGTTTCGACATGATTATGGAACGAAAGGTAAAAACCCCCGTGGCCACGTAAAGGCTGGTGCAACCATTACTCACATCCAGGAAGGAAATTAATTGGCCAAAGTCCACCATACTGTGGGTGCATGAGTAATGCAGGGTCTTGGCTGCCGGTGCATTTCCGAACAGAAGCTAACGGCACTTGCCAATTCCGCGATAAATATCAAATAGTCTGGCAGCGCAGTTTGGAAACGGAGCTGCGTGGTGGAGGGGGGGGGATTGCTATCAGGCTGATGCATTGTTAGAGACAAGTAGGAACAGCTGGTGGCCTTTCCCTAAAATAATCCAACTCTTGATGTTTCTTGGACTTCCGGCTGGCGATGAGACTCGGTGCCCCCCTTTAATCCCCTCTGCAGTAAGCTCCCCCTCCTCGCTTTCTATAAGTTAGAATACTTTTCATTAACATGCAGTGTTTACGCCGGCTTGCACGCTTACAATGCAGAACCCGGACCCTGGAACCATTTGGACAAGGAGTCTGTATATATGCAGAATCTTAACTGCTGCTCCATTAACTCCCAGTAATGATGCATGCCGTCCGTCTGTTTGCCTGGTGGTGGTTTCAAGATGGCACTCTGTTGCCTGCCATTTGCCCTCCGTCATTCCAAGCCAGGATTAAAAAAAAAAAAAAAAACTCACAAATGGAAGAGCGTACGGGCCATTTTAAGGCCGAGCTGTGGTGCACAATATAGTCTGCAGCTCAGCCTGGTGAGAGGAAGGCAGAGAGAAGGATTGCCCACCGTAGCTTTTCTCCCCATTGTGAAGTATATTTTTCAGCAGCCGCTCTGGAAGGCTCACAAAGCAGCCCGACGACTGAAGATGTGTTTTCTTTACGTGAGCACCAAAGTCTGTGATACACTGGGAAATGCTTTCTTTTTTTTTTTTTTTTTTTACTCCCGATTGTTGTTTACGGGAAGCAAGTGTCAAAAAGTAGTTCAGTCTCCAAAGCGAACATGATAAAAGGTGGAATATGAAAAATGCATGCTCTTATTTTCAGTGCCGTTGCGAGACTTCAAAATTTGCTCGTAAGATTGTGGAAGTCAACTTTCCACTTTTCAGGGGCTGAGTGTTCAGAACGTCGAAAACCGACGGTTCCCTCTGCTGAATTAGCCTGTTATCGAATTCTGTCCACGCGCTGAGTGGTGAGTTGCACGGCCTAATTACTATTCCATTATAAAATACTGGTGTTATTCTACACTCATACAAAATGGAGGAAGACGTGGAGAATTAAACTGAGCCGAGTACATTATGCATGCTTGCAGTACTTCATAAGATTCACTGGGATGTATTCCTTCAATTATTAACAATATTTAAGTCATGGCATCCACATTAATGTTAATAACCAGCAGTCGGCTTCATGAGAAAGGAATTAATTTCAGCTATATTCAAGTACAAAAAGGAAAAGTTTGAATTTGGCGTAATAGTTTCAGCTCCATTATCATACGAAACGAATGTTCCCTCAGAACCTCCTCCGATACCATCTCCACCGTACGGTCCTGTGCTTGATATCTGCGGACCCGCTCAGCAATTTGTGTTCCGTCTATCTTCCCGAGCGAGGGCTCCGAATACAGTTTTCCCCGGTAAGATAGCGGCTGGATAATATGTTGGTTGTGTCAGTTCCTGGAATTACTCCGCCCTCCCATTCGTCTCCGACTGTGGTTCCTAGACATTTTCTGGATGGCGCTCAGTATCTCTCGCTGCGTAATTAATCACCAGTGGTGGTGTGCTATCAGTCCTCGCTGGCCTTATCTGGATGTTTAGCTCCATGTAGACAAAGGAATTACATTTTGCCCTTATGATGCCCAGGAGTGGATGTAGAGAAGGGGCCGGCCGATCAGGGACTTTCTTTGCTTTGCCAAGATAGTGTTCTTCTCCGTGAGGCGGCTCCGTAACTTGTTTTTTTTCGGGCAGAGAGGAATGAAGGCTGCTTTAAACATTTTGTGAGGAATAAAAATCAGCCATGTTTACAGCTCGGAGGAACTGCTCCACCTCACAGATTGATCTTCTGAAATAACACTCTGTGCCATTGCAGAGCCAATTAATGAAGCTTTCACCAATGTGCTTGATCAATGATTATAGTTGCATTAAGTATGGTTGAGTAAGACTCTGATACTAATTTTAAAAAATCAGTAATTCTGAAAAATACATTTTTAAAAAAAAAAAATGCGTTAATAGCAATATAGCAAAGGTTTAATAATTATATTCAAGTTAAGGAGCGAGGAGATTCCGCGATAAATATCTTCTTCCTAAGTGTATTACTTTCTTTACAACTGAGGGCCTGTGAAAGTTTTTATACGGAGCTCATTCACTGATGCACCCATAAACAGATTTTATAATGTATGCGAGACGTGGCACTGCCGCTAAATCCGACGCATTAAATCGATTAAGTTATTATTATTGGTGCTGTTCAATGACCACCGCTCAGTAAATTCAATTAACAAGCACCATGACGCCATGATGTCATCCCCGTTAGAGTAGCTTGTGGTCGAAGAGCTTCCACACGAGGAATATACCACACGGAGCCAAACAACGTGAGGCATCACTGAGCTGTAACATCTAATTATCTAGACCTGGTGGAGTGTATTGAATTTGTCAGCCCATTGGAAAAAGCCGTTTCCAATGTTCCGTGTTTGTGCCGCTAGAAGAGAGCGAAGTTTCTCTCAGAAGAAACGATCTGGTTCTCAACCAAGACCTCCTGCACGATAAAAGAGAGGGCAGGCTTTAATCAAGGCTGTAATCACACCAGCACACGGTTGGTACAGCCCAGGGTCGAACTTTTTCTTCTGTTTCCCTCAAAAAAAATGAAGTAACTCGAGTATCTCCATAGCCTCTGCTGTGAGATCTTTGGAAAAATACCGCTGTTGAATTTCTCATTATCCTCAAATGCCTTTCTCACAAATCAGTGTGAGCCTCATTCAGATCAGCCCGCCCTTTGACCCAACGCCCCAGCAGTCAGCCTCGTCTTCTCTCGCGTGTGACCCGGGGGAGCGTCCCTGGAACATCCTGTCGCGTGTCAGAGCTGCTTTCAAACGACTCCTCCCCCCACTGTGCCCGATGTGTGACTTGTCACTCGCCTGCAAACTTACCTGGAAATATTTAGAAAGCAGAAAAGACGAGAGGGGGGAAGAAGAAGGGAAAAAAAACGCAACACCTTCAAACCCTGGTGGCTGTTGAGTGAAAAGATTCAGTGGCAAACTCCGTATCGGGGCTGAGAATAACATGCATCAGGGACCAATTTGCATCGTGACGGTGTCAAGATGGAGCTTCGGAGGTGTCACATCTGGAGCTGACTCGCTGAGCATTTGGAAACAACGCGCACATATATTTAAAGGATTTGTCATCAAGTTGATTCCGTGCTGCAGCAGAGAGAGAAAAATGGCGTCATATCTATCTATCTATATGTCCATTTATCCATCCGTGCTCAGAGGCGGGGGCCCTACGTGCTTGTTGCACACACAGATGGTCTGCTCGTGCACAAAGTGAAAGCACCATCTGTGTGTGCAACAAGCAGAGTGTGCGCACTTTGTGCACCGTCTGCAGAGCGGCATTCTCTCCCACCGGCCAATCTGTTTGCTTTCTTGCCCGTCACACCCGAAACACGTCCGTGATTAATAAAGAAACAACCCTTGTGAACCGTGTCAGGGGGTGACTCTGCCGTGGAACTGCGGCAGGTTTGGACGTGCACTAAACACTCGTAGATCCTTTAAACAGAGCCCTTTATTTTCTTTAATATCAGGCCACTAAGCTCAAAGGGCACATTCTCTTTCTTCACGGAGCTGAAGTTGACTAACAAGCAGCTCCTTATGTTCCTGTACACGCCAACAAAGTGTCTGCCCTCACGCTGGAAGCGTCACTAACCGGGGAATAAAATCCCGTCATACCTTGTTTGAGAGCATCAAGCCTCATTTCCAGGCGTCGCTGCTCTCTTCTTGATTCAGCAGCCAATTTAACATTCGACCCAGTTTTCCTGCGAGGTTCTCTACTGGGACACAACCCAGAAGTGTCACGCAGCCGAACCAGAATAATAAGGCTCTCCATTCTGGATGTTACGGCGAACGATAGCCTGTTTAATGCAGCATGGATACGAGCGCAGCGCCTCTGTCTGTGTGTGGCTCGTGCGCTTTTTTAGGAGGAGCACTTGTGTAATTGCAATCAATGCAGATGGAAAAAAAGAGGGAGGGAAGGCAGAGGGAAACGGCAACGCACACACACATCTCACTCCATTGAAGCGCTGATTATGCGCACCCTGCCCTTTGGATGTTAGTTTGGCATGGAAATGACAGGCAGCAATTTCCCCGCGACCCACAGGAATGTAATTAGTATCATAAACTAATGTAATTAGTCTTACCACGCCGTGCTCTCGCACAAAGGCCTGGCATGTCAATAGTTAATGTGCAAACGGGATCAAAACCACCTGATTATATTTTCTAACTTCCTTTCAAAGAGGTAGCAGCAGCCTGCCAGCAGGTCTCCCAGGGAATGTTGTGTTTTCTTTCCTGAAGTTAGTGAAGTACACGTTGTCTCCGAGGCCAACTGTGGCCGGCACAAGTCTAATTATAGGCGCGCCGGTATTGACGGCGCGTCCTTCGGTGTGCGTTTAACCTCAGCGAGTCAACAAATCTGAGCGTGTCTGTCAGCGCCGCTGTGCTCTGCCCCCATGATGGCTATTAATGAACCAGATTATCATAGAGACTTTTTTGCTGCGACTCCAGATTTAATGTTGCGATATATCCTCCGCGCGTCCAAACGCAAACCCTGCAGAATTAACTCGAGTGCCCACTCACCGTTGCCATCTGTTCCCAATGTGTTCACAATAATTGATTTTTAACTGCATGTTATATAAAACGATAAATTATGGAAGGCTGTGGCTCTTTCGTATCTCTCATCTGTTTGCATTTGTGCAGCCCCCTCGCTTTCTGCCATGTTTACATTCACTTAACTACTTCCACCAGTCATCCGATTCTTTGACGTCTTACTTTTTAATGCTCACACGTTCACCGGGCTGCGTGCTCCTTGTCCTTCTCTTTTGGCTGCGGAGTCGTGTTCGTGTATATTTGCAGCACCTGTTCTCCCACAGCTGTCGATGTGTTTCCTCAGCGATTGTGTGTGCGACTATAATCAGCTAATGTTTTTGTTTTTTTGTTTTTTTTGTTTTTTTTTCCCCCCAAAGCTCCTGAGAACGTGTTCCGTCGTTAACGAGTCACAGATCAATCAGGAGAAAACAAATCCTCGTGGGTGGTGGAGACCACAAATAAATTGATTTAGATGTTAAAAAAATATTGCTCGCCACCTGCCCAACTTGTGTTTGCAGGAATATACTTTTTTAACTGAAATACTTTTTCTACCTGAGCGCAGAGTTTACAGCCACTAGTCTCCTTTGGAATTATGTCCTGGCCTTTTTTTCTTTGTTTATTGATTAATATTCCTTCTTCTTATGTTATTTAGAGCATCAGAGAGGATGCAATCCATCATCGGCAGTACTTCAGTGTCACGCCCAATCAGACAGCTGCCTGCCTTATTTACGCTCTCCGGAATCATACACATACTTCTGCCTCGGTTAATTGCGTGGAGACTTCCTTATTAGTTTGTTGTTGTCAAGTGCAAATTGTCCTGATGTGAACGCAGCGTTAACGATTCCTCCCGATGCCTGTCCTGATGTTTCAATCATGTCTGGATAATCGCCGCGGCTCCTAGACCATTCAGAAAAGTTCTTTTTAATTACTTTTCCACGTCCGCCGAGTCGCGGCCACCACCTTCTCCTCCGACGCGCGTCGAGAGCGAAGCAAGCTACAGCAAGAAGATCCGTGCACGCACACAATCGGGCCTGCGCGTTATCTGGGCCAGCTTACTGTAAATGGCGCCGCCCCAGTAGCTGAGTGCTGCTATCTCTCTCTCTCTCTCTCTCTCTCCAAGCATGTTTCCACCGTCCCGTCTCCAACGTGCTGCAGTCGTAATTAGCCCAGATTAATGAGGAGGCCTCTCCAGAATGAAACGTATGAATAATAAAGGTGTTGTTGCACAAACAGCGTTTCATCTTTCATTGTAATCGTACGTGGTTCTCATGTGGGACGCTTAAAGAAAAGCCTGTTATCAAATTTATTAAGGCCACGCTGACTCTTTGTGCCTGTGAATATTGATGAAGGGAACGCTGCGCTTGTTTTTATTCCGCCTTGTCTCTTACGTAGACGACAGCCTAGTTCTAATTGGCATTTAAGGAGCCTTATAAATCAATCAGGATGATATCGGCGTGTAATTACTTGGCCTTTTGAGGGAACTATTTTTTTTCTCCCGTACCTGCGATGAAACATTGCTCCTTCACGTCCGACTGGCAGCGTGAGTCGCTTTTGACAATGGACGGAATACTTTCTCAGCACTTACTGTTAATTAAGCCCAGGGGGGCGGGAGATTACGAGTCTACAGAGAGATCAGAACGGCTGAGGGGAATAAAGCTGATCTATGAGATGATCGCTGCGCAAACACTCGCTCCTCCGAAACATCCGTCACATAAAGTATATGTGCGCATTCATGGGGGGGAGTTAAAGTGTCCCTGCTTTATTATTTATTGTTTATTTCTTGAACAACAGCCTGGGAGACAGCTGACCTCCCAGAGAACATGTCAGCAGCAGAATCAATAGTGACACCAAAACATCCCCGGCTCTGTAAAGGTCTCACTTATAGGACATTCTGTTTGTGCCAGCCGTGCATGTTGATCGTAAACATCCCCGCGCTCATGAGCAGATGAAATATTCAGTGTTTTGCACTGGAATATTACCACAGAGTCGCTGCTAATAAGAAACCCACAGCAAATGGGATGAATAAGTCGCGGTTGCCTCTGATTTCTGAATGAAAGAGCCTCCATGTTTCCTTCGTTTTTACGTCTCCAGATACTTCCCCTGATGGGCCAATGTTGCAGAAATCGCTTCTGAAAATGGCGGCCGGGAAAGAGAATTTAATATGTCTGCTTTTTTTCTCCCCCCCCTCTCGTCTCTCTGTGAAGGTTACCTAAAATGAAACCATTCAACTCCCTCCAAAAAAAAAGGGTTGCTTTGTACTATGTTAAATTTAGCATGACAGGATGAAAGTTAATTTCCACATTAAACAAATGTGCTGATCTCTGATTTTTGGAGCAACAAACACAAAACCGAGTGAGACCAGTAAAAAGTGGAGAGAAAGTAGAACAAACTTTTCCTCAGAATCCAGGCCAATGCTTTACCTCTCTGCCAAGTTTTTTTTTTTTTTTTTTTTTTTTACCCACAATGCCAGTGATGTTCTATGATTAGGTCGTTGCCTGAACCGAGTGAAAGCCCACACACACACACACACACACACTACTGTTTCTCTTAACTGGAGTTTTTTTGAAGGATGAGAGCGAGTGGGACGAAGACAGAGAGCTTCAAAACCGAG
Organism: Pseudorhombus dupliciocellatus; assembly: GCA_016785235.1. Taxonomy (NCBI): domain Eukaryota; kingdom Metazoa; phylum Chordata; class Actinopteri; order Pleuronectiformes; family Paralichthyidae; genus Pseudorhombus; species Pseudorhombus dupliciocellatus. The sequence continues at coordinate 1,702,882 of JAFBJW010000098.1, forward strand.
GGGTCGAAAAGCTGGATTTGATCTCGCTCGCATCTTCAATCTGCTCCTGATCGAGTTAAGCCTCCCGTCTAACTTTGTCCAGGGTGCGATGTTTTTCCCGGAGTTGTTGATAGTTGACCAGCAGGCGTTAACAAAGACAGTCCCCGGCCTTGGCAGCGTGGCTCCTCTGGGCCTTGGCAGCTCAGGACCGGGCCTGTTTGATCTATGGAGAACACGCTGCGGATGTCAGCACGGGGGACGCATATTTCCCAGGGGACGCAGCCAGTGGGGACAGCAGAATCCAAGAGGCTAAAAATATATTTGTGAGGGGCGATTACAGGTACAAAGTCAGATGAGCGCGGCTGGAAAGGCTTTGAAATGCAAAATTAGTGTCTGCTCCCCGCCTGTCACTGGCACCCGGGCCCAGAGAGGATGATGCACTTTTTCTCATTTCACTTGCATGTGTACAATATAGATTTTCTTTCCGTGTCCATTACACGAGTAGTTTTCCTTTCACACATCCGCTCCATGCACAGGAAGTGACGTATTTACTCCGCATACATTTAACCGTCTTGTCTTTTGTCTCCTCCTCTAATAATTTCATAAAATACCCTCAGCCTCGTTTGTTTTTCAAATTGCATGTATGCGCTCTACGCTTTTATCTGTACCTCCAACGGAACTGTCGATCCTTTCTAACCCTCCGTGTCAGAAAAAAACAGTGTTAAAGTCATGCTTTTCTTATCAGCCGCTCCTCCGAATTCCTTCAGTGTTCCACCTGCCGCTGATTAAGAGTCGCCCCAGACACAAAAGAGCAAACACACTTATCAGACAGGCATCGGGGAAGAAAAATAACCCGCGCCGCCAAGGCACCTCTCCTCCCCCTTTTTCCCCGGCCAAGAGAGGGAGGGGACCCGCGGTCGAGGAGGACACATCGGTGCGGGGATGAGGAACAACTTGTCAAGATGGTGGATGATAAAGCGAGCGCTCCGTGTGGGCGGAGGAATTAAGTGACGCCGCTTGCCCCCCCCCATGTGGCTTCGCCCGGTGCGTCGTAACGAATGTGAGCCGCGCCGGCATTCATCATTCAGAGGCTTTTTTTCGGCAAGGCTTCACCTCACATAAGTCGAGGCTCGTGCAGGAGGACGCGGCGTGCAAGGACGAGGCCCCCCCCCCCCCCCCCCCCCCCAAAAAAAGCACTTTAACTAATCCCATTAACTAACTCAACCCCCCTATTCGCAGGGAAACAAAGCTGAGCAGAAAGTTCACAGCGGCCGCCTGCGTTGTTCACAGGTCAAGATGGTGGATGATAAAGCGAGCGCTCCGTGTGGGCGGAGGAATTAAGTGACGCCGCTTGCCCCCCCCCCCCCCATGTGGCTTCGCCCGGTGCGTCGTAACGAATGCGAGCCGCGCCGGCATTCATCATTCAGAGGCTTTTTTTCGGCAAGGCTTCACCTCACATAAGTCGAGGCTCGTGCAGGAGGACGCGGCGTGCAAGGACGAGGCCACCCCCCCCCCCCCCCCCAAGGACGAGGCCCCCCCCCCCCCACCCCCCCAAAAAAAGCACTTTAACTAATCCCATTAACTAACTCAACCCCCCTATTCGCAGGGAAACAAAGCTGAGCAGAAAGTTCACAGCGGCCGCCTGCGTTGTTCACAGTCTCTCGGTAAAACTTTAAATGGCGAGGTGAGGCTGCATAAACGACACTGGCAAGATGCAACGTGATTTCACAGGTCTTAGAATAACCCGGCGCGTTGCCTCGGATTTCCACTAATGAAGTGTTGGGGCCAGGAATCGTGCGGATGTCAAAACACATCGTCTGTCTCCATTCTTTTGTTCCTCGCTCGATTACTCGGCCGTATTAACTCAGAGGAGCTAAAACGAAATGGATGAGGATCTTTAATTTGACCGATTCTGTCCTTATACGCTCTGCTGTCTCCAGTTGTCATTGGAAATCAAATAAATTATTACTCCGGACGCCGCAGGCATTTAGTGCATTGAACTCAGGTTTGGACGGCGGCTTGTGCAACTCCTGCCCGGTTAATAAAGGATTAATGAAGTACTTGCCGGAGCGATGCATATTAAGCTATGTTTAACAATCTGCCGGGCGAGGTCTCGACAGGCACTTGGTCGGGGTGATAGATTTCAAAGCGGGATGAGGCATCAATCACTGTCCTGCCGCGATTGGTTTATTTGTGCGTGCGTGGCGGCGGCCCTCCGTCTCGGCTCAGGCGAAGGTTGGCTGATTGCTCCCTCGGCTTCTCCACATTCATTGTGGCTACCTGACACCCATGTTATACGCCCGGCGCCGAGCGTGGAAATGCTTATTTACACTTGGCCGGGCCGAGCCTGCGCACGTGCAATATCATTTGGGCGTCTCGCGAGCCGAGCGGGGTTTAGCAGTCTGGTTATTGCCTCCCTCGCTGCTTTTGTCCATTTGTTCCAAGATAGGTTAGATGTAGGAGTGGTGTTGGTTTGTTTTGTTGGCCCGCCCGTCTTCTGGCCCCGCTGCTACGATCGCTGACTGACAAGTGGTTAAGACGTCTCTTTGTGCTTATCAAAAAGTTGGCACGCCGGGGCGAGAAGCGTTTGCTCTCTATCTGCTCTGAGGCGGCAATAGAAATCGGGTTTCTGCAGCTGACGGCACAGATACAGTTACAATATGCGGTGCGCGCCTTGAGATGGAGACGTGAATGGACACGTGTATTCCTGTGAACGGAACCTGCGCGGTGATTTAATGTAAATGTAAAAATCACAACACTGCTGCTGTAACGTCTGCCCTCCCTCCCCGGTGCTTATTTTGGTTTTGTCTCATCTCACAGGCCGGTAAATATGATGAAACCTGAAGCGTTAATGTGCCAGAAACAGGAAGGTGAAGCCTTTTTTTTTTTTTTTTTCCTTAACTAGACTTATTTGCCAAATTGGGAGGAAAATGTGTGCGTATCACCCTGCTCTAGATTCTCCTCCTGACAGAAATGGAGCAGGATGAGATGACAGAGGCAGATTGAGCAGGCGTTTTGATCCGCCGCGCTGACGGAGACATTCACCGCTTTAGTTGTTCGTGTGGAGGCTTTTCTGTCTCACGACGGCGGCATCATTAATTGTCACTCGAGCAGAGTGCGGAAGTCGACACTATTACTCACCGCGTTTGACGCAGTTGAGACAAGTCATCATTCGCCCGAGTTAAAATATATTCATTATTCGAAGGGATGGTGGCTGAGAGAGCTTAGGCAAGAAGATGGAGGTTGCCACCAGAAGAGACTTCAACTTGAATCCACCCAGTGTCCTTATTGTAGTACTGTTGAAGTATTATTGCGTAAAGTCAGGCGTATAGTGTATATTTATTTGCAGTACTCGATCACTTTCCTGTACGTCATCACAAACCTCCAGGAGTTGCTGTGTCATGCTTACTGATCCACCACCAGATTTGTGACGGAGGATCAAAAGGATGGGGGGGGCGAACGATGAAGCCACGCCAGGAATTCCAACACGTTCTGGTCCAGATGCGCGCTCTGCGGCATATCGATGCACCGGGCGGCTCGCCGCATCACACATCCATTCCAGATATTCAGCAGTGAACGCGTAAAGAGTTGGTAGTTTATCAAGATCAGCTCTGATTTGTCAGCATGTTTAAAATAGGGAATTATCTGAGGGAACTGTGAAATGTGCCAGGGAATAAATCTCAAAATGTGTTGAGTTAAAAAGCTTGTCAGGATGCAGGCGCGTTGTTGTTTGGAACAAACTTTTCCCCAATGATCACTTGTGCCACATTTCACTATTTTGACACATTTTCTTGTTATTATTATTATTTATTTTGCATTCTTGAATCCCAGCGTTTGCAAAAGTGTGTCATTGTGACGGAGGTGTCACAGACGATCACATCGCCTCCCTCAAACAAAAAATAGAGTGCAGATAACTAAACATATAATAATCACACATTGAAATTTAAGACATCTGTCAAGTTTAAAAACTTTTGTTGTACTGAATGTCAAGCGCTGACTTATATGGAAAACTGCTGTCTAAAGTCTTTAAAATGGCATTTTCCAAAAGCGAGAATGAGCTCAGAGAAAATGTCTCTCCCCTCAGTCAGACGAGATGTGAGCGGTCTATTGTTATTGGCGTGATCTTAAGTGTGATGCCTCCTCCAGATGGCCCTCCTCAATTGAGCTATTCTTTTTCCCGAACATCCTGTAGAAAGCCGTGCGTGTTTTGAGGACATCGCCGTGCCCTTCACGGAGATAATCGCAGGGGTGTGACCGTTATTTGTGGAATTGGAGCCCCGCTGAGTCTGAGACCACATGAATAATCGGGAAAATTTGAATCATTAGTTTTCCGCAAATGAGGAGGGGAGGTCAAGTTAACCACTGACTGACCTTTCTCTGCTAGATGGATATATATATATATATATATACACACACACACACACACTTCTGAATGTAGTATTTACACTGTGATCATGATATCTGGTATATCTGGTGTATTTAGGGTCAGTGTCTGTTTACATCTTTCTGATTGAAATGTCTCAAAGTGCTAATCCATACCTAACAAGACATGCTGTCAGGGTGTCTTTTATATGAGTGACAGCTATACGTTGCTGGGAGCATGTCCGCATACGCTTAAGTGAAAAGGAAAAGGAAGCGCTGACGTCCCCCCGGGGGGGGGGGGGCATGCTCATCAAGCGTTTTTTCGGTTGATGATGCCATCTTATTGGCGTTTAAGACAAACTGAAGGACCCTCTTGATCCGAGGAAATTCCCCATCAGATAACATTTCCAGATATTACTCGACATAATGAACGTGAGCGAGGGCACGTTCCACAATGCATCATAATCAGCAGCGCTGTCGCAGAGGAAGCAGGCGACGGCTGGATTTCCGAATGGTGCACATCTCTTTGACGTGCCCAAAGCAGCCGGCACTTTCATGTGGTGAACTATCACCTCTCAGGTTGCCTCATTACACGCCTTGATCTTCTATGCAGTCGTGTGAAAACAGAAACCTTGCAGTGGCTTTGATCTGGCGGCATAAAAGCTCCCCAAGACCTGACAGTGTTTCAAGGTGGAATGGAACGCGTTGGACTAAAATATTGTTTGATACTTCGGGGGGGGAATTATTGACCAAGGTAACAAGAGGCCAAATATTGACCCGATGAAATATTGATGGCGGCGTATGACAATGTGTGCACATCCGAACGCCGACGCGCACAAAGTTGTCCATTTGTGGAGACACTGAATCCAAGCGAGGGCCGGCGGGGAAGTGCATTAACACTTTGAGCGCGTGTAACTCTGCCGTTTAAGTGCCACTATTTTAGAACACATCCCAACTCTGCTCCGGCCAGCTGTGTTCAAAATGATTGGCTTTTTTTTTTTTTTTTTTTCGCTCTGGTGACAGCCAGCGGGCAGAGGCATTATGTTTTCAACACGATGGCTCAAATTCAGTAAAAGCGGATGTAGGGATTTGATTCTGAAGGTCAAAGGTCGCTGTGACCTGAAGGAAACACACATGCGTCTCTCGTCTGCCTGTTCAAGATTTGGACACGTTGATTCAAAGTTAATCGTCATGGTAACCTCGCGCTAAGTGCAGTATGTCGGGTACACTTACATAACCACGGGGCTGTAATCCCACTTTCTTTTTTTTTTTTTTTTTTTAAATTAAGAATTTGTTCAAAGACATCAGTAGCTGCGGGAGGCTTCCGTTTTATGCACCGTTTGCGGATATTTGCTACCTCTTCATCTCGGTCGCTCCGGCGCGTGTTTGCACAGTTAAACATTCAAGCAGGCCACCACTCGGGAATTACAAACTCCTCAGTGACTTCAAAAGCACAGCCTTCGTTTGTACCACAAAGAACAGAATGTGATGATTCATTCACTTTGCCTGTGTGTGGGTTTTTGCCCCCCCCCCCCCTACAAACACACACACCTCCTCTTTGGACACATTCTGGGTGATGAGCAGAGCCCACACTCGATATGCCAATACCACCGTCCAAACATACTGTGGGACGGGACATTTAAGGAAAATTCACACGTCTATTTCACAGCCAGACAAAGAGCGCATTTATAGAAACTGCTCTGTTAACGCTTCCTCCGATTTCCCCGGCCCGCTCTTCCTCCACGTCATAGGTCACACAGGTGCTGATAATCAAGGCTGGTATTAAGCATGCGGCGTTTCATTACCGCGGTGACTTCTCATTGGCTGTCGCCCAGGCCTCCCGCTGAGGGTACGACTTGCTGCTAATGTCATGGAAATCAAGGCCCTGGTTAAATTTGGGAGTGGGTTCAAATCAAAGCAGCTGCAGACTTTGGCTCGGCAGATAATTCACGGTGGTATTTCACGAGTCTGAACCGGCCCGGTGACGCTGACGGCATCAGAGGCCGCAATCCGCTCCCCTGCGCTCGCGACTTGATCTCGTTAATCTCCCCCCGTCATCTTTTGAAGTAAAAAGCAAACTACTGAACGTGTGACCTCCTGGATAGCGGAGGTAATGGCGCGCCGCCAGGAGCAGCAGCATCATGACATAATCATTTTTAATTTAGTAAAATACTGAAAGCAAGACGGGGCGAGTCCCTCGTGCTGAGTCCACCAAGAATTAAAAGCTTCATTTGTTCCGACATAATTGTGACTGCACGTAATGGTAGCCGCGTTCCAAAAGAGTGAAGGACGGAGATGTCTTTAACCATGTCCCCATTAGCATTTTCTATCCCAGTGCATCAGCATCACATGGTTTTACATGAATCCTTCCCCATCAACACTGTAGAGCTCCAGATTCAGAAGAAAGTGCAGTGTCCCTTTAATTGTTTACCCTGTTTCTTCTCAGTTCTGCTTGAATATGCATGGAGGGGAAGCAGCGCCTGTTCCCAAGGATATACAGTATACGACGAGAGTTTGGATCAAAACAGAGCTGGTTTAAACTGGATGACGCTCAGCGAGGAGTTAACCTCGTTTTCTGCCTTGATCCGATTCAGAGTGTTTGTGGAGGAAGGTAAAGATTTTTCAGGGTTCCGCGCGGATCCACTCGGCTCGGACGCCGTGTTTGGACGCAGGATCTTATCAGACGTCCACCCGGCTTTCAGAGTGTGTCACCAGCCCCTGCTCTTCCTCATATTATAAACCAAAATGGGAAATGAGGGAGGACATCATGAGTGGTTATAGCCAATGAACTAGAAATATGTTTCCCCTCCCATGTGCAAATTAAAAAAGGATGAAGCTGCCTCTGATGTTATGGAAATGGGCTGTGACAAAAAAAAAGCAGTGCATTAAGGACAATGATCTGTTTCAGCCCGGCTCAGGGAAATGTTGATTATGTGAGTTTGAACTCAAGTCGGGGTTTTTTGCTTTTAGCGGGGTCTTTTTTTTTTTTTTTCCTGATGATGTGACTGACGTGAATCGCAGACGTGGCTCTGTCCCCCGTCGAAAAGCCACGTTTTAATGGCGTAGTTATATAATGCAGTGACTCAAATAGGAACAGAACAGGATTTGCATCCTGCTGTCTTGTTTTGAACTTGAACCGGGACAGACCCAGGCCGCGGTTGCAGGTGTTGCATCCAAACTTTTTTTTATATATATATATTTAATTCATCAACGTTTCTGTGTCTGATCACACTGTTGGGAACTATTTAAAGGTGGATTTCCTCCATGTGGCTGCTCGGCTGATCCACGCCATGGGACAAGTGCGTTTCCTTTTTCAAAAATAGCCCAGCAGCAGGTCTGAGATCAGATGATAAGAACCGCTCTCCCACTGCCACTTTGTGTAGGGCATCTCCAGCCAGAGGAATAAGGTGACATTCAGTTCAGAGAGGGATATGTGCGCTAATATGCACAATAAATAAGAAGAGTGTGAGTGAATGTGGAACTGATTTGTGAAGGGATCTCCGTTCTTGTGAAACAAAGTAGAAATGCTGGACTCTGTGGATTCCTGTATTATTTCTAGACCTCGGGAAGGGGCTGATACTCTCACCCTCAGTAGCCAGCGAGATACTCAGTCCCCCAGTTATTCCAGCCACCTCCTAAGTGCAAATTTGTGTATCTGTGCTCAGAGGAACGTCCATGCTCTCCACACTTCTTGTGATTGAATGCATTCTTCTGTTTTTTTTTTTAATGGAAAAAAGACTTTGACCTGATTTATAGGAAAGATTTTTTGCGGGGGGGGAGGGGGGGGATCAGGATTACTTCATAAATATTTCATGATAAGAAGAGATTTACTGCAGTATCCGGCTCTGGTTGTGAGAAAAAATCCCAACCTAAGCGATGATTGTAAAACTGATTTAAGGACAGTTGTGTCAGAAGTTGCTCGTCAAGTGGCGAGAAGAGACGCAGCCTTCGGTTGAACTGAAGCAATAAAAGAAACAATTAAGCAGAGTACAGTATTTAAATTGGCTTGGCTGCCACTTAAAAACACAACAATGGTGTAACTCCATCACGCGCTGGCTCAGTCAGTCGAGGGACGGACGTTCGCGTCTATAGGACTGGCCTCCAGCCAGAAGACGGAACAATGATGGATTAGGGAATGAAACGAAACAGTCGTGAGCTCCCTCCCAAAAAGCGGGTACCACCCATCACTCGCTGCTTCGAGTCCAAGGCCCTGTTCTCACCTGATCCGCTCACCAATGGACCGTTTCACCTGCGTTCCCATGGCCGCGCGTGATCAGGCCCTTTATCCCCGCGCCGCACAGAAGCGTGCACGGATCCCGCCGCTGTTTAGAAAGGACAAATGTTTTGCCACAGCGCGACCACAGCAGACGGCTCCATTGTCAATTTGTTTGCTCGTGGAAGACAAAGGGGGGGGGGGGGCTGAGAGAATCGATGCGCTGTGCACAGCTCTTCAAATAAATAAGATTTTACCCATTTCAAATAGTTTGAAAAAGGGAAATCAATACAAAGCGGTTAATGTTTATACATGTGGAGGGATGCCGCGAATGAATCAATGAATGAGGGGAAAGAGGGGGGAAGTGTAAAATAATTTCGGGAGATTGTGAAACTGTCGGGCCTCGGGAAGCTTCTTCCCATCGTGGGAAAAGGATGTGATCTCACAGGATGTGACACATCTCAAACGCAAATGTCGGTTAAAGCGGCTCTGACAAGGCGTCACGGGGAAAAGGATCGAGATGCATAATTTTTTTGTGCGTGTTCAAAGAATCTGACTTGATTGGTTGGAGGGAGGAGGCGTATTAAACCGACAGAATCTTAACTCCGCTCGCCCCAAACACTAGCGTTCATTTCTCCTCCTGGCGTTTTGAAGATAACTCCACCTGCAAAAGGGGACTGAGCGCATCTATCAGTTCACATCAAAGGCAGATGGCCGAGACATCCGGACGCCCCGTCTGTCAATAACGGGCAGAAATGTCTGAGATTTCTGATCACCGTCATTGGCCATGTCTTTGTTCTCCGGGTAAATGTGCCTGGAATGCTTCAAAGGCATGCTAATCAAGCCCCGTGTGAAGATGCCAGGAGACCAATTACACTTGTGAGCTGCACTTCAGCTTTCTCATTTCCCTGAATCCTGCTGCTCAAATGTGGTTATAGCCCAGATTTTCTTTTTTCACGCCGGTGAAATAGTTGACCTTGACAAATAGCGGTATGCAGAGCAGAAACGGGAGACATGAGAACAGCATGGGAGGACGTCCACTTCTCGGCGGCTCCGGTGGAAAGTTGCAGCAGCGTGTGCTCTGATGAAAGGAGGCTAGAGCGGCTTTGTTGCTGGAGACTTTCATGGATGTGGCTGGAGATTGAATTTGCAGATCATTGTGAAGGGTCTTTGTCACGATTTCTGAGGTTTAACCTGAACTATATAACACTTGAAAATCGTCCTTCAAGGTGCAGGTGTATGATTCTGACTCTGAACACGGAGTAACTGCACAAGGTCACTTTAACCATCCAGCCCTAGCTCTGCCATCCAAGATGCTGAGGCAACTAGCCAGTAGTCTTCCTTCATGGAGATGGAGTTCGCAGAGAACGGATGTGACTTGAACAATGAGCTCTCGGCGCCTCCAGCTGTTTCTCATTTCGCTGTAGGGCGATCCGAAGAGCGGAGGCGGCGTTCACCAGCGGATGCGGCGTCCCAGTTGGCCTTACAGAGCCGCAGCCTTGTTCTCGCCGTCATCCGTCCATCCATCCGTCTGCCCCTCGGTGCTGTGAAAAGCCCCGGCCTGCCCCTGGCGCTTCTGCTCGGCTGGCATTGCATTCTGTTCACACCGGGACAAACTTGATTTGACCAGAGGGAGGCTCTGGTGATTGATGATTCCACCATGTATCTTCAGCCGCGGCAATCTGGCTCGAGTCGGGTGTGGATATTATTATTGGTGCAGCTCGCCTCGCAGAAAAAGAAAATGCATTCGCGTGTGAGGATATTTTGGGGAAAGGATGGTGCGCGTGTGGAACCAGCCACTCTCAGTTGAAAAAGGTCCTGCAGAGTTAAAATAACACAAATGATGTCATATCATGACATCATATCTACGTGGTGATAAAAAAATTCCATGCCTTTGTTGCAACGTTTCCCAAGATGCTTTAGTGAAAGCGAACTCATGACGTGATCATGTTGCCTTCCTTTTATCTCTGTGCAGAAACTCACACACTAACAGCGGCCCGCGAGCGCGCATCAACCTTAATGACATAAGTGGCATGTAATGGTGATGATACAGAGCTGGAGGAGAAATAAATCACTGATGTAATGTTTCTGCTGAGAGCCAGCGACAGTGTAGCCAGTGTGAGGGGCGCCATCTACTGTCGGGCCCTGGGAACTCCACCCTGGGCGTTCTGACAAGACTCCAGATGACTCAGTTGAGCTGCCTGCCCGTAAACAAAGAGGGACAGCCAGACTCTTGCACTGAGAAAGAGGAAATATAATTTATGCCGGTGAATTATTGATATAGCAAGCAAAGTGAAGGCCAATATATGTTTTATACTGCACTGCCCTCCATTTATTCAAGCCGGGGTTAGGGCTTGATAGCTGCCGGTTCCATTGATGATGAATTCCCTGATTTATCAGCTCAGTCGGGCAGGACCATCAATTAAGGCGTGTTGTCAGGACAGGCGCGTCAAGCGTACTGTCACCTGTTGTTTATGGCCGGAGTCGCCGGAGTCGAGCGAGTCGCCAGAACGGGGCGGGGCTCCACTTGGGCCGCCCTCCCCGCAGCCGAGGCAGTAAAACAATGTCCATTATCCAGCTGCAGTTTCAGAAACGGTCTGTCTCTGCAATCTCCGGCTTCATTAGGAAACTTCTTCACGTCCAGTAATCAGAATTACAATAACGGTAAACTGCACATAGCATTGTTTTATAGCCTCGTAGAAGTTGTAATTTTTCGCAGATAGGCCGAGATGTATACACTGTCTATTCCCCTGGAAGCCATCGGCAGCAATTTCCTTTCTCTTTCGTCATTCTAAATGCGCTTAAATGGTTTGGGGAGGGGAGAGGTGGGGGGGCGGGGCTGTGGCGTGGGGGTCGAGCGGCAATAACCTCAACTTTGCGTCAGGAGGGGAATTTGGAATCTTTGATGCTCTCACTGGCTTGAAATGTATTTACAAATACCTTTGTGGGGGCCAATGAGAGGTTTAATATTTAATTAGGCCTAAGGGCATCTCACAATAACAGGCACGCTTCTGATCAATGGAACCATAGAGGAGTCCTCCCTCACTGTCCGTCTGCGCCAGCAGAGAGAGAGAGAGAGAGAGAGAGCTCCGGCGTCCTCCTTTAAATATTACCACAGTTGCTTGCATGCAGACTGCACTTTGGGGAGAACAGTTAATCACCAGCCATTTACAATGCACTTCCTGGAATGCTAAGCAGCCGGCGGAGCCACCGGATTCATGTTTGTGTACATTTGCGAATCTGAAGGCTTCTGACTCTGGATGATTACCATGAATGATGAATGGCGAGCGACGATGAAAAATGAATTCGGGCTCTCTTTGAGCCAATGCTGATGAAACTTTCATGATCCTTGTGGAGGAGCAGGGGGTTGAGGGGGGGGGGACGGGACGTGTCATAGTGCACCATGAGATTGGATCGTATAATCAAGAGTCTTAACTCAGTGCCCTCTCTGAACCGATGTGTTTGAAACAGGCCTGTGATGATGCTGGTTTCTGGAGCTGGCTCGGTCCCTTCCATCATTTCTATAGTCACTTTGTCATGTGTTGGGCTTTATTAAGAGTTTAATTATTGTGGTTCTTCTTCTTATCATCATACCTAAGTGATGCAGCGGTAACGGACGGTGGGCTGTGGTGTCGACTTGTACATTCCTCCGCTCATATTTCCTGAAGGAACATTTGGAGACGCGACAGCCACGTGACGCGATGTCGAGGCATCAGAGCGCCGCTGTTGACTAAATCTCACTGTTGTGTAAATTAGCACACCTGCTCCGTGGCGCGAGATGTAGCGCCATCAGAAAACACAAAGCTTCGCAGCAGCTGTCGGCGCTTCACGGCAGCTGTCATGGAGTCATCACACTTTTCTTCCTCTGCTGCCAGTATATTTTTCTTTAGTATCTCTGAGAGCGCTGGGAGACGTCACGCGGTCCTTCCCCGTGCGTGACGGGATCAAACCTCCTCTGCTTTAGTTTTAATCAGAGATATTTCAGGGTATACGTGCGCTCTGACGCATCAGGCGCTTTTTGTCTTGGCGCCGCCGGACTGACGTCAGGAGGCGGCGGCAAGACGTGGCACAAAACATATAAATGTCCAATTATAGTTGCTTCAAAGAGAGAGGCATTGAAAAATTAATAACAGAGAGCATTACATAATTCACCACGGTTGGTTATGTAAGTGGCCCGAATGTGAAAAGGAGACAGGCTATTGTCTTGCAAAAAAATGGCAACCAGGGGTGTGCCTGCGACGACCTGCATGTGTCACGGCGCGCCCGCCCGCCCCCGCCAACGTGTGCTTTTGTTCGACGTCGAGGGCAGAGAACTGACTTCCTCTGAAGAGTCTCTCCGTTGTCAAGGTGAATTCAGTCGACCACCCTCCCAGAAGATCACGACCTGCTCTCCCTGTAGCTTCGACTCAGCGTCAAGGCTGCTCAGCCTGACGTACGATCGGCTGAGGCACCCTAAAACCCTAACATATAAATAGAAGACCACCCCCCCCCCCCCCCCCCAGGACTTGGTGAATTAGTGTGCCTACATCCCCCCTCCCCCCAGGACTTGGTGAATTAGTGTGCCTACATGCCAGGGTTTTTGTCTTGCACGCTCGTTTGGATACCAACCTTCTGAGCTGTGCCTTTACTCTTCGTCTCTTGTCGTCAGCGTCAGTCAGGGACAGAGAACTTTTCAACTCGCCCTCTTCCCCCTCCGGTGTTTCCAAGTAGCGCAACGGCTGTCGCAAAGACTAGATAGGCTCTTCAGCATAATGACAAAGACAGAGTGAAACAACTCGTCGGTTGAGTTGGGTATAGTGTCCTGTGGTCGGTCCTGTCTTTGCCTTAAATAACCCTCACCCCCCCAGTGTCTCTGAAGGTAGAGTCTCCCCAGTTGCTCCAGTTGTTCCACTCTCTGCAAACAGCTCTTTGGTGCACTACCCGCTCGATGCAATGGGAATTAGAATGAGACTATAATCTTCTGTTGAGTTCAGTCTAGTGGAAAAAAAAAAATCCATCGATGGCTCAGAGGTAAAACAAAAACACTCTCCGGTTTCTGTTTTGGTTGCTCCGTGGCAGACGCACTTCCCCGGTGCTGTAAATGGAGCCATCGCTCTCCCTGGAGTTTTGGTGCACGGTGGCAGGCGGAATTGAGCAGGGAGAGATTTAACACGCCTGCAAGTCAACAGTCACAGCATGTTAGAGCGAAAGGTGTCGCCTGCGTCTTTAAATATGTCTCCATTCAATATTCCTTTAAATAAAAGGAATCGGTTATTCACGTTCTTTTCCTTCGCTGAGGAAAGAGAGGCAGTGTTTGTTTTTCAGACGGTGCTACGGGCTGTTGTGAAACAGCAGAGAAATCGTTTCTGAGCTGAATTATCTCGATGCAGCGCAAGTATCGTTTGATTCTCTTGCAAATAATTGAAATAATTCACAGAGAGCACTCCTGCACGAGGACAGGGTCAGTGGGTCCATGCACCCCCTGCCCAGACCCTCCCATCCCAGTCCTCTCATCCATAGGTTCCATGTAGCTCCGCCTTTCCCAAAGCGACGACTCCTGACAGGAAGTGAAACCACGGAGGCCCCGAGGGTTCAGTCGCCGCTGCATCAGAGATGTGTACCGAGCCTGTGACTCCCCGACAGATAATGAAACTAAATCTTTAATTAATCTCATTGCTTTGTTAGCGCTATCTCGTGGGTTCGCGCTGCACATTTCATGCGCCGCGTCCGTCCTTAATTAGCTGCAGTCCCAGTTGCTGCGTGTTTTCATTGAATCGTCTCAGGGCTCAAACTCTTTGCTTTCGCGTCCCGGACTGTTTAATGCGCCCGCGCTCCTTTCTGCGTTTGAATTCCAGCCCTTTGTTCGCTCCCTCTTGTTTCATTAATATTTGCCTGGGTTTCCTCTGAGGTGCGTGCGTGCACGTGCGTGTGCGCGGGTTCACCTGCTCTTACTTCAATCATTTTTAAAAGCCCCTAATTCCCACAGAAACCTGCACTTAACTTACGAGCTTTTGCTTTGACCGAGTTAAAAAGAGGAAGGGGTGGGGGTGGAGGGTGGGGGTTCCAGACTTTACAGACAGCTGGGGTCTAACCCAAAATCCGTCCAGTGACAGTACGTAAGCTCCTGTCTACCAAGGCAGGTAAGGAAGCAGCTTGATCTCTGAAGGATTACTGAATGGATGAAAGCAGGCAGAGGAAGACTTGAACGTCATGTGATACAATCGGGATGGAGTTGGAGTATATACCTCCAGTTTATCGTTCATCACGCCCCCCCCCCCCCCCCCCCCCCCCCCCCCCCCCCCCCCCGTTTATCGTTCATCACGCCTCCCCCCCCCCCTCCCCAGCAGCAGGGTCCCACCGAGTCTCAACCCGAGCGTGGAGGAGAACATCACTGCACAATTTAAAATGAGCTGTTTTCATCAGCGTGTCTGTGCACGGCGCTCCTTCCATTACTCCAACATGACGTTCCAGTTATAACGACAATCTATCACCTTCACATCATGACAAATATTTAGCCTCTTAAATTAACGTGTTAGACTAATCCTGAAGGAAATGATTGAAATGACTTTTTCAATGTATTTCAGAGAACAGAAAAACTCGAACTCTAAAAATATCAAGTGAAGATTCCATGCAGCAGAAGATGCTCAGTCGTCCTCGTTGCACGTCCCCCTTCCTGTCTTTGTTTGTTTCGTGCAGCACAACAATGGCCTTACACCCTTTTGCACAGCCCCAATTAGAAATCTATTGTTGTGAACCTGTGCGTTGTGTGCTCATGTGCTCATCATTAAATGCTGTGCGTTATTGCCCCCATTAATCACGTCAAGCAGTCGCCGCAGCGGACAGCAGAACTCCGCCGTGATGTCTTTACACGTCGTGTTCTGTCCAGCCAGCAGCCGAAAACCCGAAGATGTTGAATGTGTGCTGTGGCACAAAGAGCAGCATCATCACATTTGAGGAGCTTGAACAAGCAAATGTTTTGTGCTTTTGCAACACAAGCGATTTATTATTGAGCTGCCGTGTTCTTTGGGGACTAACAACAGACAGATCTTTTTTAAAAAATAGTCCGAATTGATGCAGTGGAGGTCAAGGAATCCTGACTTTCAGTCCCCGGGGCGACTCCAACAACACTGGATGCAGTAGGACTTAATAAAGTAGAACCTGTCTCTCCACTTTTAATGCCCATTACTGCTGAGACTCACATCTGCTACTTTTACCACAGTCTGTCGGCTCAGGTGCTTTATTATGAACCGAGCCTCAGACTTTGTGGGAGGCCATTACAGACAGAGACAACAAAGAATTCTCATTGGGTCGAAAAATTATATTTATGAACATGTTTTTGGCTCTTCCCTCATTGGCTAATTTCGTCCTTTTTAAGTCCTCAAACCTGGTCCCAGACTCGGTACGGTCCCCTGATGTGGGCCTGTGTTCCGCAGCACAGGAAGCTGAGGGGAGGGGGGATAACGGCGGTGAAGCAGGGGGTCCCTGTTGTGCTGCATCTTTTTTGTTTTGAAGAGCCGCTCTTTGAACTGACGGACTGCCACAGCTGTGGCGGAATGAAAGCGGCTCATGCGACTGTCAAAGCGTTCCCGGCGTGTCGCTGTTGCTGGTGTTTTGTTCATATTGTGCCGCCGTGTTGGGGCCATGAATCATGTATTCAGGTTATTGCCACTCCTGGTAAACACTGGATGTGCTCGCCTCAGCTCCGGCGGGTCCGTGCGTCGTTGGCGTGAGCGGCCTCTTCCTTTCATCGTCCTTCATTCTGACGCAGCCGGACTGGAAGTCGTTTACGTCAGACTGCCTGCAAGAAACGAAATATTCCCTTTTGTTATCAAGATTTTCACCGTGGTACTTTTTCTCTTTTTTCTTTTTTTCCCCCCCACCCTCCCTGGTGCACACCTCAGCAAATCCCCCTCGGTTCCCCCGTGACATCCCAGAAACCCCTTCTTCCCCCTGAGACTGACTCTGATTCCAATTATGAAGAAATATGTACAAGAGACGGGCGACTGTCACGGGTCCCGTGGATATTTCCTTTTAATTAATTTGAGGCAGAAATTGGCAGCTCGGGCGTCATGACACTCATCGCGGCTCCCTGAAGTAGATCCAATTTTCTGTCTCAATAGGCATTAAATTAGCAAGAACATTTCCACCTTTGTCACCCCGGCACGCGTAATAAATGAAATACATTTGGCTGCGTGATATAATGGAGTGCTAATAAATGACGAGCTGGGCACGGGCCGCCGTTGGCAGGTGAGCGGCGCTCGCCGGCACCTCAGCGCGAGCATTAAGGAGAGACGGGGAAATTTGCAGCAGGGCAGATTTGGTGACGTCAGGATGGAGACATTTTTGCTTTTGGTGTGACTGTTGAGAGAAGACCGGAAAGTAAAGCATCAGTGAATGTTTCCTTGGAGGTGCGGATGTGAGTCATTGCTCCAGTATGGGGGATATGACAAGGTTTTTTTCTTTTTTTTTCCTTTATGAACGTTACGTGTAATTATAAAATAATCCCGGCTGACCGATCACCTCGTAGAGTCTGAAATGCAACAATCTGTTTTTGTGAAAAATGGCTCACCCCCCCCCCCCCCCCCCCCCCCCCCCCCCCCCCCATGATATCATTATCGCAGAGAAGTTTTGCTTTTGGGTGCAGGGCTGTGATTAAAGTTTCCATCAAACCAAAGACGCGCGACAGCAGCAGATCAATACGTTCTATTTTAAGAAGGTGAATAAATGTCCTTAAGAAAAGCTCGGCTGGTGTTGGAGCGGCGCGTGGGCGAACGCGTTTCCTGCATTTTGGCTTGTGAAAAACTTCATCATTCCCCCAAAACTTTTTTTTTTCTTTCCCCGGCCCACATGTGACACAGCACAAAGGGAATGTGACATTATTGCAGAGCTGTAGCGACCTCGGCTCCGGCTATAATCAGTGGGAGAGGAGTCGGGAGCTTATTGGAGTGTTGTTATATTGTTCACGCTTGCCTCACCCCTGACAAGCGACGTGCCTCCGTCTCAGCAACACTTGCCACATTAGTGCCTGACTCTCATCCGCCCACACGCCGAGGTGAATAGCTCCACATATAGAACACCTCCTCGGCATGATGTCTCTCTCTTCTGCTCAGGAAAGGAAGAGAGAAAACTTTGAAATGTTCTCTTAAATAACCCGCCCATATGTATCGTGCACATGGCGATTTAGCACGCGTCCAAAAGGGAGGAGGGAATTCACAAAGATCTAACTCCAGGGTTTACTTTGTGGAGATGATTATATATGAATGTGCAGGTGCAGATTTTAGCCCTTGTCCCTCTAATTGGGGACATTTTAAAGAACATGTCATGAGTCAATATCAGATCAGTCTAGTGATAATAATCAGGGGGATGGAGCAGATGTAGATGACTGGCTTCAGCTGGCTGTGCAGGGTAAATATTGTCCCTGCTGCATTGCCACATAGTGACAAACACTTTGCCTGGGTCCTCTGGTTTCTGTCCTGCATCTAAAGGTCTGATAAAGTTAGGGCAAGCGTGCCTCCGTATACTTCCCGTTTTATTACCTGAGCTCTGTGTCTGGAGGGAGCGACTCAGACGTTTGTGTTCTCACATCCTGGAAAATGCCCATATTTCATTGTCTGGCAGTAAAGTGCCGGACCACTAGGACTCACAGGTTTTCTCCATCCCCATTTTCCTAATGAATAAATAGTTCTGCAGGGCCCCTGCCTCCAGCTTGCGCCGCTTTTACGACAGCCTGACGACAACCTCTGCAACATTCAGAACAGTGGGAAAGCTGTCGTGTTTTATTCATCGGTGAGGAAAAGCTCTCTGCTGCTGCATGGTTCCCCTGTCGTGCGGTGTTGTGCTCCTCCAGTAACAATGCGCGGGCTCCATCTTAACCTCCTCGTCACCCCCCCCCCCCCCCCCCCCCCCCCCCCCCCAATTGGCCGAGACCGGCGCAACCTTCCAACCCAGCTGTCCCCCCCCCCCCTCCCCCTTCGCCACATCCGGGGAGCGAGAGCGGCGCTCCTCGCTAATTGCCGCCGCTGTCTGCGATGATCTGTGACACAGCCGGCTCCCGCCGAATTAGCCTCTCCTCTCCCATTTACAGTGTCTGTCAATCATCCCCCCCTGCCCTGCCCCCTCATTATCAAACATCAGTGGGAAAATGCGTGAAGCAAAGCAAAGGATTGACCCAAAAATGATGCTCTTTCAAGAGGCTCCCTCAAGACTAATGACTGTTAGAAAGCAATCAAGTGATAGCAGCAGTTGGGGCCGTGGATCTTTGTGTTTTATTGCTAACGCCCGGTGCTGGCACCTCTGCCGTGTTAAATTACTGCTATGTAAATCACCCCAAGTGCTCCGGTATTGGAAAGCAGCAGATTTAAGGTGCTGGTGCGTGTGCTAAGTAGACAGCATCCCAATATTCACCGAGGCCTTCATTTGCGCGGCTAACTCCCGCGATTCATCAGCGTGTCGGCCTCTGTCGAGCTGGCGCCGCCGCATGGGGATGAGTTCACCGTGTGGAACAAATGACACCCCACCGCCTCTCTGACTCGCACCGAAAATGCTTATTCTGGCTTCCTGCTAAACTTGACATGTGCAGCGCGGCGTCGGGGGAGTTCTGACTGAGCAGGACGGCGCTGCCGCTACCTCCTTCCTGTTCTCCGTCTGTTCTTTCACTCCCATCTTTTTTCTTTTTTTTTTTTCAATAAGTGGAGCTGCTCACGGTGGGAATGTGGGCGTTTGAAAGCCGGAAACACTTTGCAGTTTTTGTTTTGTGTCGTGTCAGGAAAGGTTTTTGAAGCCTCTGAAGTTTGTGTTTGGAAGTGGAAGTCACCAAGATGAAGTATTTTAACAGCTCAATATGTGTAATATGTGTCTGTGTGTGTACTTTGGAGTTAGTTGATGGATGCCCACCCACAACTGCTGTGGACAATCCTGGTCTTTGTATTTTCATGAGATTTCACTGCCCTCTGCTGGGCGTTTTTGTGTATTACACCCCCGGGCTTTGCAGCTCCATTTTAGGCCAGGTTGTAAGCCAGTTAATTTAAAAATATATATACTTTTCTGCGGACATGCATTCCCTCGCTCCCCGTTTTATTTTTCTTCTGTTTTTTCCTCTCAAGGATCCAAATGGATTTACGCCAGGCCTTTAAATTTGTCAGTCACGACCTTTGCAAATGGGCGTGAGACGTTGTGGGAGAGCACGTAGCACCAACACGTCATCGGTCTTTGCGTGACTTTATTTTTTTCTGAGATGTGCAGTTTGGAGAATTCTTCATTGTTTAGCGCTCAGAGCAGAGTTCTGCAGTTGCTGCAGGTTTATACAATGAGGAGGGGGAAAAAAAAAACCTCTGCAGGCTCCAGGGGAGATAAGCACCCCCCCTCCTCCTCACACACACACACTGCACCCCCAGGGCTTTGGTCATGAGTCTGCTTCATTCCGTAAGTCGACAGTCCCCCAGGATCGACCTCCATTCACTCCCAGCTCAATTAGGTAGTGAACTTTCTGTTCCGCTCGCACCATCGCAGATGCATGGTTTCTGCATGAGGAGGTTCTCACAATGTCTTCATGATGGGCTAATTGCATTTCGATGAGTTGGAACATGAGCTGAGTGGAGAATCACTTATTCTCTGGCTACAGGCGTTGTGAAGAAGTCAAAGGATATTGATTATATTTGAGCTATAAGCGTCTTGCAATTATTTCAGCGGACGCAGCTTTTTCATTTCTGCCGCCGCCGTGTTGTTTAACATTTCAACAACAACTTTATGGCCGTGACATTTCCAGCTCGTTCTCCCAACAGGACGAATCCGTCTGACTTTGGCTGCCCCCCCGACCTTGCTCCAGCGTGAGGTCTCTGCGACGGATTGCCACGACATTTAGTCCACGCGCCCTTCTGAAGTGATGCCTCCCACTTTTCATCCGATGCAACCCTCAGCGCGTCCATCATTGGATTTCCTACACTGACTTGACTTCCGATCCAGCACAAGTTCTCTCTTTTGTCTAAATTCAAATTCCCGCAAAATAACGACGTCCCCGCCAACTTCAAATGGTCCATCCCGTCAGCTTCACGCCAAACTAAGCGCTGACATTAGGAGGATGCTACCAGCGAAAAGTCCCGCTGTCTCCAGCTGCACCCTCACACCCTCACATGGCTCCGTCTCGTTATATCATCGGCGCCCCGGGGCTGTAGCGCCGCGTCCACGTGGGACTCGTTCTGCGAGACTCGTGAAAAATATTGTTATTTTTCCCTCATTTACAGCGAGGCGAACGAGCGGGAGGGAACGCGGGGGCCGTGATGGAGTGACTGCAAGCAGGGAAGAGGGCCTGTGATGTCAAATTGAAAGAGAATGACAGGCAGAGGCGGGCATTGTCTTAGAGGAAGGGGAGAAGAGAGAGGGAGGCCGACAGTCATGAACCGCTCGTGTAGCTCCTTCTTAATGACTCCCACTGTGCCGTTTTGACCAAAGGCAAGGATTACCATTAAACCCGAGTCACAGATTCTCACATGATCCTCCAGCCTCTGCCCAAGGTTTTTCATACGCATGCACAGACGTGAGCGCACACACACACAATGGTGGTGGTGGGGGGGCGGGGGGGATGAAAGGGAGGTCTGTTGAGCCGTGGTCACGGGACCAACAGTGGAGACGTGTAAATGTTTAACACCCGTGGCAGAATATTGCAGCGGTGAGACACCGTTTCAGCTATGATTCTGGTTTCTGGAGTTATTTTTGTTTGTGTGATATTTAATGTAAAGTCAAAACAATTGAAAAACTCACGTCAAGTTCGGGCAGAGAGATGAGGAATATAAAAGCCTCGCTATCAAAAGACGATCAGTTAATTCCTGTCTCCTGAAACGTCGGCTCAAACCCACCGCAGAGCATTTTCAGCACTTTGAATTATTTAATACCCACAAGTCTATTACTGCAATTACTCATACCGATTCATTTACAACCAGAACTACCCTCAAAGGTCAAAGTAACTTTCCATCCTGTCACAGTTCGTAATGACACAGTAAATAAATGTAAAAAGTACAGAGACTCCAGGACAAATGATGTTTAAAAGGTTATAACCTCCACAGATGTTCCCACCAGTTCTTAGGGGGAACACGAGAACATGCACATACGTCAGGAATGTGGCTGAAATGTCTCAAATGTAAGTTCATGAGAATGAGCTTAGCGCTAGCTTTGTGTAATCCTCGCCATCACGCCCCAAATATGAAACGATACATCCCCGACTGGAATTATGATAATCAATGTGAAGCGCATGTGACTGGGTTTACAATCCTTTGCCTTCTGGACTCTCAAAAACATTGTGCTGGTTTATTTATTTGTGCCTGAGGATAAATCGAAGACAAAATTTTCAATTTCCACTTTTCAGTTGACAATTTAACTCCAGAAATCAGCGTCTTAATCCTAAAGCAACAGGTTGGATCATACTTGTATCCATTATTTAGTACCAATGAATACTATATTGTAAAAATAGTGGTAGTATACATACATATATACACACAATAGATTTGTGTATTGTCAGGATTAGGAAATAGTCATGTTATGTTTGTCTTTAGTTCCCTTGGTTTAGTGTTTCCTGTTTTATTTTGAAATCCTTGTTGTGTTGCTGTCTATTACTTTACTTCCTGTGTTTAGTGATTGTCTGATTGTTGTCACTTGTGTCAGATTGTCTGGTTCCATGTTGATAGGAGGTCGTGCCACTGTGACGCTTGATGCCCCAACTCAGGTATTTATTTGTATTTTTTTTTCTGTTTGTTCCACTTTTTCCGCTCTTGGATCATTTTTAATTTGTAGTTCAGTCATGCCATGTATTATGCGCAAATTTCTTCACCTGTCCGACAGAGGTATGAACAAATTATACTGAGGTACAATTACTCCTAAAAATGTACTTAGGTGTACTTTCCAACCACTGTTCACGTTCAGCATCTGCGGCACCTCGTATGAGCTCCTGTGTTTTCTTGTTTTTTGAGGCAGACTTCATTTGATGAGTGACTTTCTCGCTTCCTGGTGGGCGTTGGTCCCCCGGAGGATTTCTGATGTGCAGTGTGCGGATTTATTTTGAATAATCAAACAAATGCCGTCGTTCAAACTACCCGGCGCCCTGTCTGCAGCGCAGTGTGACGCTTGAATTGAATTTGGGGAAGGATGTGAGGATGTTTTTTTCTATTTTTTTAAAGAACCTGCCTTGCTGATCCTGCCCTAGATTTCCAACTCCTCGGGGTTGTTGCTGCAGGTTTTAAACAGCCAATGTTTTCCTTATCACAAAACTGCCTGGAGGTTTGCGGTTGCAGAGGATCAGAAGGAAAAATAAAGAGTTTGCCACAGGTATCATCAGCTCACATAAACTAATCACAGTTGGTTTTTTTTTTCTTTTCTGCTTTGTTTACCGCCCAACCCTTTTACCTGCAGAGGAGCGACGCAAATAAACCAAGTGGGCTCACGCTGCAGGGGCGATCGGAGGGGAAATTCACATCAAGGCTTCACATGTGAATGGTAAACACTGGGAGAGCACGTCAGGGGCGGAGGAGGCGGCAAGTCTGCACACTGTGCACGCTGGCTGGCTCCTAACCAGTGCAGCAAATTGTCTCTATCGCCACCTGGTGACTACAAGTTATGAGTGCATAGCCTCTGTGCTAGCAGACAGGGACCAAACTGTAAATCAAGCCTGACTCCATTATGAGTCTCATCTCCGCAGCGGCTTGAAGTCGTGACGCGTGTAGAAGAAAGTCTGTGTTTGCAGTGAAATGTGATTTGAAAGATGCGGCCGTTGTCAGGGCACAAAGGACCGTGTGGTTTTCTCGCTTGTCACGAGCGTCCACGTCTCCGTCCTCACTGTGACCGGGAGACCTTTCTTCAAAGTCGGCCGACGTGACGTGTCTCGCTTGAAGTCTGACGGGCCGTGAAAGTCCAAACAAACATGGGCCACGGCCCATTGTTCTCAATTTAACGTCATGTTAAAAAGGAGGAGACGCGGTTTAAACAAGTGTCTGACTGTTGGAGGAAGTGAAATTGTTTTGGTTTATTGTGCAGCGCAATTTGAGCCCGATGCAGCCGATTAGGTTTGATTTGAAAAACAAAGATGGGATAAAGAGCAAATTCTCTATTCCTAGAAGACCTCTTTGGTGGAATAAATACCTTTCATCATGTCTCACATGCTCAGAGCAAAACAGCTCAGAGAGGGGATGAGGTGGAGAGAGAGAGAGAGAGAGAGAGAGAGGCCTTCTGTAAAAGTCAAATGATCCAAAAGATGATTCAACAAACATGTGAATCTTTCGGACTTATACTGGATCATTAAATTGGAAATGTCACATTTGGTGATGTTTGGTGCACTCTTGTTTTATTTTGGAGGAAAAATATTCCAGCCCCAGGAAGTGTTTGTTAAACTTCACAAGCATTTACTGTATGTATGTGCCTGTGTTGTTGCCAGGGGCAACAGTTGTAAAAGATCATAGTCATTCATCAGTCATTGGTGTTTTAATCTGAAAAAAAATCTGGTTAATCTCATCCAACAGCTGCTCAAGTGCAGTGAGTCTTCCAAAGAATAGTTGTGTGCATGACCGGGTTCTACTACCTTCTACCCCCCCCCCCCCCCCCCCCCCCCCCCTGTATGTGCCTGTGTTGTTGCCAGGGGCAACAGTTGTAAAAGATCATAGTCATTCATCAGTCATTGGTGTTTTAATCTAAAAAAATCTGGTTAATCTCATCCAACAGCTGCTCAAGTGCAGTGAGTCTTCCAAAGAATAGTTGTGTGCATGACCGGGTTCTACTACCTTCTACCCCCCCCCCCCCCCCCCCCCCTCTCTCTCTTTCACACACACACACACACACACACACACACACACACACACACGCACCCTCCTCCTCCCCCCCTGTAGGAAGTATGAGGTTATGTGATGGGATCACGCGGGAGTCAGAAATCCGGGTAGTCATGCGCTAATCCGGTATTTAAGATCCAATGTTCGCTGCTTTTGGGGAAGCAGGGGCCTGTGCAAGTGGGAGAGGAAGTCTGCAAACGCACTCACCAGCAGACAGAGGGGATGCGCGTTCATTTCTCAGAAAAAAGCTGAGCTGAAGTGCGTAAAGGCAGATCAATAGCCCGTGCGTAAAACTGATACCGTCCGCGCGTAAAAGTCGACTTTTTGGAATAATAATAATGTGGCGAAGCTGCGTTTTGGTGCTGGTGTGCGCGGTGGTGGTGGGCGCTCAGTTCCCCAGGCAGTGCGTGACACCCGAGGGGCTCAGGAGTGGCCAGTGCTGCCCGTCGCCGCCCGGCCTGGACAACGACCCGTGTGGCTCCGCCGCGGGCCGCGGCCAGTGCGTGGCCATCACGGCTGACTCGCGGCGGCACGGGCCCCAGTACCCCCACGACGGCCGGGACGATCGGGAGCGGTGGCCCATCCGCTTCTTCAACCGCACCTGCCAGTGTAACGGCAACTTCAGCGGCTTCGACTGCGGCCGCTGCAGACACGGGTGGACCGGAGCCAACTGCGACCAGAGGGTTTCTGTGGGTGAGCGCTGGAGAACTTTTTATTTATCCTCATTGTTAAAGGTTACTAGTTTCTCACAGAAGTTATATCATGTTTAAAATGATATTGCATTATCACATAGTTGTGTTAGATTATATAGATGACTTGAAGTCAGCTCGTCGATATTCTGGAGCTGTAAGGAGTCTCTTTCCTTGCTCAGTGGCACTTCAGCACCTGGTTCTGGCCCGTTTACTGTTCATCTAGGCTAGACCATAAACAATGGTCATGGTAATTAAGATTAGTGCCACATGCACGTGATAATGAAGTCTTTTAATCTCTGAAAGAAACGGTGAGAATTGCCTTTTACGCACGTTTCCAGTCTTTTTCCTCTCGCTCATTAAAACCTGATCCCCACATATAACGCATGACTGACCGACTTAATCCCCCCCTCCTCCTCCTCCACCCCCCTCCCCTCCCCAGTGAGGAGGAACGTGATGCAGCTCAGCGCCGACCAGAAGCGTGCGTTCGTGAGCGCGCTGGACCAGGCCAAGCGCACGGTTCACCCGGACCTGGTGATCGCCACGCGGCGCTACTCGGAGATCCTGGGGCCCGACGGGACCACGGCGCAGTTCGAGAACGTCACCATCTACAACTACTTCGTGTGGACCCACTACTACTCCGTCGGCAAGACGTTCCTGGGCGCGGGCCAGCCCAGCTTCGGCGGGGTGGACTTTTCCCACGAGGGTCCCGGGTTCGTGACGTGGCACAGGTTCCACCTGCTGCAGCTGGAGAGGGACATGCAGGTGAGCTGTCGCTCAGAGACTAATGCCACTGTTCTGGCACACAAGCTTTGTTTTAAGATGAAGAAAATAATGGAATAGATGTTTATTTGTGGCTGCCTGAGGGTAATTGCCAGCTCCACATTCATAATTTCCCAATACATCCCTGACTAATCGCCAGCTAGAGCCGATCTGCCGCTTCCCCTCCTTGTTTGTTTTGTGTAATTCGTTTCCCCCCACAACTTTACAGGCAAGCAAATCACACTTGGCAGCGCAGTTTCATGCCTTATCACCGCTAAACAAATTGCAATTTTAAACGTTTTATCTGAAAACAACAGTCCTTTCTTCCCGCCGTCGACTCGGCTGAACAAACAGCCCCAGCAGGCGCAGTTGGAGGCAGGGGGCTCGTCTCTGCGAGGATCAGGAGAAACTGCATCGACTGGAGATGACGGCAACTGTCTCAGCTCCTTGTTGTGCCACAATTAAATCCTGTCTGGTTCGAGGCCTGCGTTTTAATCACACGCTGGATTATTCATTTTTCTTTTTCCTGAAAAAAAAAAAATCAGGCTTTAGATTTTCAAAGCCCAGTTGTTTAATGGAGGGATTCATGAGCAGTTATCGGAGCCGTTAGTGGGTTTTAGGATCAGAAACTGCAGAATTTAAGAATGGGATTTGGATTCAAAGATTCCATTTTGTTGTAGCTTAAAGGATGAATTCACGTTTTGCATTTTCCCAGAGGGTTTTCATTTAACAAGCATTAACCTTTGTTTTTCCAACCACAGGATATGCTCCAGGACCCCTCCTTCGCCCTGCCCTACTGGAACTTTGCCATCGGTGGAAGCACATGTGACATCTGCACGGACGACCTGATGGGAGCCAGGAGCAGTTTCGACATGAACTCCCTGAGCCCCAACTCGGTCTTCTCCCAGTGGAGGGTCATCTGCGAGAGCGTGGAGGACTACGACACCCTGGGAACCATCTGCAACAGTGAGGCTACTGTTCTTTCCGACATGTGATGTTACAGAGGTCCTCTTTATTCCAGCGATGGCTCCTTTACCGCCCCCCCCCTTCCGTCTCCCTCCAGACACGGAGACGAGCCCCATCAGAAGGAATCCGGCAGGGAACGTGAACAGGCCGATGGTCCAGCGCCTCCCGGAGCCCCAGGATGTGGCGGACTGTCTGCAGGTCAACACTTTCGACACGCCTCCGTACTACTCCACCTCCTCTGAAAGCTTCAGGAACACTATCGAAGGTGAGTGAGCACGAACAGGTATTTCCCTGTCTTTCAGAGCAGTTGTGCATTTTCCTTATTTTTTTTCCTTCGTGTTGATTTTGCCAGGCTACAGCGCCCCCAAGGGGAACTATGACCCCGTGGTCAGGAGCCTCCACAACCTGGCGCATCTCTTCCTGAACGGCACCGGGGGGCAGACCCACCTGTCGCCCAACGACCCCATCTTCGTGCTGCTCCACACCTACACTGACGCCATCTTTGACGAGTGGTTGAGGAGACAGAGCCCAGGTTTGTTCATCAAAAGAATCGCGATGTTATTATGAGATTAACAAGCTCGTGGGCTAACGTGGGGTTTCCTGTCAGGGACGGCGACGTATCCAGAGGAAAACGCCCCCATCGGTCACAACAGGGGCTACCACATGGTGCCTTTCTGGCCTCCGGTGACCAACGCGGAGATGTTTGTGATGGCCCCAGAAAATCTGGGTTACTCCTACGAAGCCGAATGGCCAGGTTTGCGTTTCACTCCCATCACGTTGCTTTGTTTTTAACCTTTGAATAAACGGACAAGGAGCGCTAATCCTCCGCTCTGACATTTCGCAGGGCAACCGTTCACTCTGACGGAAATCATCACCATGGCAATAGTCACCGGCCTCGTGGTCGTCGCGGTCATTTTTGCCGCGACCACGTGTGTGGTGCGAGCCCGCTCCTACAGGACGGAGGGCCACCAGCCCCTGCTCAGCGACCAGTACCAGCGCTACGACGACGACAAAAGCCAGTCCGTGGTTTGAGCCGCGCGTTTGAGCCTGAGCTTCACCTCCGTGCCTTCCTCTCCCCTTTACTCATGCAGTTTGTTTGTTTGACCTGAATCTCACCGGAGACACAGGTAGAATCCTAAAAATCCTATTTATGCTGCACTAATATTTCCATATCCAAAAACTTGGATAGATCATTTTTTCTTTTTAAAAAAAGAATAGAGCAGATGCAAATATTTTACTTTTCCCTATGCACAAAAGTTGCACATGTGCTAAATTTGAGAATATCTTTCAATTTAAAGATGATCAAGTGTAAAGAATGCTGATTCTGGTAAGTGGTCCCCCAATGTTCTGTAACTTATTAACTTTTTTGTAACACTTTTTACGTAATGGAAAGCTTAATGTTAGTGTAATACACTGCTGAATAATTAAACCTCTACAACTCCGTGTAGGCTTCACACTAATCTGTTTGGCACACTTGGTTTGGTTCAGCTTCACTTCCGGTGGTGACAGAAATGTTCGCTCATGTAGTAGCACGTGTTTGTCCACAAGAGGGTGCTGTGGCTCAATATCTGAATCTGCATGTACACTGATTATGAGGGGGTTTGTGTGTGTTTGTCTTTTTTTTCTGTTGTGTATTGATTCCTGTTTGTGCTGAATGAAGAAAAAGCAGTGAGTGGTGACTGAGAGGAAAACGTGGTAAAATACAGAATCAGTTTTTTTTTTTTTTAAATCCTGATCTCGATTTTATTACACATTTCTCTTTTCACATTCCTGCTTTTGTTAAACTATTATAGGCTATGGCTGCAAAAAAGATACAGTGAGTTAGATAAATATATATATATATTTATATAGAGCACAATGTACATTTCTGTGCATGATGCGTCGTGTTTTATGATCTAGCATCAGCCTGGAGTGCTTCCTGCAGGTTGAGTGGGTAGTTTCAGTTCCTCCCAATTTATGTTGTATGAGCCCCAAAGAATGCATCCCCTCGTGCACCTTTTGTTTCACAACACTTCACCTGCGCGGTGTCTGGTTTCAGAAGACGCCCCCCCTCCTGTGGGAGGGCTTTACGCAGAGCCAGCTGTCAGTGCGCGGTCTCTACTGGTCGCACGGCTCCAGTGGGAGGTCTGTTAGGGGAGGCAGAGGTGAAGAGTCCGAGGCTCATCACTCCACTGAGCGAACTAAAGTCGCGAGGAGCGCTCGCGGAGCTCAGAATCTGCTCCTCTCCGGTCGTGGCTCCCGTGCGTAATCGTGCGCCTCCGTCTGTTCCAAACTCCCCCCGCCCCCCTCGCACGCAGCGAGGCTTCGTCCCCGTCTCTCTGCCTCCGTCCTCCCAATCATGGACGGGGATAGCTGCGCGTTGCCAGACCTGAAGGATTTAGAGACCAAGCTTGGTCGCAAAGTGCCGGACAGTCTCATTCGCTCGCTCGCTGGAGGAAAACATCACGAGGCGCCGCCGCATCTAGTCAACTACAAGTTCTGTGCCAACTCTGGAGACTTGAAACGCCTGGAGAGCAAGATGCAATTCCTCAAGCAAGAAATGGTGAGCAGCCCCCCTGTCTCTCTCTCTCTGTTTCCTCTCCTTGTTTGAACGGATCTGCTGTCACAGTTTTGGTTTGACTATTATCAACAAACACTGACAGTTCAAAATAACAACAGCTTATCATGTATAAGCCCTTTGAAACTTCAGCAAGGGCAGACAATGATAGACTTCTGTAAACATCTTGGAAATATGTGAAAATATAAATAACAAATGGAAGTAAACAGTAATACATGAATACGTTTCCCAGTATGTTAGAATATATCCTATGGAACAACTTCAAAAAGAATGAAAACAATGTCAATAATTATCAAATAATTGTTAATATAACAAAGATTCAAAGTACAGATATATTGCTCATGAGATCATGGTTGTCTACTACAGTTTATTTACCTGATTCAAGGAATTATCATATCATATCATATATATATATATATATATATATATATATATATATGTATTTTTTTTTTTTATCCATTGTTGCCCAGCCCATATAGTTGGCATACTTTGTTGTCAGGTAAGTTTAATGTGATTATAAGTCTTCTTCCAGGCTGTAATTACCTTTATTAGCCCAGTCTGGCCTCACAGGAAATGCCGGCACGAGATGCAAAGCAGGTCTACATGTCAGCACGTGGCTGTTAAATGCAAAGTGGTCAGAGGCGGAGGGGAGGGGGTGTCGTTGGCCAGACAGTGGTCAGTAGGTGAGAGCTGTTCACAGCTCCGTGGTCTGATCGTCCACTAATGAATGCGTCGCACTGGAGGTGAGCTTTCCTCCCTCTTGTGATTCAAACTTCCCCCTGTTAAGTCCCAGCAGCGCCTGTGTAATTTCCCCTCCACCGCAACATGGTTTTTATCTGCGAGCCCTCGGCGTTAAATCTTCCTTTTTCCAAATGCCACGCTTGCCGGAGTCCCGGCAAGAGGCCCCGCGGTTAGTGAGGTCACGCAGGGTATTAGGATTCCCGAGCAGATGGCCAAGTTGACCGAGTTCGTGAGCAGCGAAGTGGCCGATCAGCCTGAGACGCTCGGCCTTGATGAGCTTAGTTTGATGTTGACGGAGCCGTGTCGTTTTGTCTTTGCATATGCAAAAAAAAAAAAGCATCTCCCAGTAGCTGACACCTAACCCAACTGTCCCTGGGTGAGGACAAAGGATGTCCCCTTAAAAATGAATCAACGTTCATTTCCAATTCCAGCCACCTCGGGCCTTCCTGTGTTTGTGGCTTGTTTTGCTTGTGCACACTGACACACGCTTCTGACTCACCTCTGTTGTTTGACTGTTTGAGGCTGCAGTCATCTTCAGTCCAACAGAGGAGCAAATGAACATTATTAGTTTCATCTGACAGAACGATGCCGTAGCTCCAGTGCTGCAACTAATTGTGTTTCCTAAACTCGTTTTGTGACACTGATGCGCCGCGACCATCTCGTGCGCCCCTCTGTGTTTGTAAAAGGCTTTGTGCGAGCACACGCAAAGCAAACACTGGCATGGCCGCCTGTCTGGAAACACTGTACCAGCCCCGGCCGCCTACACACGTGGCAGGATGCTCGTCGCCCCGGCCGCCGCAGAGGAATCCCTCTGAATGCCTCCGCAGGCCGTCCACGTCCGTCCGCGATCAATGGCAGCGTTTGTCGTGGCGGGGAGTTAAGTGAACGCCCGGCAGCCTTGTCAGTCATTACGGGGGGGGGGAGCGCCGCATAGTTTGAAAACAAAAGCCTGATAGTCCAAACAAAATGGCACAAAATGTCCCAGACACAGGGCGACAATAGGGGAGCTTACAGTTGAGGAAACAGCTCCGTGTCAGGTCGCTCTGACTCCACCGCATCCAGTCGTCAGCTTTGCGTTGCTTTAGATCATCACGTTTTCTCGCCTCCGTCTGACCACTGCACTTTGAACCACGGCGCTGACAATAGTTAACAGTGAAGCACTTGTTGGTTTTCCGCTGACTCAGGCTGTTGCACGTAGGAGCTGTGTTGACAGTTTGAATAAATGTCTCGTTCATTTGAAACCATAATAACATCCAGATATCCCCCACCCCCCAGGCACACCTGCGGGCCATCGACGTGAAGCTGATGCAGCAGCTCATGTCCATCAACGAGGGCATCGAGTCCATCCGCTGGATGATCGAGGACAAGGGCGGCGCCGCCAGCCAGGACGGCAGCCTGACGGGCAGCCTGTACAGCCTGTCGGACAGCCAGGACGGCGCGTCGCTGCGGGGCAGCTTCAACAGCCTGAACGACGCCAACAGCGACGACCTGGACGGCCTGTCCGTCGGCAGCTACCTGGACACTCTAGCGGAGGACCTCCCGGACGACCCGTCGCCCACGGACCTCGACTGCTTCGTGGAGAAAACTGTAATCGACGGCGACTCGTTCAGCAAGTCCCCCCTGAAACTCAGGGTGGAGTCGGACGAATACTACTGCTTTGGATAATGACGCTGAGCTAAACACGGTTCTCAGAGACTAAAGTTGTGTGTTCCCCCCCACGTGCATCACGTTTTTATTTCTAATAACTCACCAAATAAGTCATGTTGATTTTAGCATTGAAACCCGCTTCCTTATCGAACCGTTGCCACTCGGGCTGCAGCCACATTACTACGTTTTTTTAATCGAATTAACTCTGCCACTGAAGCAGCTGGCGCCTGGAAAGGATGACTCTGGCTCTGAGCACGTGACCTCCGTGCATGAGCAGTCACGTGATGATGATGCAGAGTTTTCTGATACAGAGCCAACACCTGTGTGGGCAGAGCGGATTTGGCACAAAAATGTAGTAGTGTGGATGCAGCCTTAAATTGAAAACGCTGTAAGTGTTCCTTAATGTCTTATTTTTTTTTTTTAATCGATTTAACCAAAAAAGCTGCAGAGATACCGAAGGGTGTTGAGTACCTCAGGGGTTTCCTTCATTATTTGACAACATTCTTCCTCCTCCACCTGTGGC
Source organism: Pseudorhombus dupliciocellatus (assembly GCA_016785235.1). Classification (NCBI taxonomy): domain Eukaryota; kingdom Metazoa; phylum Chordata; class Actinopteri; order Pleuronectiformes; family Paralichthyidae; genus Pseudorhombus; species Pseudorhombus dupliciocellatus. The sequence goes on from JAFBJW010000098.1 coordinate 1,735,103, forward strand.
CCGTTCCCCTGGTGTGGGGAGGTTGTGCGTGAGGTCGCCCACAATCACCGGGATCTAAGTGAAGGAGCAGATTAGGATTCAGCAGTCGTTTGGACAAATTGGACATTTCACGCCGAGCGATTCGAGTGTTGGGTTCAAGTGTTACAGCAAGTGCAATTTCGATTCAATGCCAACCCCCCTCCCCCAAGAGCGCCACCTAACTGTACAGCTATTCCTTGTTTTTGACTGACGCGAGCCCAGATGCTTGACTGAAAACGAACCAAAGCAGCTCCATTGTCTGACAGATAATTCAGGCCTGAGGCGAAAACCCTGTTCACACCAGATGGGAGATTAGCGGTTGCCGGACATAAGTGAAGCACATGTTTGCTCTGTGGGCACATTTGAATTCTAAAAGGTTTAATGAGGGCTTTGCCATGCTGTACTTAAGTGTGTTGTTGTGGTCTTTCACTCCCCAGCGTGTGGATTTGTTTGTTTTTTGTTTCAAACGGCTTCGTTGACTGCTGCTGATGTTTTTTTTTTTGTTGTTGTCAGAAATGAAATGATAATATATTGTGACTCCAGTTGTGTTTTAAAAGCAAAGAAACGCACGATCCTCAACAGTGTCCGTTTTTAGAAAAAGCACTGATCTCATTAAGGAATCCTAATGAGACGGAAAGTGAACATTATGTCACTTAAGTCGCGCGGTGGAAAAAAAAAATTGAGTTAAGAATAATCTCGCAATAATAAAGTCTGACCTGACCGTGCGCAGGGAAATGTGCCAAGGACAATTACCCTTGTTAATTCACTTTGTCACATTTCTCTGATAAAACACGAAAGGGAGACGGGGAGATGGCTCTAAATCCGTGAGGCACGTTTTAAAATTAGCCAGCTGCAGGATCACAGACGAAGAATGTTTCCAAAAGCTTCTGGTTATCTGTCATCTCCGCGATGCTTGGACCGAGTCACGATTAAAATAACACCAGACTTGGAAGTGAAATGCCAACCCCGTAGAATATTTGAAGGTCTGTAATGATTTTTTTTTTTTTTTTCCCCCTTCATTGCGTCTCGTCTTATCTTTCATGCGATAATTGAAGTTCCAGACATAGAACACAGGGAAAGTCATTACTGGAAAGACGAGAAGCTCGGTCTCTGGCTCGCAAATGAATGAGCGCACGCTACTTCCCTGGCTGTCACGCTGGGACCTGACCTCATGCTGCAGTTTTGGAAATGCTGCCCAGTTAGACCAGTTATTCCCAGACTCATATATGCTCCCATTTTATTTGTGGAATTAGCAGATGTGACGAGTGAATGGGAGACAGTTGTTCCAGCATCAGAACCGGACATCTAGGACACAGGACATTCGTTCCAGACCGATATCGCATAATGACTTTATCCCGACACGTTAAGTACGTGTAACTTTGTCTCACTCCAAGTGCAAAGCAGCTTTATTGGCTTTTTATGCTGCCTTGCCTTATCTCCGCCTCCCAGAGGCTTTTTTTTCACAAGCTTAAGCTCCCTGTCAAGCTGAACCAGACTGTGGCCACCAAACCAAAACAGCCTCGTGAGGAGCGCCACGACCTGCCTGTCAGCAATTCAATTAAAACACAAGGATTTTTTTTTCTCTAGCTTGTCAAAATTCCATGTCTTAACAAATATAACTATGTCTTGACTGATTGGGGGGGGGGGGGGGAATGTCCCCTGGAGCAGCATGTAATGTCTTGACTGATTGGGGGGGGGGGGGGTAATGTCCCCTGGAGCAGCATGTAGAGCCGATAGCCAGTGGCCGTGAAATAATTGGACAGAAGGAGCAGGGTCTGCAGGTTTACATATGTTCCAATAAGTGAAAAAGCCCTCAGCTACGTGCTGCGCCATGCACGAACAGAAGTTCCCCTGTGAGTGCATGTGTCGTACATGAAAGGAGGAGCCGGTTGACAGCTTCTTTGTGGTGGAGATAAGTGCAGTCTTTCATCGGCTCCTCCAGTCACCTTTTGAAAAAAAGAATCTTTCCTCCGGCTTCAGGCTCAGTTATTTTCCCTCCCGTCCCAAATCCATATCATCGTATAATTATTCCTTGTAGAGCGTACGAGCGAAACCTGCTATTAGTTTATGTTGCATAAGTCAAATGACTGAAAGCTTGTCAAATCCGCCTGTCAGCATTTGTGGGCCCAACAAGCCGCGGAGGGTGAATGACATCCAGGGGCAGAACGAGCAAACAAGAGGAATATCAGCTGCATCTTTCTGTGTTCGGGACCAGAGTGCAACACAGTGATTTATTCATCCCCCGAGTCCCCCACTTACATCATTCGAGCACAATTACGCTCGCATGCGGCGGAGACGGCAGCTTCCAGCAGGGATCCATTAGCAAATGAGACACCGGAGTTGGGCCTTTGCCACAAGATGAAGGGGAACCGACACTGTCTGGGATCTGGGAAACTGTCACCGAATGGGGACACAGGATACGGGGTGGCTGGGGTCGGGATCAAAAAGAACCGGACACACAGCCGACCCCTCCGACAGGAAGCCCCGGTCGCTTTATTATTTAGATTATAAATCCATCACCTGTTAAACTGGAGTGGATCTCGGCCTCGTGCCTCATGTGAGCGTTTGCGACGGTTGTGTGGCGTGGTCACGCTTATGCCCGTGATGGATGTTGCGCATTAGATCCGCAATGTCAGCCTTATTACATTCCCAGACGCGAGGAGCTCCATGTTGGGAGATTTATGAAGCCGCGGAAAAGTTAATAAGGCCCCGTCCCATCGCATGTATATCTCATTTCATCTCGGAAAAAAAAATTACTTAACCAATGTCAAGGTTTGCCGCAACCCTGGGATGTTCCGCGCCAGAGATTCAATGAGTTCAGCGTCACTTTAAGCACTTGCTTCGTTACGTAGACACCGACTCTCTCTCTCTCTCTCACTCGCCCCCTGTTGCATGAACTCAGTGGAACTAAGTCCCCGTCCCTCACGCAGTAATTACTCTTCACTTGTGGCTGAAGTCTTGAATCGCTGTTCTCGCCCGTCTCTGGATAGTTTATGTTGTGAAGTGTCACACTCACTCCGTGGCTCATTGTGAAATTATTTTCCAATGAAAGGCTCAGACTGGTGGGACCGGTTCTTCACTGTGACCACATCTAATGTCAACACAGGATGTGCCGCACTGTTACGCTTTCCCACAAAGTCCCTTTCATAAATATCTGTGCTCGGCGGAGGATCGGCTAATAAGTCGTCATTAGTCTCATGGCTGTGACCTTTACCCTGGAGGCCAGTCTGTCACTCTTGCCTGGATTTCTACTTGGGTAGATAACTTGAATATTGTCTTAAACTGTCCTCCATATTTGTTCCTGTGGTAACTCGGCGTAGTAGGTGCCTTTCCTGACTGCACTTCTTTGGGCTGAGATTAAACAGCAGGCCTCATCAGCCGGGGACCTTCAGCAGATAGAGATGAGAGAACAAAACAAATCTCTATCCCATTTGATCCCACCCTTTTTTTCTCTTTCTACCCAGGCCAGCAAGCGTTTCTGTGACTGCATTAAAAATCAAAGGGACTTCCACAGAAGGCCCTGACCCCGCCAGAGCGTTTGAACTCTTCGCTTTGCTCTTTGACAGCCATGTCGTGAGTCAGAGGCGGAGAGGAACATGTTACCGCGGTTGCTTTGCGCTTGACGAGCAGCAGACGTGATGATGCCTGCTGAAGCACAGGTTTTTCCTGCAGAAGGCTGTGATTTTTTTTTTTTTTTATTTATTTTTTTTAATTTCATTTGTAAAGTTTAATAGGACAAATATTCCCCCCGCCGCCTGAGGAGATATTCTCACACTGACAGGCTCTCCCAGCAACCGGGCGCCATGACGCCCAAATGTCAAATATCCTTTCAAGTGTTTCCGGGCAACAGCCTGACCCCGTCCATTTAAGGAGCCGAGCAGTTGGTTGGCAAACACAGTTGACCAAAACGTGTCCCTGTGGACAACTGCTTTGTGAGTCCCCGGACACTCATTCAAGTCAAAGGGCAGTTTGGGGTCAGCAGGGCGGCGTTACAATTGATTGACCTGCAGGGGTCAAAAAACAATGTGAGCTCTCTGTGATGAAAAGATGTGGATATTCTTCCAATTTGCTGGATGGTGTCGTTCGTTTGCCCAAGAGCAGGGCGGCTTTATTTTATTATCTTATTAGAATTTGTTTCCTTGCCCTCTGGCAGCTGGAGTTCTGAGGCAAATACTGTCTTTACCTCCCCCATGGACAGTGTGTATCCCTGTTGTTTGTTTGTTTGTTCATTAGTTTAGGATCTCAACTGCAACAACGTTTATTTAGATTTAGAAGCTCCACCTTTAACTGGGGCATGTTTGCATTTGCCATCCTGTAAGTTTGTTTCCAGCCAGAACTGCAGGGGGGAGAAATAAGAAGAGCTATGATAGATCATGTTTGTTTACTTCTTTCATTCTCTTCCGTTATCATCAAGAATCCTTCGGAGGCATCCCGTAACTCGATGACTGTTGCCTCCAGCTCCTCAGTCAGAGCGAGGCCGTGCTTCCTCCGATCTGTAATGTTCTTACCCGTATTAGTTCATGTGAGGATTTGCTCTTTCATCTCCCTCACTGTTCCCACTGAGGGTCCTGCAGCTCTCCTGTCACTGCAGGGCTCCCGTTTTCCCAAACATTCTGCCTGCCCGCCCTCATAAACTGTCATCCTTCATGGGAAAGAGATGTGATCCTCTTGGGAAAGGGAAAAAAATGCAGCCCCCACCTCCCACCCCAACCCCATCTCTGCCCTGCGAAGAGGCTCCCATGCCACTTTTATCACTCCAAATAATTTTCCAATCCGGTCATAAATGTGACTCAGCAACTTTTTTTTTTTTTTTTCTCACAAATCCGCCCCGACAACCAGACATTTTCCCTTCAAGCCGTAATGTGCATTTTGGAATTCACTATTTTAGCTCAGATCTCAACTCAAAGTAACATAAAACACTTTCCCAGTTCCCTTTAAAGTTGCCTGTCACCAAAACCCTTCCTCTGCAACTCAAAGCAGGTGCAACATGGCCTGGAGATTTGGCTCAAGTGATGTGCTTGAAGAGGTAGAGGACCTCTAATATCCGGTGGGGGGGGGGGGGGGGGGGGGTGGGGGGCGAAATGGGGGGGGGGGGGGGGGGGGGATTAGGATGCACAATTGGGGAGGTTTCCTTGGCATCCTCCTTCTCAGGATTTGGAGGCTTTCCACCTGCAGCAGCGTCAGTTTGGGAGCTTCCAGCGGGAGTGCTCGTAGCTCGTAGCTAATTAAAGGCTCTGTGGAGCTACTACATTATTTTAACAATAAAAATACAAAGAAGTGAAGTCCGTTTCCCAATGCGATGCATGAGGGTTTAAAGGATTTCAGCTCATTCTTTTAAATGCTTCGGATATTTACATTTTGCCGCAGTAGATAAAAAAAAAACAACAGACTTCATTTGTGCTGCTCCTCTCCAGTAGCAAACATTTAACCCAGACACTGAACAGTTGGAAACCCACGCCGCCGACATAACACCGCGCTTTTGTCTTGACTTGTCTCTGATTACTTCAGCGCTCAGCCTCCCAGCCCCCACATACATACCCTGTGGGGATAGCCACCTGTCTCAGCTGACTCCTGGGATGCCTCCCTGGCCCAACAGACAGGCCTTTGTGCTGGGGGAGGGGTGGGGGGGGTGGGGGGGTAAAGCCTCTTAGCAGGCTGTTACTGATAGGACTCAGGAGACATGTCAGGAGGAGGGGGCGTGGTCACAGCAGTGTATTACAGTGAGGTAGCTGTCTCTTTAGTGCGGAGGGGTTCGAATGATGCAATGCAACCTCGGCGGGTTGACGTGCGTGTGAAAGTCTGTGCGTGGTTATGGTTAATCCATGTGGTCAATAGTGCAGCGCCTGCACGCCAAGGTGACATCAGCGAATGAGGCGAGAGGCTGCTGACCTCACAGTGCTCGGGCCGCGGGCGGTTAATGATTGCCCCTGTGCCGGATCGCCGCCGGAACCTCCCAGCATGAGCGCGGAGGCTGCACTTTTTTTTTTTTTTTTTTGCAAATGGCCTAATGAAGACGAATGAGGGCGCGGGCCGCTGATACTGTGGGAGTCCTGCGAGAGGAAGGTCGATTTGCTGGCCTGAGTGAAACGAAGGAGCCATTCAGTTGTGAATTTCTCCACTAATGGCTCCAAGGGAACACATCCACCTGCAGGAATAGAAAAAAAGCGCTCTGGAGCTTTTTGACCATGTGATGGTTTTTTTCTTGAGGCCCTCACATGATCATGGAACTTTGGCCATATGATAAGATAGGGTCATATATGTGAAGCGAGTAAACCCCAAGACATTTGTTAGCTTCGTCCCCAGCATGCAGCGAGCCCTGGGATAATTTGGCCCCGGAGGGATCAATTTGTTGGATCCTTCGGAGGGACGCATTTGTCTGGCACGTTTGAAGGAGCCCCCAAACTGGGACAGCCCAGCTGCTCCCCTGTGACCAGCCACTGAGCTGGGACATATAGATGTGTTAGCTGTGATCTGAAGGCGTCCCTGAGTTGAGAATATTTGAGCGCAAACACTGAATGTGTTTCCAAGGTCAGCGATAAATCTCCGTGCCGCAGTGGAAGATGGGTGGAACAAACTAAACGAACCTCGTTGTCGTCCTCTTTTCATTCTTATACGGGGTTGGAAAATTGAATCCATGGGGGATATCTGGATCTTGGCAAGTGACGTGACATAGCAGGGATTCCACCGCGGCCCACTTCTGAAAACAGAGGGAGAATAGATGTGCGGCTGCAGGAGTTTGCAAAAGGCTTTTTCTGTTGTCATCAGGACGCTGACTTTCTATCTTCAGATGAATGTGAAGGTCACTTCTGCATGGAGTAGTTTATTTTGTCATTATCCTCGGCACTTAATAGTTTGTCGTTGATTTCTTTAGCAGTTCATCCCTCAGCATTCCTGCTCCGCAGCCATGAGTGATAATCGGAACCTTCAGCGGCTACGTGTTGATGACGTCGCCATGGCGAGACGGCGCCCGCGTTAACCCCGCAGCCACGTCTGTTGTCGGTGCAGCAGTTTGTCTGTCAACAAACAGAAGCGTGCTGGCTGCAGTGCTTTCACAACAGCCGCCGAGCAGCCGGGCAAAGCCGCAGTGACCCCCCCCCCCCCCCCCCCCCCCCCCCCCCCCCCCCCCCCTTCTCCCCCTTTTTCGGCGGCGCCTCTCGCCGTTTTAATTCTCCTTTATGAAACAGCATGATGGAATTTTTTTTGCTCAAGGTGAGGAACGCGTCGTTGGCACTTTGACATCTTCCCTTTGATAGCAGAACCGTGCTGCGTGAGTCTGCCTCCAATCGAACAACGTCACGAGCGGCTGAGGAGTTCCCATCCCTGAGGGAAGATTATCAGCCGCGGTTTGTACTTGATGGCTCTGCGACGAGGCCACATGCTGATGACTTCCATCTCTGTGCAAGTCGATAGCTTTTTAACTTTGCCTAGGTGTGATCAGTTACATTCCATGTGCTTGGAGTGCATTTGTTTAAACAGCCCTTTGAAGTCTTCTCCCCTGAGGTGGATTAACAGAATGAGCCAAACCGTGACGTGCTCTTATCTCCAGAGGACGCGCAGCACTGTCACCCAGTCGCATTCTGTTTTTATTACTGACCTCCGTGCACTGTCAGATAGCCATCAATGGATTCCAGGCTCCAGCCACCCATGGGTGCTCCCCTGGCTGTTTAACCTAGCGAGGGGCGGCAGCAGGACAGACATGCCCCTCTTCCTCCTCTGCCTGATGTTACAGCGATAAGGGGACGCGGCTCCACCTGTTTAAACCTCGCAATCCAGTCAGGAAGTCATAAAAGCAGAAGAGGACCAAACGACCTGGCAGCTGCGACGCTGAGAACGCGCAGAGCCAGAAAATGTTTTAACAGCGCGCACACAAGGCGTGAGACACAGGGAGACGCTCGCCTGGTCAGGGACATGCATACATGCTTTTGAGGCCTGTGTCAGTCCGTGATCACTCGGATGCTGCTCAGCAGATAAGCTGATCACATGAGTAAACTCAGCTCCACAGAGGCTGACTTTTATGACTTTATCGAGCCCTCGTGACACGAAGACAACAATTACAGGTTCGGTGATATAAGGGCTGGCGGTAATGACTTGGAGAGATGCCACATAGGAAGAGAGCTGCGGGTCCACAGGTTTGAATGCGAGAGAAATATCGTCTTTATTTGTCGATGGGGGTTGACGGCGGCTAAATGACTTATGTGTCACCCCACCGCCACACTTTAAGATTCACAATTGTAAGCCAGCTTTAAATGAGGGGGGGGGGGGGGGTAAAGCGTTGTAACTCTGAGACTGATAGGGGGGTTAAAGCGCGGGTTGTAACTCTGAGACTGATAACGACGCCACTAAAAACGTCTTCCTCGGAATAACAATAAAAGGAGTCCGGCATGAATCAAAAGTTAAGACACTCGAGTCAAAGCCAGAGAAAGTATTCCTCTCAGAAAAGAGTGTAATTTACGGTACACCGTTTAATTTAAGCGCCCGTTTGGATGTAATGGCGCGGGCAGGTTCGCTGAATGAAGATGGAAAATGGGCTCGGGCTGCAGCGAGGGCCCGAGGCGTAAATGGGCTTTTATCGCCGGCTCATTTTTCCACCCTGCCTTAAAAATCAATAGGATGCCTTTATTTTGAAACCAGCGGTGCAGAGAGAACGCCAGTCGTCAATAACGCAGGTCATTAACAAACGGGGAGCATCGCTGTGTGGCGGCGAGGACTCTGGTATGTCACACAACTGCATTTCAGTCACATTAGTGGTTGTGTTGGGTTGTCCACGCCTTTGGTTCATAGCTGGAGGATTGATTCTCATGTGGGTTGGATGAATCCTGTTAAATCTGCCCATCCCACCAGGTCCCCAGAGGACGAACCCTCATATGTTTTTTTTTTTTATATATATTTGGAAATATATTCGTGTCCTTCAGGATAAAGGCTTTATGACAACGTTACAATGTTGTCATGATTAAGGTTGTTCATGCTTGTTCATGCATGTCATGTCTGAATAATCCTGGCTGGGAGAATTCATGCGAACGCCACGTCAGGAAAAAAAAAAGATGACTCACAAGTTGCCGAGAAAATTCTGTAATTGTTTCATTTTTATTACACCCGACCCTTTTTCCATAGCTCGTCGTGATGTAAATATTGAAGCATGGCACTCAGATGACTCTTTTATGAAATCAAGGGAGCGATTCTCTGCATACTTCATTCGAGCGCCTTCGACTGTCCTTCAGCCCCGTCCTCCAGCGAGGTCGTGTACGTGCAGCTCTCGTTGGCAAACAAAGGTGATTCTTCCAGGCCGGCCTCTGCAAACAACTTCCCAGCGAACTGAGTCACCGCATTGCGTTGCGCGCGGCTCATAAAGCCATGATTACACACTCGGCCTTATCTGGTCGCGGTGATGTAATCTGAAGCCGTGACCGAAATGCAAACACTGCAAGTGAAACAAGCCGCAGTGTGTTTGGGGCACGCGGAGGCCTCATGGTGGAGGAGCTGCCGGTTATCAGACAGCGAGGGCTCGAGTTTACACGGGTGGACTGTTCGGAACCGTCTCCCATGTTGTTTTTGTCTTGGCTGTTTGCTTTGCTAACATGTAATAACCGCAGTTAAGAGCTCGACGGCCGGCGTTTACCGCCGGCGTTCGCTGTCCCCTCATCCGGCGTGCTCTCTGTCGTCTGTGTAAACACGCCCGTCAGCCCTCCGCTGTGTGCAAACAGGTGAGGAGGAAATCCGATCCTGCATGATGTCATCGACATCGTGGTTAACTCCCAGATTTGTTTGAAAAGTCAAGGAACGTGAGAGCCTGCACTGTGCTGTGGCTCAAAACCAAAAAAAAAAAAGAAAACCTCACCGTAAATCACGATAACATCCAGCTTCCTGCTCGCAAAGTATGACTCTGGCATAATTTCAGGTTATGAAGCAGAAGCGGAGGGGAAGCGTGTGCTTGTTTACTCTGTAAACTACATTTAACATCTATTTTAAGAGCTCTGGTCATATGTATTCTGGTTTGTTCTGGAGGCGAGACACCAAAGTGGGATTCCTTCAAGCAAACAAATGAAACGCGATCGGAGCGAGGCCGGGGTAAAACGTGTCATGCAAATATTTTTTCATTACTTATTCATTCTACCGGGAGTAATCCCTCACTCCCGGCTTGAGTTGAAAGACTGGTTTAGCCGACTTAGGTGAAGTTTCCCTGAAGGTTTGGACTGGTTTCCAATTGTCTGTGCTTATCATTAATCACTGAGTCAATAACATTCCATCAAACACACCAGTCTGGCAGAAACCAGGAACTCCAGTGATTAGTCTCTTCCTCCCATTCCGATCTTTATCAGGCGTTTGATTCTCTTTATTTGAAGACATTCAAAGAAATGGCATCTGGCATGTTTGTCCCGGTGGGCGGGGCCTATTGTCGACAGTGACACCATTGTGTTGAGAGGAGGGAGAAGAGCGGCTAACGCGCGCTGAGTCAGGCGGTGCTGATGATCGGCGGCGATGTCGTCACCTCTGTGACAGCCGAGAGGAAGATCAGGCATCGCGAGGGAAGGTCAAACGGCTGCCGCCACGGGAGGATTCCTCCTCAGAAGCCGGCGAAGGGGAAAGTCTTGTGGAGGGCGAGCGGCGGTTTCATATCGCTGCCGCTGTGGAAATTTAATTAGGTTTTGCTTTTGTGTGCACGCCAGAGCGAGTCGAGGCGAGGGAGAGGCGGCCTTGTTCGGGGGCCCTCTGCCCTGCCATGTGAAGGAGATGTCTGACAGAAGGCTCTTTTCCGTGACGTCAGGAGAGGGAGGGGGTGGGTGAGGTGTGCACAGAACACTTTGGGAGCTCCAGGGTCCAGCCGAAATATAAAACGCAACACAAAATGCCTCCATTCTGCGTCCAGCATCATTCTCTGCAAAACTCTTTACCTCTGAAACTCCAAGAGTGATTTTCTTTTGGACTCCAACAGGTCTGCTGAGTCATCCTGAACCAGTTATCAAACAGTCTGCCTGTTGGATGCTGGCGTGAGGCGTGATGATACCGGCTCTTAAATGTTTAAACAGGCGGCAACAAGCTCATTTCACCGACGCTGCAGGGTCACATGCATTAGTTATGCAGGTGATGTCTCGCACGCGGCGGAACGCCCGCGATATCGACTGCTGTCGAAACGGGAAAGTCCCTGCTCCGGCCTTTTATGTGATGTCGCTCGGACGCCGTTGTGGCTGCAAAGCGACACCAGGTGCCCGCATTCAAGCCGAGCGTGACCCCGCGGCGGCGGCAACATCTGATCTCACATCCGGGGCCTTTGCAGACGGGCCTTGTGTAAACCAGCCGGCGGCGGCCGCAGCTGCGGGGGAGGCCCTGGGTTTTTTTAATCTCCGAAACCGCTGGGGCCGAGGCGAACAGGTGCTCGGTGGGCGCTCAGCTGTCGAGCACAGTCAGGAGCAAGGTTGCGGTAGAGGCGGCGGCAGCTGCTGCTGCTGCTCGG
>JAFBJW010000098.1:1746608-1971469 GCA_016785235.1 Pseudorhombus dupliciocellatus
GGGGGGGGGGGGGGTGAAGGAGTCGAACAAGTGTGCGTCCACTGCGTTCGCCGTTAGACGCAGGACTTCAAACGTCCCGAGTGACGAGCGTGACGAATTGGTTGCCGCCACGTTTGCTGTAAAACCAACGTGCGGACGTCCTGTGTGTGACAGGTTGCAGAGCAGCTGTTCTCAGGCTGATGAGCAACCATGTTCTGTCTCTGGTGAGCGTCTAACAGAGGGTCTATTCAAACACCGCGCGGCCTCCCACCCTCCACCTACTCATCTCTGTCCTAATAAAGCCGCCTTATTATCTTTTATCTATGAATCTTTGTTCAAGTGCTTCACGTTTCATTTCAGCTTCAGACTTTAATGCGAACGTGACCTCAGGCGACTGTAAATTACCTTTTATCTCCCAGATTAAAAAAAAAAAAAGGGGGGGGGGGGGTCTAAGTGATGCATGGCAGATGTGATGCGTGCTGAGGGCGACCAGGAGCTGGTGCACTTGGAGAGTTGCCCTGTGTTTTACAATGCCCAGCTACTATTATTCATTTAATAACATTATATGGTTGGGTGAGAGTTTACAGTCATTTGGCTGAAGGTTTGATGAGCTGGTTTCCCTGGAGGATTTATTTATTTTAACTCAACGTGAAAAAAAACAAAACAATGCAAAGCTAATGGAGTCCAAAGGTCACTTTTATTGAATTCAGTGTGAATAAATCCAATACTCTCCCCATTGTAAGGTGATAAGAAAGACAGCAGTCAACCTCCTGTGACACTAGACAACAACGAAGCCTTCAGGACGTCTTTGTTTTGGGGTAAACAACACGGCCAAAACGAGCTCAGAGTTTACTTTTCAGCATGAGTTAATACTTCAAAAATCCACGTATAATACCTTGATACCAGCTTGAGCAGCACTAGATCTCAGTGGATGGGTCGCGCACGCTCTCCGCTCCTCCACTAGTCAAGCGTGTACAAAACACAACAACCCCACTCCAAGGCTTTCACATCGTTCCCTTCGGAAATGTGCCGACACACAGTGTATTTACAATAGCAGACGTGTAGCCCGGAGGTGCTCGAGGTTACGTGGAAACCAGTTACAGCAGCATCGGGGGGAATTCGAAGCGTGACGAGGACGCGGCAGCGCAGCGGCGTAAAAAATGCAAACAACTGCTGTTCTCAGCTGCAGTCATTAGCACATTCCTGTAATCTGTTAATTGCCTAAAGGAAGGAATACTTTCCTGCTCTGAGTTATGAGGGAGCTGGACCTACGAAGGGAGTTTTTAGTACTGTTCGCAACATGATGACTAATAAAAATACGAAGATAGTAAAAAATAAGAATTCAGATTTCAGGATATAGGTGTGATTTGTGTGATTGCTGATTTGTGTGAAGTTTCTTAGAAAATACGGATCACAGTGTTCAAAGCTACATCCGGTGATTTTAATGCAATCAGCCCAGTTGTGAAATACTGCTGGTGTGAGATCTACTGCGTGTGTGCGAGTGTCTACGAAAGCACAGTGAGTGTGACGCTTCCTTTGGTCCTTTTCAGGATGCCGACGGCCTCCTCGTGAGTGACGCCCTCCAGGGTTTGCCCGTTCACCGCCATGATCTGGTCCCCTCGCTTCAGGCGCCCGTCCTCCGCCGCTGCCCCCTGCAGGCGGGCGAACACACACAGGGATGTTGAATTCCGGACGACGACACCCGGCAAGTTTGAAGTTTAAAACGTACCTTTCCAAAAACCGTTTTCACATAGATGGGCAGGTCTCCGTGGGGGCTCCCATACCCTCCCACTATACTGAAGCCCAGTCCGTCTGGTCCTCTGTCAAGAGTGATGCTCTTATACTGAGGTGGGCTGAGGAGAGAGAGGGAACACGTCTATATGTTATGAAAACTGTCAAAAGGGGGAGTTCAAACTCATGCTTTTTATCCAGATTTAAATTCAAGCTGCTCTGTTACAGAGGAGAGAGCTGATGTGAAAGAACCGGTTCTTACCCTATTTCGTCCTGGAAGATGCAGCTGGGCGCGAGTCCTCCGGCCGCCTGCTCCTTCGAGGGACCCGTCACGGTGGCGTCGCCGCCTGCTACCACCTACAGGTGCAGCCACAACACACACACACACTGTTATGGCAACAACAGAATAAACTGACTGACAAAAGACAGGTGGAGGCCGTGCTGAAGTTTATGGTTTTCAAAGTCTGCCGCTGATAACCTTCGACTGTTCTTTTTAGGTGAAGAGATAACATTTGATATTCCGCAGGAGTTCATCAGCTCGTTATCTGTGGGGTTTTATCTAATAGGGACAGAAGAGGTGAGAGTGTGTGTGTGTGTGCTGAAGCCAGACCTGCAGCTGGATTGTGCCCGTGGCGTTCTTGAGCAGAGTGACGGCCTGTGAGTGCGTCATGCCTTCAGCCGAGGTTCCACAGATGCTGACGATTCGGTCCCCGATCTGGAAAAGCGACAGTTGGGCGAACGGCGTGAGAGAGGGGAGAGCGATTCTGCAGAGGAGCCAGACTCCAGCTCAGAAGTCGTTAGTCAATTACACAGCGTATTTCTTTGGCTTCAGTACCAAACGGCACAAAGAGAGGACTCGATTCATCGGCTGCCCGTGCTTGAAAATGTAATTCGCAGGCACACAATACAAATGCATGAGCTGGTTCATTTTGTATATATATTCGAAGCAGCATGAATATGTACTTAGACTCCACTATTCACTTCAATGAGGCCTTCTGTAGACTTAATAATGTGGATGCGTGAGTGTGTGTGTGTGTGTGACGGCCATTGTCCCGCTCCCGTCTGCGTCGCACACAGACACAATTGTTGGTTTCTCTGTCGTTAAACTGCAAAGGTCACGGCTGCGGGTGGCCGGCTCTTGACCTCTGGGGCGATGTGAAACTGCACTGGCTGAAGTGAGTGGGGACAACGCCAGCGTTTGACATTCACGCCGGATACCACGCGGAGATGCCTGGCGTGGCTGCAGCGTTGACGAGTTAGTGTTTTGTGTTTTGGTGCGGAGGGGGCAACAGGAAGTGCCGTACCTTTAGATTCTGGGTCTGAGCAGCCAGGCCGACGGGATTCATCATTGCGATGAAGATGGGTATGTCTCCCAGGGGGCTGCCCACTCCGCCGGCTATGCTGATGCCCAGGGAGTCACCGGGACCTTTGGTGAACTCCACTGTCCGGGTGTCCTGGTGCTCCGGAGCTGAGAGGAAGTCAAAACAAACAGGATGCTGGAATGGACTGTTGTTGTTTCATCACGTGGCTCCTGGATTAATGTCCGCTTGTTTGTCTCTGCACTCGCACAAGTCGAGACACTTACATTCCTGGGATTCCGCGCTTGTCCTGTCAGGGTCAACGGGAAGGTTTCCAGAGTCGGAGCACGACAAGGAGGCGGCCACCTTGGAGATGCCTGTCTCACTCATCTGAGACAGAGAGCATGGCGGGGGGGGGCGGGGTTATTTCTCTGCTGTGACTGAAGCGAGAGACGTTAGAGGACGGGGACATTACCTGACTGGTTTGAGACAGCCTTCTTTCAGAGTGGAAAGGGCCGGCTTTGAACCTCCCCACCTCCATGTTTATCGGCCCCACGCAGCACTGCAACATGAAACTTTATTAGGATACATGGGGGCCGGACGGCGTTTTATTCATGAACGCAGCCGGAGATTAGCCGGGACAGATTTACCTTCAGCAGCGCTGCCACGGCCTCCTGAGTGGCCGACCTGACGTCCTCGTTGTTGACAGACAGGATCTGGTCGCCCTGCGTCAGCCGGCCGTCCGTTTCCACCAAACCTCCTTTCACGATGTCGGACACAAACACTCCCGTGTCGTTCCTGGGGGGGAAGGGGTGGAGAGAAAATGGTGGATTACTGCCGGGGCCTCCATATCACTGAGAGTCGTTTTTCTGATGAGACACTATTGATCCAGCAGTTTCCATTTTTCCATTGGACCTCTGCACAATTGTAGCTTGGGCTTTTTTTTTTTTCTGTGAAGCCACTAACACACTAACTGGGGAAATGGAACATTTAATAGCTAAGTGTGTGTGTTTTCCATCTTGGATGGTGTTTATGTTCTACAGACACACTTTACCATACGTCCTTAAAAAAGACTTACAGCTACTTTAGAGCACAGATTGTTGCTTGAATGATTGATTGATGGTTGTCTGCCTTCCAAAGTTAGCTGTGAAGACTTTGACAAGGTCCCGCTGCAATTTTGGTTTTGACGCTCTCCTTTCTGACACGGCGGCTGTTTGCGGCGAACCCAAATCGACACTTCGTAACCGTCCGTCCCGCCAGTCAAAGGTCGCCGCCGTCCTTCCCTGCTGCAGGCTTTTGCCTGTGCGAGGCGCCAGCCTCCACGTGGAGGAAGGCGAACACAAAGGCGGGAGGCGAGCAACTCGATCCCGCTCGGTCCCCGCTGCCAGAGATACTTGGCTGTCACAGCTCCTCACCACAGACTGCAAGCTTGCTCTTTCCGATTCGACCGAGGGATTTTCCGGTTGTCAGTTATGTTGCGCTTTTTTTTCTTTCCTTTTTTTTCCATTTTAGTTGAGTTTTTTTCCACTTGTGCAGCAGAACAGCTGCAAGCGAGGCAATCGATTACAACTACGCTAAAAAAGTTGATCTGCCTCCTGCTGTATGAACTCTTTAACCTCTGACCCCAGCTCGGGGCATTTGTCCTGCAGTTACGAGGACAAGGACAAATCCAGAGGCCGCAGACTACCAGACAGTACATGTGCTCGTGTGGCCTGCTTAAGCCATTCTTGGGCCTTCTCCCTGAGGTGGAATCAGTCATTACCACCGGAGCAGAAGCAAACTGACAGCCCGTCGACCAGCAGGGCTTTTCCCACACGTCCCCTAAGTCATAAACGCCCCTCCAGAATAAAAGCCTGAGATGAGTTTATGCGGAAGACAGCTCCAGCCCGGACCACTTTAAATCATGCTCTGTGCACAGCTGCGGCGGGGGCAGCATTCCTCCACAGCGAACATGTGGTTACAGCTGCGTCCGTGGCATACTGGTTATCACTGGTGCCACTGGGAGTGACTGGAACAGAACCAGTGAATTTGAAATTCGTCTTTTTGAGGGAGGAGTGATTTTCCTCAGTCTACCACCAATACTAACATACCAGTGAAGTTGAGGCATTTTACTACAACGGATTTTCTATTTTGCTAATTAGTCTACTCAGTGTCGCTACTCTATGTTTAGATGGAAAGGTTTTTAATGCTGTTACCTCTCGTCCCGCGATCTGAGTTTTAAAAAAAGAAAAGAAAAAACAGATTACTGAGTGTCGTCGCTGATGGTACGAGGTCATTACGCTCGTCTTCGGCTAAAATCTCCCTCTCACCTCCTCCCCACGATGCTCAGGCCCAAACCCTGCCCGGGCTTCTTGTGCAGCTCCACCGTGAACGAGTCCCACAGGTCCTCCTCCTTGTACTGGGCCTCGTCCCTGTAGACCGTCAGCCGGACCCTCTGCGGGGTCTGCCGCAGCACGTTGATGGCCTCATCGTGACTGGCCGCCCGCAGGTCGATGGCGTTCACCTGTCGGAGCGGACGAGGTTCATTTTTAATTCTTGTGAGGGAGAAGCTGCTGACACGACCGGACCCCCGGGTCACGTTATTTCGACCACAGGGTGATGTCGGAACACTCGAGCGAAGACTGTGAGAAGCTCAGCTTTAAGGACTCATTCAAGGACCCTTATTATTATTTTTTTTATACCACATTAAACAGGGGAAATACCCCATTAGCTTCCACCGTGGACGTGCAAAGGCTTTTTCCCAAAGTGGCGTCGCTGTGCACTGGGAAACAGCTTCTCCTCTGACCCTGTTTTCTAAACACAGCCAATTGGCCTGAGGACAGAAATGAATAGTGGAGGGTAATTAAGTCATAAGGGTGTGTGTGTGTGTGTGTGTCTCTCTTTCAGCTCCGGTCGAGTGATCGAGCTACCATGACTAAACTCCCGAGCTCCACCCCCGCCCCTCCCTCTGTGACAAAGCATGAGGTCACACAGAGGGCAAATCCAAGTTGAGCTGGGATACTTAACTTGTCAATCCTCGGTACACAGTGGAGATTTATACCAAGGGGCACTTCCCCTGACCTCTCACTCCATCCCTCTCTATCGCTATCGTCTCATTGCTTTCAAGTGTTCTATTTAGATATAGTTGTACTTTGTTTCTCCGAATGATAAAGCGCCGGCGCCGTTTCCCAGCATTTTTTCAGGCCTCAAACTATTTGATCTCTGACTGAACTTTGAAACGGGAGCTTTCATGCGGAAGCTCCTCAGGCAGCCACGTCTCAGTTATCGAAGATACTTCTGTTTTTTTTTTCTTCTTCTTCTTCTTCTTTTTAATCTGGGTCATAAGTGATGCTTATTATTCCGCAGCGCACCTCCAGGATTTGGTCTCCCGCCCATAGCCTGCCATCTTTAGAGGCTGCCCCTTCTTCATAAACCTCGTGGATAATGATGGCCCCCTGGAGAGAGAGAGAGAAACAGGAGATCAGAAAAAAAGGGTAAGGCGCTGTTTATTCAAAGGGAATACGAGGGAGAGGATGGTTTTCATAATGATGTGGCTATTTCTTATTTATTCTCTGTATGACAGGGGTCTCAGACTGTAACGGGTGGAGACCCCTGGTGTATGACATTAGTTGGGATTCTCATTGTGGAAGCTCCTGACTTCCACTGTGTGTTTTCCCTGCGTTCCACTGTGTCATTTGGGGTTCAGAGGTTACATTCCAGGGCGGGATATTGTCTGCTGCGGTCGGGGCCAGACAAAGAGCTGCTCCCCCAAGCCTGACTGAGCAGACAGAATGGATGGGCCGAGGAGAGCTCGGCAGAGGAGCGCAGGACGAGGAGGAGGACGACTGTGACAACATAATTTCTACATTCCTGAGCCGCCCTGGCAATTTCCAACCTGTGCTCTGCCACCACCAAAGACTCCAAGTGGGTGGCATCCTGGGTGTGACAGCACAGTCACGTCACTTCAAAACACTCATGTTTACAGTGTATGTTTAAAGAAGGACCAGAGTCCCCTTCGCATCAGCTCTGTGGTAAAGTGATGCGGCCTCATTGGCAGATTGGGGTTTTTTTGTCGCTGTTTCTCCTACCAGCAGTGTGTCGCAGCCTCCAACGATGCTGAGGCCCAGGCCGGTGCGGCCCTTGGAGATGTCGATGGTGGTCTCACAGCCGGGGATGATGGGACAGGTCGACGGGTCAGAGGCCAGAGTGGAAGGGGTGGAGGAGCGACTCAGGCCTGGAATGGAGGAAGCGAATGGAAGCATTGAGGTGAAGTAAAAGGCGGCCACGCGCGCTCTCTGCCGTCGTGTATCTGCAAGAATCCTCACTCATGATGGCGTCCTCCGTAGGTAACATGACTGGGCCGTCGCTAGGCATGCTGGGTAGGCTGGAGAGGACTTCATCTGAGGAAACGGCTTCCTGGGAGCCTGGAAGCTGCAGAGAGGAGAGGAGAGGTTAGCTTCACTGAACCTTAGATGTTCTTTTTTAAGTTCAGGATGTATTGTTTGTTTTCTTTATGGGACGTTCACGCCATACCTCGCCTGCGCTCTGGGTTTCCTCTGCGCTCTCTGCGTTTCCCTCGACAATGTTGGATCCAAGTCCTCCGTCGTCCTATGGAAGAAATAAAAACTTAAAGTCAAAAGCGCTGCGGCAGCAAGCGAAAACGAGGCCCCGGAGAGGAGCGTTTTCTGTGTGTGTCACATGATGAGTGGCCAAGCTGCTGTCATCCCCAAAAATCGCCATATCCAGATGTTAAAGCTCCTCTCCTCTCCATCACTCTCTTTATCTCAGTTCGTCTGTTCTGCGAAATCAAAAATAGCAAGTTTTCCCCCAGTCCCTCCTGTGGTATCCACCATGCCGATGTCTTCACTTGAGATATTCCCCCGGCGAGAGCTCCGAGCTCTTAAAAGACACGTCGCCGCTTCTGAATTGAAATGTGATACTTTGACTATGTTTGAAGCAGGAATCAGACGAGCGGTAAAATTCTGTTCCCTTCTGCTCTCCGTGTCATTCTTCTCCCATTTGTTTATTCCCCCGCTCCTCGACACTGCCGTGTCTCTTTTCTCCGTCTCGACAGCCTGTCAGACTCCACTGCTCCTGTGCGTCCCTCCCTCATTCTCCGCTGGCTTTTTTTTTTGTCAGCGTCTCCCCCACAACCGCCGCTGCCTTCTACGCGTTATTGTCGCGTGCAGGAGGTCTCGACCTTCTCACCTTCGTGACTTGATGGATGTATTGGGGAGCGGCAGCCGTTTCCACCTGTAGTGAAACACAGTAGTTAGTAGAGCATGATGGGAAATAACTTGAGTGCATGTCTGTCGGCAGGGGGGAGGACGGAGCAGTGTCTTGTATTGTTTTGTGGTTTCTAGTTGAGTCATGGGAGGAAGGGAACTCCAGGACCACACAAGGTGACTTGTGGATTTTTTTGTTTTGGGGGACAGTCCTTGTTAGTATGCAGCTGCAGCTTCACTGTTTGTTCGAGCACTTGTGCACGTGTGTGTGTGTGTGTGGCCACGAGCTTCAGTACCTCAGCGTGGGGCTCCACTGTATCTCCCTCGTGCTCCCTCACAGGTCCCACAGCCATCTGGTTCAGCGCCTCCGTGTTCCTGTTGCAGGAGTCATAACTCTTGTAAATCGTCGCTGCTGCGCGCCGCGACAGCGCAGCCGTGATTTATGCGCGGCCGTGCGTCTTTCAGGGGGTCGGGAGAGGGATGGGGCTGAAATGGGAGGTTAAGTAGTGCGATCTGGTTCTGAAGAGGGGCCCTGGGCAAAAGATCTGAGCCTGAGCTGCTATACTATTCTGTGTATAAACACAAAATCCTTCCCATCACAAAATAAGATTAAAAAAAAACTCAGAGAGAACTCTTTTTTTCCAAAAATAATATTTTACATTTCAGATTTGGGGAAAATAATGTTCAAGAACGTGCTCAAAAATGTAATTTTCTTTAGTGTTACTTAAAAAGTTGATTCATTTTTTGTTATTAAAATAAATACAGTTCAATACCAACAAATAAACACCTGATAAATACTTCTTTCCACAAACCTGTGGAGGAAACTGCTTTTTTTCTCAATTTCACAGCGCCCTCTGCTGGACATTTAGTGACATTACATAAAACTAGAACAAACTAATTTTATTCTGGAAATACATGTCCATAAAAGCTTTAATAGTGAAATAATACCTGACAAAGATGATTTTGACTTTTGATGGCGAGCTCTTGATGATAGACGACGCGTTCTGGTGACTGTGGCCGTAGAGGACCTGCCCGTTGATCTAAAAAAAAAATAAATAAAACCGAATTATTTCTCAGTCAAACACATTGTAACACTAATATTAATTATTTATTTAATCCTACCTAACACAACTCACCTCGAGCAGCTCGTCCCCCACCACCATGCGTCCGTCCCTTCCCGCCGCCCCGCTGGGTTCAATTCCCACCACGAACACGCTCATGCGCGAGCGGTCCCTGTTCCCCGCCAGGCTGAGGCCCAGGCCTGTCTTGCCTTTCTCCAGCTCGATCATGTGCAGGACACCCGGGAGGCTTCCGTAGCGCTGGATCAGGTTCTCTGAGAGAGGCAGACGCAGTCAGATCGTGGGGTTAACGTGCAAATTCACTGAGAAAACGCCCCGCCCCTTTACGAGCAGCGTGGCGTTTTCTCAGGTACAGACAGTAAACGATTGGCGTTTCGCACGTCAGGACTGCTGAATTTGCTTCTGCCGCAGTTTGCCTCGCCCTCTATTTTTGTCTCGGGCCCTGTCTGTATTGATCTCACTCAGGCCCCTTCTCTCTCTTTCTCTCTCCTCTCTGTCTCTGGTGTGTTAGATATCTGCTCGGACCAATGGGCGCGTGTTTTTCTGGGCTCCCTGCCACTGTTGAACCATCAGTCCTGTACTAATCTCCACAACTCACCTCCCCGGGCCCAACCTCATCAATCTTAAGCCCACAGGACACACACTCTCTCTCTCTCTCACACACACACACAGAGTGCAGTCCCAGGTGTTCAGAGGCTGGAAGTCTGTCCTTTATGCTGCTTGCCTGAGATGAATGTGACCCGCTCTCCTTGAAGCTGAGAGTCGATGCCACAGTTGGCGTCACAGTATCTGCAGGAAGCTAATCGCTTAAGTGGGACACCGGGTCCTCAAGGGTTCGCTGAGGTGCAACATCAAGCGTGGGAATCAAACTCTTTATGCAGACTGGAAGGATCTGTAGTGTAATACATTCCATGTGGGGCCCTCTAGTGGCCGTGAGATGCTAATACAGGGACTTGACACTGTTTGAATCCATTTTTAGTTCCTTAATTGGCAAAATGAACTTTACACCTGTGAGAAACAGAGAAGGTGGACTCACTCCAGCTGTATCCAAACTCATCCTCCTCCTCCTCCTCCTTCTCCTCCTCCTCCTCCTCGTTCACCTCCCCTGCCACGGCGGCTCTGCCAGGAATCTCAGTCAGCGTGTCTGTGTCGGTCTCTCCCACGTGGGGCATCACTGGCAGGGGGAGGACGGCGCTGGTGGGAGACGCCTTCGCCGCCTCACGCTTCGCCGGCTGTCACGCCGCAGATGGGAGGCGGACAACAGTTTATTAGAGATAAAAATTACAGGTGAAGAAAGGGAGGATTTTTAAGGGTTTGAAGAGACGGCACACGAGAGCTGCTGATGTCATCATCAGGGGCCATATGCCTGGGTCTCATTAAGAGCTTCATCACATTTGATGGAATATGATTCAAATCAGTCTGTTTTCAGCTAAAAATATTGAATTATTCAATTCAAATTATGCAATTACTTATCAAGCAATTTTGATTTTTTTTTTGAATTACCTGAAGAATTAGACACAATTTGGTTTACATCCAAAATTTGAAAATGTGATTTTTAAACACTGATCCTGCTCTTGTTTTGTTTTAAGTTAGTGACAAACGACAAAAGAGGCAAAGTTGATTCCACAAAAAGTGCACGAAGCAGACGGAGGAGGCGTTAGGGTGAGTTGAGAGAGAGAGAGAGAGCGAGGAAGCACAACACAGACCCACAAACCTTAAACGGGGTAGGAGTGAAAGGGTTAGTTGGGGAGAGGCGGAGGTAAAGTCTACTGTGACTGTCACCCTCCTACAGAGAAAAGACAAAGGGCGACAACTTTAAGACACAACACGGATACAAACACGCGTCAGGGCCGCGTCGCTGTGTTCTCAAACCACACCTAGCCAACACTTACGGAACAATAACAAATACAAAACGCCGATAAACGCACGCTCCGCCGGAAACACCGACCTTGTCCTTGGTTGCGGCCGCGGCCCTCTCCTCGCCGGCGTCCGTTATCAGGGCCTGTAGGACACAAGGAGGCAAATCACCCTTCTCAACAGTCAGAGGAGTTTCCACTCGAATTAGTTTCACGTTCGGAAAAAGAAAAATAATCCTAATATTCATCTTCGGTGTCACCAGATACTGAGAGATACTGGATCGTCCTGCAGCGTACTGCAATACAGTACTCCCATAAATATTAATACGTTCATCCAAAGTCAGAAGTGTTCAGAATGAGCAGAGCCGGCCTCATGCAGCGTGTGCGCTCTATCGAGAGAAGCCATCTGCTTAGAAATGTTACTACAGAGGGGAGATCCATATTTCTTAAATGGTTTCTTTTAGCGATAACACACACACACACACACACAGGCCAAAACACTGATGTGTTGAAAAAGCTCACCTGCCCCCCCCAATCTATCCAAGCCTGACCGATCCCTCCCAGTGATTGATCTTAAAAGCTTTTTGCCAGAAATTCTTGCAATTTGGGAAAAAGTAAACCATCGTCTCGTTTCTTGCCGCATCACGGCCTCATCAAGTTGTCTTCTTTACATCAGCTGCCAGCGAGACGCTCTGGACAACGCTTCGGGGATAATTAGGAAAAAACTGTGCCTTCAAAGCCGAGGAGAGACGGAGGAGGAGATACGTTCAACAGGAGAAAGCCTCGGCTGTGACTGTGCTGTATCTGAGTTTGAACAGCGGAATCGTTTGAAGCCCGACGTGCAGTCAGTAAAGGTCACCCCAGAAAAGCGCGGGCCCAACATCCTTTGTCTCAGGTTAGTGATTTTCTTTTAATTAATATTTTTCAAGGATCTCCGACATATTTCTTTCCCATATTTTCAAGTTATTTCCTTTAGATTTCTCTGCAGTAAAATCACTTGAAGTACAGACGTTGAGAATTCATTTTAATAGGATCGAGTTTTTGGGTGCGATAATGAAAATGGGGGAGGACATGACGTGTTTGTGTTTGTGTCAGCAGCACGTTTCACAGTTCTCTTCTTCTGTGGCTGCTACCTCCGTGACACCTCCTTCACTCCCCCGGCTATTTGTTTTCTTTTGATTTTCTTTTCCTACTTTTCCCTGATCTTCTGCGAGAGGGTTTAACAGGAAGAGCTCAGACTTTTCTGCTTTACAGGTGTGTCAATGTCTCGAGATAAAATTAAATGTGTAGAAACGGAGTAGGAAGAACTTTTAACTCCCTTTTTAATGGGACATATCTGATGTGGTGCCACCCACACAAGCAACACACATTCCCTTCTCGTCTTCACACACTGTGAACACACAGCACAGGTAGAAGACACACACACACACACACAGACAGGGTAGGGCAGGCGGACACAGGCTTTCTAACCTGAGGGAGGGCAGGTGCTAAGTGCGGTTGATTAGTGCGGCGCAGGCTCGACCCGCGGCGCCTATTTAGCTGCGGAAAGGGCAGGGGCGGCTTCGGGAAAGCAACACACACAGGATCAACAAGCTGACAACATGACGGATATTTAACACGACGGCTGAGTCTTTGGGACAGCGCTGAATCGGAGGCCATCCAGGAAGGAGAGAAAAATTAAAAAAAAAAAAAACAGCTGGGGAGGGATCGTTGGGGGGTTGCACCGAGGACAAAACCACCTCGGGTTTTATTTAAATGAGGAGCCATTAAAGCCAGCAGTTTCCTTGAGGACAGCAGTTTCCTGTGTATCAGTAAAAACCAGCGCAAAGCTTCTTTCTCTGAAATAGTTTAACAAAATGTTTCAAAGATTCCTCCGGGCGGCTGGGAGATTATTCACTGCTTACAAGAGGAGGATTTGGAAACTTCAAGGGAAACAGCGAGGATGTGCTATTATGCTCCCTAGTTGGCCCCCAGTGGCTGCATTTCCAAACGACACCACTGACCCGCCTCCAGCGCTCAGAGATGTCGTCTAATCAGAGCCTTGTTTTCCACAAATATTCCGTCTGTATTCAGGAATTTTCCGAGGAGCTGCAACTCAACATCAGTGACTTTTGGTCTCTGCGCAGAAAATTTCCATATTTGTTTTCTTACTTGTTTAGTTGGGACTTTGACATAGGATTTACCAGTCGCTGACACTTTGGATTCAAATGAAAACACAGCGGGGCTCATGTCAGTGTTGGCGTTAATAAATGTCTGGATATTTAAAAAAGCCTTCAGTTCTTTTTTTTTTTTTTTTCCTCCCAGGTGGAATCTCCAATTTCAGTTTGTCAGTGTTACACTCACATCATCAAAGATGCAGTTAAACAGAAAGACTCAGCCGCGGAGGCGAGGCGGGGGAGAGATAATGCAACTAAGATGAAGCGTAATGGAGGAGCTGACGCGACGAGGGAGACAGATTACCTGACACGTGCGATGCGGCATGCATGTGAAAGCGGAGCTGCGTTTCTCTAAAGCAGGCGACGGAGCTGGGCTACATATAGACTCAGGCTGGGGAAGCAGCATGGGGGGGGGGCAGAGAGGGAGGTTCAAGCAACTCACAATGTGTTAAAATCAAAGAAAATGTGTGAAATAACAGAAAAATATGTTGTTTTCCTCGTCATTCCCTGCTGTTCCGAGTTAAACTATAAACAGGAAACTGTTTTCTGACTTAATTCATCTATTTGTCTGTTTGTGCAGATGAAATTTGTGTGTGGACGACGCCATTTAGAGCCAGACCCGGGGGGGGGATGATGTCGACGTCCCATCCTGACACACCCTCGACCAATCGTGAGTCAGTTTTCAATGAAATATGTATCAAATATTTCATAAAAACCTCCAAGGGAAAAGTAATACAACATGCATGAGTGTGACAGAAGACAGAAAGTGTCTGAGCTAAATTTCTGCATTACTGCATCTGGCCAGCAGGTGGCGACTTTGGCTCCTGATTAATTAATGTAGGTCAAACAACTGCAGAGGAGAGCATGCAGGGTTATCTCACAGATGATGGTGGTGATGATGTGATGCATGGAAAGCAAAGTCATGTGACACTGGAGAAACTTAGTGAGGCTTTTAAAAGCCTGAGGACACCTTGGAACAGCAAACGCTGTTTTGGACACAAATATTTGGAATGGGAGGGTCAAATATCTGCAGGTGGGGATTGTTGCAGCTGTTCTTATGTGCCCTCAGTGGCTTGTGGGTAAACTGCATGAGGGAGAGAGTGACTTACCCTGGGCCTGTGAATAATGCTCTGCACCAGGAAGGAGACGGGGTTGCCTGCTCTGCGTATGGCCTCCACCGCCTCCTCGTGACTGGCGTCTCTCAGGTCCACTCCGTCCACCTGACCGAGACACGAGACGCCTGAATCATCTGCGGCGCCCGCGTGCTTTGGACGTCAAACCACTGGGCTTTCCCTTACCTCCACTATCCTGTCTCCGGTCTTCAGGGTCCCGTTCTGTCCGGCAGGACTGTCCGCCAGGATGTGCTTGATGAAAATCCCCCTCATCACCTCTCCGTTGCTCAGGCGGCTGCCCATCCCTCGTCCCCCGACGATGCTGATGCCCAGGGACTTGCCCGGCTCCCTGAACAGCTCCACTCTGAGAACAAACACAAGCACGCCGGCGTCATTTTTCTCTCCGGTTCTGATCCGATTCTGGCGAGCCTCGTCGTGTTCCGCCAAAGCAGATTAAAGGCTGAGATACAAAGTGGAGGAGCTCACTTCCTTGGCTGGTTCCAGTTGCTGTAGGAGGCACTTTCCTCTCCCTCTCCATCCTCGCGCTCGGGCAGATTAGGAATATCTCTAAATAGATTAGAACAGGGAAAATTAGAAGCATTCAACATGGAATTGGGTGCGTGTTCGGCCACATGATGCGCTGTCGAGTCACCCTAATACACGTGGGCGCCCAAGGACACATAAGGAAGAACACCTGACCAGGGGCCTCATGTATGAATGCTGCGCATCAGGCATCTTTCATTCAGTCGCCCCGAATATAAACGGGACGTGAGTTTTTATGTTCATGCTGGTGACATTTGAACCCCGATTGTCTCCCTGTGTTCATTATTTATGTCAATAAACTCGTGTGTAATATGACACACGATCATGAGCCGTGACACACTTCTGCATTCATAAACAAATGCGGTTCAGCGGTTCAAGGACAGCGGAGCTGGTGGAGGATTCCGTGCTCTCTCCCTGCGGACATGCTACTAAATACAATGGTTTGGTGCGTCTCCGCTTCACTTAGTATTTCTAGTTTGGAGTTGGTGAAACTTTTTTTTTCCTTCCTTTGTTGTTTGTCTGTTGTTCCATGAAGAACGATCGCACAGAGAGGGGAATCCCCTCATTTAAATAGAATTGCCCATGTAAATGGGGGCGTGGTCAGGCAGGAGTTCGGTGCGCCAGCTGGTGCGTTCAATTCCAAGTTGATTGGGACGTACACGAGAAACGAGCTTGGGTCCCGGCGTTGGCACAGTTTGAGACATCTGAATTTTCCTTTGCGTACAACGGTTTCTGGGTCCTAGCGTTCGCCAGAGTTTAGTAGCAAGTCCCCGCAAGTCTTTGTACATGAGGCCCCAGGGCAACCAAGATGGCACCTGCCACATGGTGAATTTTTTGACATTTACTTGAGAGCAAAAGCATGAACGTGCGCTCTGTGTGTTGCAGTGGTGGACGTACTTTGGAGCCGGAGCTTGTGCTGGAGCCGAGAAGATGTCGTCTTTCACCTGGTCCAAGCTGGTTTTGTACTCTTCGAGATATTCAGCTGGAACATAGGTAATTCTGCACACACACACATTCGAGTCAAACATTTCCCAAACCAAAAACAATTTTGCGTCCTCCACTTTTTGAAACCGCATTACCCACCTTATTGGCAATTATGCCGCTGCCTTATCACAGAACTCGCATGGTAATTTGCCAAAAATAGAGACCCCACAAGCATCAGATACAAACTGGTCCCAGAGCAGCACAGCTACCTGCTTGTTAAATTGGCTCATTTGCATTCAGAGGAATGCTTTCCTCTCTCCTGCGTCAGATTCACCTTCCGACTGCACAGACACTTAACTCAGTCTTAGAAAATAAATAAATAAATAAAAAAACCCGTCTCCCTTCTCTCAGCCCACAAGTGAGATGTCAATGAATTATATATGAACTCTTGACATCCGCCTGCTCAAAACAAATGTTTACCTCCGGTAACGTCCGAGCAAATCAAGCCTTCTATCAATCTGCCGGTTTTGGCGATGAACATGCCGCAGCGTGACAGATTCGAGGGGGCGCGTATTATTAATTCAAGAGTGGGTAAACTGATTGGCGCTAAGAAATGAGCCAGAAGCTAAATGACAAAAAAAAAAAAAAGAGGATGTGACACCCACTCAAAGTCCCATTTCCAAACAGTTTTAGAATGAAGTGGATTCTGAAGGACACTAACATGCCAGAGTGAAGCTGACAGATCCTCAACAGATGGGTTGATTTGCTCTGGGTTTTTTTTTTTTTTTTATATTTTGAAGAGAGGAAAATGAGTCCCAGTGAAGTGATGAAATGGATGAGTCAGTTCATTGAGAACATTAACACATGCAGTGAGAGACACGGCAGATTCTCAGTGATTCACCAAAATAAAAGAAACACACAGTTATTAATGGGTGAAGTCGGATTAGTCACAGAAATGAGAGCAAAGAGGTGATGTTGGAAAACACAGTTGCAGTCAGTCAAGATTTATCCAGATATTTCTTTGATTTTCTTTGTTGTTTAATACCGGAGTGTCATACCATCACACAGACATTAATTTATCTGAATTGTGTTGTTTCTGTTCTTCTTTGAGTCACTTGTGGAATTAAACTGACTTCACGGTTCTCCGTCTGGATAAAACTCGTTGACCGACTGCGGTGAAGCTCGGCGGCGAGCGGACAGAATATTGAGAACATTAACACATGCAGCGAGAGACACGGCAGATTCTCAGTGATTCACCAAAATAAAAGAAACACACAGTTATTAATGGGTGAAGTCAGATTAGTCACAGAAATGAGAGCAAAGAGGTGATGTTGGAAAACACAGTTGCAGTCAGTCAAGATTTATCCAGATATTTCTTTGATTTTCTTTGTTGTTTAATACCGGAGTGTCATACCATCACACAGACATTAATTTATCTGAATTGTGTTGTTTCTGTTCTTCTTTGAGTCACTTGTGGAATTAAACTGACTTCTCGGTTCTCCGTCTGGATAAAACTCGTTGACCGACTGCGGTGAAGCTCGGCGGCGAGCGGACAGAATGGACAGAGAGGGGGAAAAAACGAAGACGCCGGCCTCCGCGCTGGCACGCCAGCGGCGCCAAAGTAAGTCATACTCACACATAAAACGGGCACAAATCGTCCTCGGGTGAACAAGCAGATCTAGAAAGTGAAGTTGCCATGTTTAGTTTCGGCGAGCAGCACTCAAAACAATGTGCAACCTTGAAAAGGATGGGGAGGGTGGCCCTGAATGCACCACGCGGCCGACGCAGTGCTGTGGAATTAACGTTTGTATTCTGCATTCACATCTCAGAAAATAAAGCACTCGACAGGCTCTTTACGCCAACAAGTGTATTGACAAAAGGATAAAGGAGCTCATGATCACCACGCGTCGTTTGTAAGATTTGCAAACAAGCTCTGCTGGTGTAATTGAGGTGTTGGAACCTTGAGGTTCAATGCAAACTGACTTTCAAAGAAATAAATACAGAACACTTAACAGCTCTGCAGCGCTCTGTGATCGCGCATGTTAAGAGCAAAGAACTCCCCAAGTCAGCAGACCTCCACTCTGAAACCTCGGTGCTCCTTCAACACAGACAGAGACAGAAGGCAGACTTCCCAAATGCCATATTCTCGCTCTTGTCTCTCTTCATACATCAAAACAGGAGCTGAGATATGCTACGCCCACGACAGAATGAAATTAAATCAGAGCGACAGAGCTGGGGGAGTGAGGACGATCAAACTCGTGTTAAACCTCTGCTTTTTTCCAACCAGAGATATTTATCTTGTTTTCGGCTTCTTCATCTTTGCATCTGTCGTGTTTTCAGAAGCTCCGTCGCGATCCAGCCGGGGGGACCCCGTGCTGCGCTCGCGCATCGACTCCTGCAGAATTTATACGAGGAGTCCCGCAGAGAGAGTCTGCAGAGAAACTGCGGAGGCTTTAACGCACACATCCCCGCGAGGAAGGGCAGAGGTCAGTGCACGTCTGGAAGCGGCTGGAGACTCTTAAACATTCAGTGACTTCTTTTCCTTTGAATGTATACACGATGATGTGTTGAGGCGACTGTCCAGCTGCTGTCTTTTTTTTAATAGTCTCTCTTACCCCAGGTCCGGCCCAATGAGGGAGTGTCTCCGCAGCATGGCCCGAGCCTGAGCGTTGGTCAGGTTGGCAGTGGGCTCCCCGTTAATGGCCAGGATGAGGTCACCGACACCGAGACGCCCGTCACGGCTAATCGACCCGCCGTGGATGATGCTGCGGATCAGCATCCCCAGGCCGTCTTTCATGGCGCTCACCGTCATGCCTGCAAGGTAGATCGCAAATAGGCTTTTGAGACGATGAAGCAACCGGGTTGGAAAACTGGGGGAAAAAAAAAGAACACAACTCTGTTCCCAACCGGGGAGAAACTTTCACTGAAGTAGTAAAACTCAGGTGTAGTTACTGCTCTGACGCAAGAAAACTTTCTGATGTCCCAGCAAGTAATCCGAGACGCCGCCACATTATTCACTAACTTTGGTTTCCATATCATTCTTATTAGACTAATTTCGGAGTGTGGCATAACACTGTCTATCCAGAGACCCGTCGACCCACAGACAGCTGGGAACCGGCGTGATTGACGTCTGACACAAAACTTTTAAACTGCTTTCGTAACAGCAGAGACCGTGGGAGCTGGTTTGCAGGAATCTGAACGTTCGTCTTGTATTGGCGGTGGCAGAAAGAGAGAGCAACAGGCAACCTTTCTCCACCAGTAAATAAAAAGCTTTCATGAGCAACACAAAGCAAAATGAGTTTCACTTCATAGCATCTATTTGTTTAAGAAGGTGAAACTTAGTATTCTCAGGCCCGACTGCAGCCCCCATGGGCAGGGTTTGAAATGCAAATATCCCATATAGCAATGGATTGTCCCTTTCAGACAGGAAAACATAAAAAAGAAGAGCTATCTATCCTTCCTGCTTCAAATCTGGCATTTGAAGGAAAGGCCAAATGTGCCTTTCAGTTCCCCAGCCTCATTTACACTCCTGCAAAGGATGAGAAGAGAAGGAGAAGGGAAAAAAAAACCAAAAAACGAACAAATAAATTAATGTCTAGAAATGAACACAAACCCAGGCTGGAGTTGCCCTTGACAACGGTGATGGTCCTTTCAAAATTGCTCCCCGCGGTCAGAGCCTCCTTCTCCGCGCCGTCTTCCGGATCCTTCAGTCCGACCTCCGTGTTCTGGAGGGAGATATTTCAACACAGTTATTCATGAAAGCAAATGAAAAGATGTGGGTAGAAGAGACTATGCTCATATTTTTACCTTTATTAAAATCTTTATATCGCTAATATCTTCGAAAGAAATGGGTGGGGGCTCCACTAGTTCCTCCAGGGCTTTCGATCCTGATTCAGCGAACGGGCCGTGTGAGTTCGAGCACTCCGTCGGCTCTTTGGTCACGTGACGAGCCAGGAACTGGTCAGAACCGCCCAGCGCGGCGTCATAAGCCGGGAGCTGGCCTCTGAAACTCGGGGGAGGGGAGAAAGGGGCCGGCTTCTCTGGCGAGAACGCCCGGGCGTCGTCGCCGAAGCAGGGCTGCTCGTCCCGCAACTCCAGACGGGCTGTCAGCTGAGGAAAAACAAAGCATGGCGGCCGAGTGAGCGTTCTCCTCTGACGGTCAGACAATTGGCCAACAGGGGGGGATCCATCTTGCTCGGTCGCCATCCTGCCCTCTTTGTAATGAGCCATAGAAAAGCCATCAGTGGCCAACAGAGAGCGGCTGAAATTACTGGTGATCTTGAGAGCAAAATGCACAAAATGTTTCATTAAAGCAACATCCGCGGCTTTATTAGAGCCAGACTGATGAATTTCAGCCCGGCGAATTCCCGCAGGGCGCCAGGAGAGGAATGGGACTCTTCACAAAAAAGTAAAATATGCAAATATGCATTACAAGCAGGGCTCAGTAAACAGGGGAAGAGAAGTGGAGTAAAACAAAAACACGGGGTTTCGTTTTAATTAGGTAGAGCCATCACTGTGAGAAGTCTTGTTCAGCGCAGGGGTCAAACAGGAGTATGACCTGTATGATAATTAGAGAACACACAGGCAACAATATACACACAGTAGTTTCTGCTACTTTTTGTATGTTCTTAAAAAAGTTGGTGATCACTGTACCTCGGTTGGAAGTCTTTATACCATGAGTTATAATCTACAGTAAACCCAATACAGCTTCAGGCCTAATGGGAGGGTAATGGGCCTCATTCACCAATATGTTGTTTGTTCGTGAGCGAACGCTTCGTCAGATTTAAGACGTGTTCTTCAAAGGCTGAATGATTCAAGCTAGTGGTTTTAAATCGATAAATGCCTTCAGGCGAGTGGGGAGCTAACGGTTATTCCCAGGTAGCACAGGCCAACACCCGCAGAAATCATAGAGACTGAGAAGAAAATTTAAGAAGCCATGAATGGCTTCATTATTATCTAACATATCATCTGTGCACTGTGACCTTTGATTACAGCAGGGACCCAGAGGGAAACATTCTTATTGTTTAGTTCCATGTCATTTCATATCCATTTGGGAGAGATCGGGGGGCGGGGGGGGCAACAAAAGTAGCAACAAAGTCATTAATGTTATTGCTGCCTTAACAAAAACTGGAGAGAAATTTCTTGTGACATTTTAGCTATTGAGCACAAAAATAAAAGAGAATAATGGCGACATGCTTTCCCCACTCATTCAGACAGTTATCTTTTCTCTGTGATGCAAAATAAATGTTTTTCTTATTTTTTTCTGATTTTTATTTTTTTTTACCTTAGGTGTGGAGGAGTGCAAGTAATCCAGATCAGCGCCGCAGCCGCTCCCGTGAAGAGCGATCATGGACGCCTGGAACGTGTCGTCCTCCATCCCAGAGTAAGAATGATCCAACGCCTTGTCATCACACAGGTCTGCTTCACTCGTGTCAATCTGTGGGGAGCGATGAGGACAATATAAGGGACAGAAAACTTTTTATTAAAGAGCTGACAGCCAGTGTTTCTCACTTGGGAAATATTAAGCAAATCAAATGTAATTTGATTTCCCCTGTTATCAAGACATTCGGATTGATTTTCCATTGTTCTCCCCCAAACGCTAACTAACCAATGCCGGCTCTGCTCGGTAAACGATGCCCTCGGCCAGATCCTCGTCCTCTCCTTCTTCAACCAAAATACTGTTGAAGTCAAATGAATGGATGACGGATGCCGGGGTTATTCCCTGAGAGTGGGAATATCCACATATTCCCTAAGAAAAGCGGAGAGATTCTTTCAGTGTCTCCAGCTTCGTGTGAATTGATTCTCATATTGATTTTTTTTCAAATCAAGAACAAATTAATTAAAATGAAATGGGGGAGGAAAAAAGATGATAGAACTCATTGAGAATTTTAATTAACAAAGTCGGTTGATTTACAATTTCAATCAGAGAAATTGCTTCAAGTGGCATATTGGAAATATCTTTGAGTACAATTAATATTGACAGTAGCATGCAGCTCTGACATCAACTACACATGAAGAGCGAGATGGCATATTGGAGGATTACACTTGTCAGGTTCAATTTTCAGAGGCAATACAGCACAATGCCCCTCGGAAGTACATTCCACGTCCTGCAGGAGAGCTGGATAATTCCGCAGAGGCTCTGTAATCCAGCTAACCTTGTCACCCAGAGGTCTCATTGTGTAATCCAGTGGCAGATTCAATACGAGAGAAATGCAGCTCTCAGGCTGAAAGAATGCGAGCAGCGCCGCGGAGGGGAACATCCCGTACAGAAGCCCACAGCTGCCCGGAGCTGAACATGCCACAGGGCAGGCGTCGTATTCTCCACGGCGGCGCGTCGATGTGTTTAAACGAACCGCAGGCTCCGTGCTCTCGGAAAATTCAATAACGTAATAACAAGAAACAAAGGGCAAAAGGCCGTTTTCGGCCGGCCGCCGCCTCTGTAAGAGCAGTGGGTGGAATGCTAAACCACGCTGCATGAAAAATTCAAGCCCTTGTAAGATGAACCCTCGTCACTGGTTACCAAGCGGCGCGATATAAAGACAGCGTTGTAAATTCCTGACATGCTGGACAAAATTCATTAATATAAATCACAATTACAGCATGTTCAAAACTGCCCGTCCCGCCTTCAGCATGCAGACAGGTTTAGAGTAAACAACACGGGGGAGGAATACTAACGCTTACAGGCAGCGGCTTGGCGACTCCTATCTGGACCTTGCCCAGCTTGGCCCCCTTCAGGGCCTGGACGGCATCCTCCAGACTGGCGTTCTCCAGGTCTGTGCTGTTAACGTACATGAGTCTGTCCCCTGGCAACAGCCTCCCGTCCTGCTCTGCCACACCGTTGGGGACCAGGGAGCGAATCACAATCACAGTCTTGGCAGGGTCCATCGGGTCCTGTGGCATGTGAGGATCAGTTAGGTTATTGTATAAAAAAAAAAAAAAAAGTTCTGTCATCTGCAGTAAAGAAGTCCCACCTGGTAGTCCAAAATACTGAATCCCAGTCCCCCTTCGCCCTTCTCCAGCTCGATATTCTGGATGGCCAGCTCCCACATAGCCAGCGGAGATCCTATTGCCTCCTCCGTCACGTTATCCTGCCTCGCTGCGCCTCCGTTCACCTCGGAGTCTTCGGCGACCAGCGCGCAGCTCAGGTCTCTTTGGTTCTAGGGAGGTGGGAAAAAGCCAAATAAAAAGTGAGGAAGCCATGCTCTGACGGCACGGGTTTAACTCCCGGACCATACACTGCTACCCTCTTGTTGTGTTTCTGGCTCAGGGTCCTGGCAGTCGGTGCAGGGGAAATATCTCTGGGATGGTAGGGCATTATCACAGATAAAGCTGGTAGAGATGAAACCCCCCCCTCCCCTCCCCCACTCTCTCCCTTTTTCCCCTGAAGGGAAGCTGCTTTTGATGTTTCATCCATCGAGCAAACTACTGCCGCTGAGTTATTACTAGAATTGGTTTTAATAAACATTCAGGCCCTCCGCTGCTCATCGCTAAGTCTTAATCCATCATGGCTGGCAATGGAGCGATTGACAGCGCAGGCTAAGCTGATAATGGCTGATGGGCTATAAAGGAAGAGGAGGACTGAAAGGGTATCACTCGCCAATCATCATTCCCCTTCTCATGTGCCTTTCCATGATACATTACTGCATGTCAACGGGATGCAGCGACTCTCCCGCTCTTATATGCATCATCTGCTGCAATGCCCTGTAACTTCTATCATCTGCACGATTTTACCACTGAGGAAGAAAAGATCAGTTATGCTTTAATGTCAAAAGGTCTGTGTCACAGTGGTTGGAGGAAGTTTGTATTTAAAAGTTATATGCATGATAATGGCCTACCTTTAGTTTGAAAGGGTTGGGCAAAGCCTCTGGCTCTGGTTGGACAGCATCCATGTCCGTCTGCAGGTGAGGGGCGGGCCTGCAGCACGTCACGTGCACACACAGCGGCAGCTCCTTCAGGATACGGACCACTTCCTTGTGGGTCTCTCCAATCAGAGAGATGCGGTTCACCTGAGGCAGAGAGTGTTTGTCTGTCATGTTTGAGCTGGAAACGCCGTGTTGACAAAACACTTTAGGCTGTTTGTTGTTTTGGTCGTTGCATGAGTAAACCCAGCAGAACAACATTTACTTTTCTGACCACTGTTCCTGAGATACTCCTGAAATACTTGCTCGGCCTGCGTGCTGGTCGGTGCCGAGAATGTGGCTTTGCTTTTTACATCTCTTTTAATGAAAACGGCTTCCTGTCGGGGCTGGAGGATGAGCGCGGTGAGAATGAACGGTTAAGTTACAGCCTGTGACTCCAAAAAACAAAACGCGGGCAGATGGAAAAATGCCCTGTAGAGCCGGAGGGGAGCTTAAGTGCAGTGAGTATTCAGGCTTTGTCCGGGTTCTCAGTGTGAGAGACCAATTTCCATCCCCCTCCCCCGGAAACTGGTTAGGCTAGTTGCAGGCGTTTGTCTGAAACAGTTTGACGAAATGACGACGATGATGGTGTTTTCATTAAGATGGCTGCCACTGAGGCGATGACACACCAACTGAGAGCCGTGTTCCCTATAAAAGAACTGCACACTCTGCTTATATTGTTGCTGGTCTTTTCTATGACAGATGATTATCGCCCTTGGGAATAAGCCCCGCTGAGCAATGCAGTTGTTTCAATACATTTCCATCCACATGTGAGATGCCAGTATCCTCAAGGTGAGCCCACCTCCAGCAGTTCATCGCCGTTGAACAGTTTGCCGCAGCGGCCCACGGGTCCCTCGGGCAGGACAGAGCGGATGTAATGATGTCCACTGTTGGCTTCCAGGTTGATGCCCAGGCCGCTGTGCTCGCTGTACTTCTCCACCTGAGCCACCTGACGTGGGAACGGGCGGATCACAACTCAATCAGCAGGTGAGCAATTTTAGAAATTCAAATTCGACAAATGCATGACTCGGTGTACTTACCACAACTTCATTGCTCGGCCCCAGGATCTCCTCCCACTTCTTCATGAGCCGCTCTTCTTCGAAGGGCGTGAGCCTCATCGCTTGGGAAACACAAGCCAAAACGCTTGAGTTCAAATACAGCACAACAACATGAAGGCAAATTTATGATCGGTGACTAAGAGCTGACGTAAATTCATCCCGACTTCTAAAGTGCTTGTGATGTGTTGGAGGAGAGGAGCTTTTTATCTGCCCCTCTCACATCTTTCCAGCAGTCTGGAAATCCCACCAGCAGCCGTCTCCCTATTTCCTGATGTGGCGTGTTGCTAGTCAGCGTGGTCCTGTCAGATGTGCACGCTCGCTGTGGAAAACAGTCCCAGCCTCCTTACCGTGTTTGTCTTCTGCTAGCTGATCCATGGCTGCGCTGACATCAGATCCCCCACTCTTTGTCCGAGGCGGCTTTTCATCTGCGGCGACTGGAAGCACACGATGAAGAGTGTGACGGACAGAAGCAGGCAGCGGCGCGGACACCTGACGGCGCCTGCACGCTGGAAAAAAGTAATCTGCTCACCTGTCAGCGCGCCGCGTACGGCGACGCCGAATTGATTTGGAAAAGCGCGCATCTGTTTATCTGCTAATTCCTCCAACATAGCATGAGCGCGTCTGACTCACTCATAATCACTGTCCGTCTAGAAGAGGAGCTAATCTCATTCCCCCATTGGTCCAAAGAGAATATGCATGTTCTCGATGACAGTCGCGAAACACACCAGGACTTTGAATATATATTTAATAATCCAGTCTTTAT
The DNA here is from genome assembly GCA_016785235.1 of Pseudorhombus dupliciocellatus. Lineage (NCBI taxonomy): Eukaryota > Metazoa > Chordata > Actinopteri > Pleuronectiformes > Paralichthyidae > Pseudorhombus > Pseudorhombus dupliciocellatus. The sequence continues at coordinate 1,772,210 of JAFBJW010000098.1, forward strand.
GTCTTTGGAGTTCCACACAGCACCAAACACGGAATAATAATTTGTCCCTCACTCACAACATGACGATGGAGAATAATGTGGGCTTAATTCTTTTAGTAAAAACCTTTTTAATGTCTAAAAGTAATTAATTTTCAAAGCTCCCAGTGTTTGATGTTTATTGAATATATTAACCGTCCAAACCAGCTACTGGTTCTGTGAAGGGACAGTTTTCTCATTCTTTTGTATATCATAGTGTTTCAGTTTGGGCCGACCTCCATTTTAACAGAAAACAGTCGGTGTTTTCATGTGGAGAAAGTTGTGCCTCTGTTTTAACTGTCGGGATAATAGTGAGGGACTCCATTTGGAGTCACGGGGAATTACTCTGACGCTCCTGTCTGAGCCACATTTACACATCAAATGACACTTTTTTTTTTTTTTGGTAACCCTGATAGGATGATGAATGACAAAGAATGTTTTCTTCCTCTGTCCTCATTAAATTCCTCTCACTTTACCTTCCTTGCTTCCTACCTAGAGCTGCCTGCTCCTCGGCCTGCTTCCTCTCCTGCTCCAGCTCCCTCAGGACGATGGTGGTGGCCGGGATGGTGGTGGCGGCGGACGGCAGGATGGTGACGCTGGGGGTCACGGCGGGGGGGATCTCCTCGGGCCTGAAGCCGCGGCGGATCAGCTTCAGGTGCACCGTCTGCCCGGTGTGTTTGAGGACCTCCACGGCCTGTTGGTTGGTGTATCCTTGGATGTTCACTCGGTCCACCTGCGGGGGGCGATCGTTGCGGAGCGGCGCGGTTAAACCAGGGCAAAGGAGCTTTGTTTGACACGGTTAGAATTGAAATAAGATTGATTCGAGCAATTAATTATTTAGCTGTGCTGCACACGAGTGTTCCCATCTATTGCAGCAGTTTATTTAGATCACTGAGGGCAGCTTACGACGCCATACATTTAAATAATTCACAGTCAATTAAGTTCCTGATCTGAGTCCTAAAGGGCATCATCATTTACACTTACCAAACCTCAAACACACACACAAGAATAACACACATTAATACAAGGGAGCAAAACAAGAAGGACTCGAGGAATCGCAGGGCAAAGGTGATTCGTGTTTAATAATCTAACTTCATTGTCAGTGTCCTGCAGAAACTGAATTAAAGCCTAATTTCTCATTATGATAATTTGATAACATTTTATTATTCAGAGTAACAAGTGCTGAAAAAAAAAATAACTTTAGGAACTTTCAGTTGATAGTGATTTATTCCAAATTATGAATCCCATTACTCCCCTCCAACGGCTGAATGGGCAAAAGTGATGATTGCGATGAAATTGATAATACAGAACACCCACTGCGTGTTTTACAATCGTTCCACTGAAGACAGGGAAAATTGTAACGGCCACAAAAGGGCATAATGGGGGTACTTACGGCGATTATCTGGTCTCCGACGTGAATGCGGCCATCTTGATCTACGGCGCTGTCCTTTGTTATGCTCTTAACGAAAATTCCAGACGGCTCTGAGCAGCAGAAGAAGACAAAAACACCAAGACGGATGAGGAGAGCAGTCGTGAATCATAACGTTGGGAACGCATCCCCCGAAGGACAGAGGAACACAGATGTTCACGCTTGATGGTAAGAGCCAGTGTTAGAGAGCATGTTTCAGTGTTACAGCCCCAGTCACCAAAGTGCACGTATGCCTCAAGAAAATTTTAGCGAAGGCCATTCAACATTTAAAATAATATTCAATTTAAATGGCTGAACACAACTGGTTATAATAAATTGCTATTTATAGGGCAGTTACACTGCGCCTAACGACTTTTTTAAGGCAGATAGATGAAAGTGGAAAATAATCATCAGCAATCATGATCAATATGACTTATCCCTGAGTGAGGACAAAACATCCTGATTGCTGGTGGCAGGGTGCATTATGGGTCATAAATTCTGCCTCATCCGTGTCAGTGGTAAAACGTACTGAAGCCTGTTATAAATCTGGCTCTTTGTTTTTTTGCTGGAGAGATATCGATCAGCGTGAAGCACATGTGCAGTTAAACATCAAGAATATAATCGGTTTCTCACCTAAATTTTTATCCCCAACATAACCAGCGATGGTGATGCCCAGGCCCTGGGCGTTCTTGGTCAGGTTCACGTCGAACGCTTCGGCCTCCTCCTCCTCCTCCTCCTCCTCGTAGCCCTGAGAGAACATTAACGGTCGTAATCAACAAAACAAATACAAGCGGGCGATAATTCATTCGACAATGGAAAAGACAAAAGGTGACACACAACTCATCTGGCGCCCCCGCGCTGTCACCAAAATACATTTTTCAGCCTTGATGAATGAGCGCTCTGAAGCTCGTCAGCCATAAAAAAATAAAATCAAATAAAAAACACCGGCTAACGCGCACCATCAAAACGATATAGCGTTCGCCATTCATTCATTCAGGAATGGATTCCTGTTGAGGGCTGAGAGGAGCCGTAAACTGCATCTTAAGTGCTGGTTTTGAGGGAGTAAAGCAGCATCTGCTCTCCAGGGTGTGAGTCACAGGTAATGAAGCCTGCGATATTCTTTAATTTCATCTATCCAGAGCTGTCGAGTGGGGAGGAAAGGTGAAAGAGAGGAGATGAACGAGCTGAACTTTAGGTCTGATATGTTTTTGGTGTCAAGTATCGAGCTGTGGATGATAATCAGTCAGAATTGCCTCGCCCCAGGAATCTATCTGAAAGTGAGATTTTCTTATTTGTGTGGGATCGCGGCAGCCACTCTGACCTGTTGTTCGTTGACAGTGGGGAGCACCACGGGCATGACAGCAGAGGCCGAGGCGCTCTCCTCCGCCGGGCCCCTGGTGACCACCAGCCGCACCCGGTTGCCGCACTGCCTGAGGACCTGCGCCACCTGCTCGCTGCCCAGGCCGTGGAGGTCAGTGTCTCCGATTCTCAGGATGTGGTCCCCGCTGCGCAGACGGCCGTCCTCAGGGAGGAAGAGTTTTATTTTCCGTGTTAGTCTTCAGGGGAAATGGAACCGCGGTCGAACTAAACTCAAAGTGACAGTTCACGCGAGGGATCACCTGGTCAGCTATGCCTCCAGGGAGGATGGTTTTGACGATCACCCCCGTGGTTTTGCCTCCCACGATGCCGAATCCGAGGCCAGTGCCGTCGTTGACCAGCTCGATCGTCTCAATGTGCTGCAACTAAAGGAAAGAAAACAGAGGAAAGAAACATTAACAAAGCGTTGCAGTAATTATGGCTATGAAGCAAAGAGTGATTGCATATTTTAAGGAGTGCTTTCAAATGGTGTCGGCCTTTGAATCTTGTATTCACACTGCCATGTAGGGCTGAGCTGCTTCTATGCGTCTTTGTTCAGGACAAACTATTCCTGCAAGACTCCAGGTGTCCTCAGTGTCGAGTGTCTTTATACCGTGCTGGAGTTGGCCGACAGCGTGCTGGCGGCAGAGGGTGTGCGGGACACCACGGGGCTGGCCAGCTGAGGTATCGGCCCTCTGGCCACCGTGAGCTGCACCCTCTCGGCGGCGCTCTGCAGGATGGAGATGGCCTGCTGGTGGGTCACCGTCTGGTCCAGGGGCTGACCGTTGATGGCCAGGATCTGGTCGGCTTCTTTGAGCTTCCCGTCACTGGGAGGGAGACGAGAGAGGGTCAGTCAGCGGAGGGCGTAGCGTGGTTCATGATGATGTCAGAACCTTCTTTTTCATAGTTTTGCCTGTAAATTTCTGTCAAACTGTGATGTGTATTTTAATATTTAAATCATTAATATTATTGCTATTTAGCTGACACTCATATCTGAACACAAATTAAGTAAAAATCTGGAGACGTTTTGAAGTAGTAAGTATATTTGTACCATCTCCTGAATGTCCATACCAAACAGATATATTCAATTCTGTACTTGTAATTCAGCAGTAAGCTTAATATTCAACATTTCCTGTGAAAAGATTTGACATTGTCTTCTCACAACGCCCCCCTAACAACTAACCAAACTGGCCGGTCGATTGTTACGTACCAGTGAGCCACGCTCCCCAGTTGGATTTCCTGGATGAAGATGCCAAGCTCGCCTCGGTTCTCGCTCTTCAGACCCACCACGCTGAAGCCCAGACCTCCCGACACTGGCTTCTGCAGCTCCACATGAGTCACGTAACGCCCCTGTGCCATTCAAACACACATACATACACTTTGAGCCCCTGCTGATTCATTATAGCATCAAAGCTACAGGCAGTTTTTTAGAAGTCTGTTTGAAGTGCCTCCAGAGGGGAGAGCGCTATATGTGCGTGCTTCTCCTTTTTCACTGTCTTCAGATATTTAGCTGGTGATGAAACACTTGTCTGCGATCTACCTGTTTGTGTTTGCCGGATCAAATGAGAAAATCATTTAAAAATATTAAACCAGTCTCCCGGGAGCGCAACAATAGACCTGTACTCTTGTTTCTACCTGTGCCATGGACTGAATGATGTGATCGAATTCTTCCAATGACGTCTTTCCATTGATTTGTGTGGCGGCAGATGCGTCTGGGCAGGAAACGTGGCTTCCGTTGGGCTTGGCTGCTGTGATGTGATCAATAGGGTCACTGCCTCGTGATGATGGGACGGTCCCCTGGGCAAAGTAAAGACACAGAAGACATGTAGGGCGTGATGCTGCACATTGGGGGGATTAATCTGAGATACATTTTCACCAGCGTGGGGGAAGATCAAATAGAAATCAAACTGGGGCTGACGCCGCCCCTTTGTTTTAACAGCTAACTGTCAGGTTTGCACTTTAAATGCTGCACATTAGAATTTCTGACGGTGCACACCGCAGGAGGTCCGGTGTTAATCCACCTGAAGGCGGACGTTCAAACAAAACCCCCTCATGAAAATGTATCAAGTTTAATTTTGGACACCAGAACCCTGAATTGGGGACATCTGTCACCACTGGGAGGACAGACAGTTTGTTGTCCCACCATGATAAGCAGGATCTGCGGCAGCCTAATCCTTGGACGGAGATAGCGGCACTTAGCTGATGTTCCAACAATGACAAGGCTCCAAATACAATATTTCTGTCATGGTGCGGGGAAAGCATCGCTGGCCATCTGGACGCCTTAATGCGCTTGCTTTTTAATTACTGCAATGACTTCACTTCTGCGACAGATGAATTACATGAATGCGACAACTGTCTGAAAGGCAGTTCATTTTTTTCCAATTTCATTAGCCAGAGGCCGTAATGTTTATGGCCATCTGAGTTGGATTCGATTCATATTCTGTTATTTCATAAACAACATATTTGGCGTGATGAGCAGACACTGTCCTTGTCAGTGTGTGTGTGTGTACACCAGAAAGTTGACTCTGCAACTTTGAACTTTAGTACAGTAAAACTGGGGCCTCATTTAAACCCAGTCCTCGGAAACTAAATTCCATTGGACAGGACACATTAGTGCTGCAGGGTGCAAACAAAAACCCTATGGACTCGGCTAAGTTAGCGTAGCATGCTGCTAAGTTGCTGTCCTCATGCATAAGCTTTGTTAGCTGGGGCCTTGCTAAGAGGATTAAAGTTCCAGTTTGGTTCTTGCACATTTAAGAAATTGTTTCTGCCCCACTTCACGCCGCGGCAGTGGCCTCTTTCTCACCGGAGCGAGGGGCCTTGTCGCCATAGCGACACAGGCTGAGCCGGGCCTGACTGGTGGAGCCAGACGACGGACAGTGGGCGTGCGCGTGTGTGCGCGCGTTTGTTTGTGTGTCTGGCTCTTGTGTAACAACAAAACGCAGACTTTCTCCAAATTGTTTCTGCTTGAGGGGGCTAAACAAGTTCTGCTGTTTGGGGAAAAAAAAAACAAAACAAACACACTCATGCATAAACACTTAATTGTGGCATATTTATATACTGGCTTTCTCTATATTTCAGATACATGCACATAGAACCACACGCCTTTTTGCAACAAGCTAAATCGCCAGCACGCTAAAATGCCAGCAGGGCTTTTATAATCTAAATTCCAGCCGGCGTAAAAAGCTCCAGCATCCCTACCTCCCACTGCATAGCTGAAATATTTCCGTCTCTCTCTCTCTTTCTCGAACGCTTATCCCGGCCCCCTTCCCCACTGTGACTTAAGAGCTCGCTCCTTCAGCTCAAATGCTCAATTCTCAAAGGGCCGAATCAGCCTGAGAAAGAGTTTTCTGACTTGGGCCAACTATCTCTGCCCATGTATCCATATTATTACTGCCTTGTGTGAATCCTGGGGGGGGGGCGCTTGACATGAGTCACATATTGAATCAGATAGGTGAACTAGGGCACAGGCAACAGATGCAGGGGGCCAGGGAATCTTAATGCACTTCTGTTTCTGTGTGTGTCTGAAGTCATTTCCTCATCAGACTTGGCTGCTTCCATTTATATTACTTGTCTACTGGCACCCATCTGGCAGTGTTTGTTCTCACACAATAATAATGCAGAACTTGAAATGACTTTAATTTTGCAGCCTGTCTAAAACCTTCCACTGTGTTTTAGGATTCCGGGAACCAAACAGTGTTTTTGTCACTATCCTAATTTATCCACAGCTTTGCAGGCCCAGTTATGCTTATGAAAACAAAGGGTTTTAAACAGTTTGGTGTGTGTTAGCACAGACACTGGGAGGGGTCGTTTACCTGCTCTCTGATGTGCTGGACCGATTTCTGCAGGGCCAGGATCTGGTGGAAGAGGGGGCTCTGGAGCACAGACTTGAGCAGGCTGAGCTTCTCCTCGGCGGGCACCTCGCCTCGCTCCTTCAGTTTGGCCTGGAGACGCTCCACCGCCTGCAAGGCGCGCTGCGTATCTGCAAGCCGTCAAATATTTCAGTGACAGCGCCCGGCCGGAGAGAAGGAGTGGATGCGGGGGGAGGGTGGGAGAGATAGAGGTGATGAGACCGGGGGGGTTTATCAGGGCAGAGATAGTGAGACAGGGAAAGGGTGTGTGGAGATGACGATCGATTCAGTTCAAACTATTTGTTTCCAGAATGACAACGTCCCATGTTTTGTCATTAGGATCAATCGTAGGCTGCACAGGAGCCGAGAGAATATCAAAGGGGGGGATAGAAAAGAACCATAGCCCGCAACAGTTTGCTTGCTGGACCCTGCATAAGCCCTGCGATGGAGCAACTCCAGGGAGGCTTGTTAGTGAGTTTGGGCCAGCGCAACGTCATCTGGAAAAAAAAAAAAAAATCAAGCAATTTCCCGGACTCACCCACTGAGACTGACGCCTAATAGGGCGTGCACGGGGTCCAAAGCACTTTTTCTTTTGTGCTGAGATGCATTGTTGTTGGAGCAAGCGTTGTAAACAAGCCAAAAAACGCTTGACCCTGGGTCTGCAGACTTTTTTCTGTTCACCACTGGTCCAGTGCAGGTAGCTGTACAGCAGGTAGCAGTCAGGTTTTACATTTAATGTGTTTAAAGCTAAAACCTGGTTTTAAATTTAGATTTAAGCCTAAATTCATGCCATATCCCATTGCCTGAACCTGACTGCAGAAAGCCTGCATGTGACAGTCCAGTCGTGAGAGTCGCCACAGACTAAAAGAAAAGACGCCAGCGCCACCAATTTGGCTCCGTTACTGACAGTTGGACAAACAAACCTCAACAGGCGAAAACAAACAAAATCAAATATATGGTAACGTGCACAGCGCACGAGCGTTCAGCTGAATCCAGGGCCTCCGTCGCTGGTTGAGAAAACACACAGCAGGAGCCAAATGTGGGATGCCGAGCCAGCGAGAGACGGACATCCAACTGTCTAGACCAAGCCCCTCTCCAAAAAGTGCTCATTTAAAAAAATGAAGACATGCTATTTACAGAGTGAGGACAGCAGCACTAATTCACTTGGTTGTATTTATCTTGGTTGTTGTTAATCTTAAACTGAGTAATGGTATTGAATTGAATTATACTGTCGGGGCAGTGATAAATGCGCAAAGATTATTAACCATTACTTTAATCTATAATCAGAGGTTTGTATTAAAAAAAACAAATGTAAAAAAGAACTCACCCATTGTTTCAATCATTTTTAGATTTCCACATAGACGTTATTTTTCTCCGTTCGAAGCAACGTCACACGCCCCCCTTTGTCTTCGAGGCCTGTGAAGAGCATGTCATACAATCAGAGAGCTGTATGTAGCATCAGGACACGGAGTCAGTCACATAACACATATCAGCATATTGTCTATAGACACAGGAAGACAGGGCAGGAAATGCTCTTCCTCCTCTGAACCCGACCTCTCTGTGGGAAAAAAGGTCAACATGAAAAGGGAAATGGATTTATTTCCTTTCTGTCAGGCCCCATATTTCTCTCAGGGAGAAGGGTTCACCCCTAAAAAACCCCTCACAGAGGAGCCATTGTGCTGCAGCGCAGACTGCGTGCTGAGTCACCGTCTCCTGTCGCTTCTCTCTGTTTACAATTTAAAACTAGTGATTTACATTCTAGGGTCTTAACACACTGTGGCAGTGGCTTTAATGAATGCATATCTGAATACGACTCTACATCTGATTCCAGTTCCACCTGACAATAGGTTTTACTTTATCTTAATATCAGTAATAACGCATTGATGGTCAGCAGACCACAATAGCACACTGCTATTAAAATATGTGATCAAAGAAACCTTGCTGGGTTTATCCGTCCATGTCTCTATCTTGGACTCGCGTGTTTATTACTGCAGCGGCTGTCAACCCTGATCTCAGGGACATCATACTTGAGTTTTTAAGTGGCTTTGTAACAAGCATCACATCACTCAGGGAGACATTACACGATTACAGGAGATTGCTAAGATAATTAAGGGCCCAATACTGGCTCTTAGAATAGCCGTGACGCTCGCGGCAGCTGGGATGGATGCAGATGCCGTTTGTTTCTGGTCATTTCATTTGCTCTGTCAAATGTGTGCGCGTGGAAGCTGTCGAAGTAAAGAATCCGCTCGGTTATCTGTGTTAAAAGGTGCAGATGATGCTCGGCTCGGCCCGTTCATTTTCTGCACCGCTGATCTGCTGCATGACGAGATAGGGCTGCTGTAAAAATCTGATTTCAGGCACGTGATGCGCACTGGGAATACTGGGATTGGCATCGTCTTGTTAATGATTCCCTTCAGGAAACATAACTCAAGGCTTGTAATGGCTCGCCATCGGCAATAGCAATACGACCAGAGCTTGCAATATTACTGGAACTTGAACCAGTACTCATCTTGAGTTGGGTAATGAGTGAGTTTTCATTTAGAGCTGTATCATGAATTCAGAATGGACTTCACACTTTGCACTTCACAGTGGCGTAACTCACTCCAGAACACCAGCTTGTATATTTACTAACAGACTGTAGTTGCATATTAATATACTGTGCTTGTATATTTGCACATGGTTGTGTATTTGCATACAGTTGAATATTAACAGTCTCTGGGTGTCTATGACTGTGTATTTCCTAACAGTTGATAGTTGTTCATTTGTATACAGTCTACAGCTGAATATTTCCAAACAGTCTGCAGTTGTGTATTTACTAACAGTCTGGTGCTGGGTTGTGGTAATGGCTGCAGCAGCAGTGAGTGTATAGTTAGTAAATCCACAGTGTTTTTCATTCTAGTCTCCAAAGCAGTCGGGACAATCCGCTTTTCTCAACCCCTCCTCCTCCTCCTCCTCCACATCTCCTCGTCCATGGAGCCTGAACGCAACAGGCTTCCAAACAGGCACACGGACAAGTTAAAACACCAGCGCAGCTTTCAGGTTGGAAAAACCCCGCAAACATCCCCGGTGTGTGTTCACAGTTTAGAGTTTACAGAAAGCGCTTCCCACCGGAGCAGGGCCCCGTGTTTCTCTGCTCCCTGACCCGACACCAGGCGTCTGTCTGCGGGTGTTTTCCCTGACACTAGCGGCCGCGCGGCTAACAAAGACGGTTCTTAAACTCCTAAATAAAAAAATAAAAACAAACAACCCATCCCCACGCAAGTGTTCAGGGGCATTTCGTTAAGAAACCCCGTGCGTAGATCTCACTTACATTCAGCTGGGGAGAGGCTTGAGTTTCCCCCCGGCGGGTAGACGGCGTCCCGGCCTCAGCCTGTGTTGTCCCGCGGCTAACGGCGCTCAGACCGGAGCTTAAAGACGGGGCGTAGCTTCACCAGTGTAACCCGATCCTCTGCGGACATGTCCGGCTCAGGCGAGACTGAAGCGCCGCTTGGCGGTTGAACCCGCACCCGGGGAGCGGAGGTCAAGCTCCAGACCCCCTCATGACAAAGTAATAGACGGCAGATATTTTTCAGTGTTATTATAAATATTTAAAAACCATAGAATTTGAATTAAGACACGCGTTAAGGGGTACCGTGATACTTTGAAAATACTTAACTGTGTTAATTATACCATGGTATTTTATTTAGTGTGCAAATACAATGGGTTTAAGTTTACTAACTTCCTAAAATGAGTCCCCGTGTTAGCCAGAGCATCACGACCTCAAACTAAAGAATAGGCCAGATGATATTTTAATTGCATTGTTTGAACTCTGAACAAGTAATTACTCAAGTGAAATATTCATGGAGCCGGGGACTGTGGGGCTGTTCTCAGCTGGCAATCCAGAGAGAAGTCTGCGTCAGTCTCGAGAGCAGGCACACACTGAAGTTAATATCAAACTAACACCGGAGACACATTTAACAGCTGAACTACAGCGAGTGTCCGTGCCAATGGAAACAGACCCCTAAGGTTACTGTTTTAGTCCAAAGTAAACACATTCTAATTGTGTTTATGGAATAGTACATAATTGAGGTGATTTACAGTCTCTGAGATTTAAATCTTTCAGTACCAAGGCAGGGATCCAAGGCGGTTGTTGTCAAGACGGAAATAACAAAGCCAAGGTAACGCTGTTATTATCACATCGGCTGCAGGGGAGACGTTCTTGGCAGAATTGACACGAGCTTGTTAAAGGTTCACGTTTCATCGGGGATCTGTGTTCGCTGTCGTTTTTACAGCCTGGGTAATGAGTGGGAATAGTTGTTGGTGGAAAGAATCTGTTGTTCTTCCTGCTAATGAAACATGGATGAGGACAACAGTTTGTCTAGCACGTGCACAAGCAAGACGTCATGAGGCCTGTCTGCAAAGACATTACAGCTGATGACGTCACATTAATGTAGGCCGAGTGATATTTGTGGTTATTTGACAATATAAGAATAATATCACAGAGAAGTGGAAAGTAAACAAAAAATATTTTGGGCCCATGAAGAAGAATCAGTTTGAGAGAGGACAGAATTCTCTCTGTCTCCTTGTCCAGAGGATTAAACTATCAAACCAAAACATAAATGCGACGATTATTTCGACTGGTTTTCCCCCGTCGTTGTCAAGGACAGAGAGCTGTATCTGTGGCTGGGTGTTGTGTTCTCAAGTTGTTGATCACGGTCGCCTTATGACCTCATTGCCGCCGACTCAAGGACTCTGTTGCCGTCATGGATCGAGACCTCGGGGGGAGAGCAGGAAGGAGTGGGGGGGGGGGTCACGCAGCGAGAAGTCATTTCAGCGAGAAGTCGAGGGATAAAAGCCGCTTTCAGGAAGCTGATACTGACTAAATCCCCTCACCATTTATATCTTTACTTCTGCCTTCCTCTTATCCACCCTGTAACTCCCCTCTTACTCTGACAATAAGCCACTTTTATGTGGGAGGTCTGACTCAGCCGAACACCGAGGAAGAAGAGATAGAAACTAGGGAGAGAAAATACATCTCAGCTCAGCAGCTTCGGCGTTTTGTATTTCTCTACCTGCCTGTTAGGAGCCTTCAGCGGCCTTTGCCGGAGACCTCTCGGTAACACCAGATGTCAGAGCTGGTAATTTAATTTGATTCTTTATTGTGTGTTTTTATTTATTTATTTTTAACTTGAAACTTGGGTTTCATTTCATTGAACCAGTTCAAATCGTTGGGTTTAGTTTACGCTGAGGCTCAATAGTTCATTCAAGGCAAAAAAAAAAAAAAAATGTTAAAAGTTACTTCAAGTGCAAATGCAGTTTTTCCTTATGAATGCAGTGGGAGCACACACAGACTCCCTGAGCTTTCCTCAGACCACTCACACTGTGGCCACACCAGTATCTCACCAGTCCAACACCTGAGATCATAACACGTGACGTGGCCCATTAAACTAATCAAATAACAGCAGGGCTTTCTGTTAGATGAGTTTTAATGGAAGTGACTTGGCCCACTCTATGGTTGTGTATTTACCAACAGTCCATGGTTGTTTATTTTAGTCCAGGCTTGTATATTTACCAACAGTCCATGGTTGTTTATTTGTTTAGTCCATGGTTGTTTATTTGTTTCATCTAGGCTTGTTTATTTGTTTAGTCTAGGCTTGTATATTTACTAACAGTCTGTGGTTGTGTATTTGTTTACAGTCTGGTGCTCTGTCCTTACCGTGGCTGCAGCAGGAGTGATTTCTCTAAGATTATTTTTAATATAAGTGAGGGATGTGTGGTTGTGTACAGTTTAGGGGCGGAGCTTTGTGCCCTCAGTCTATGGCCACTTGTCCCCGCCCACTGGAGTTTCGCCGCACCAACAAGACGATAGGAACAAGTTTTGAAGGCAGCCTGTGTTCATTCTGTTTTAATCGAACTCACTATAATTTACTTTCTGCGGCATAAAAGATAGATAGATTGATGGATGTAAATGCGTGTAAGTCACATACACATGTGCCGAAACTGTGCAATTGAAATATAATGCGGATATTAATAGCAAGATTATTCAAGGTCACGATGATTTAGCAATAAAATGACAGCGCACTGACACAATTTTCATACCTGAAGCAGCTCATCGCACATTTTCTCTGAAAGGAACTCACTTTCAGCCGTGCTTCACTGCAAAGCTGCTAAGTGTGTGAAGTCATATGGTGTAATAAAGCAATGCCCTGAAGGGATCACAAATTCAATCACGGAGTCATATTGGCAGACTGAAAGCTGGCATTGTCTGCCAGCCTTGATTTATTGCCAGTGGAGCCATCAACATTGAAATAGCCTTTCAAATTATAACATCCCACAAGATGTTAAAAAAAAAAAAAATCAGAGAAAGAGTCAGACATGGTGATTTTATTTCAGCAAATGCTAGTAGAAGCAGGTCCTGTTTTTTATAGGAATACATCGTTTTTTTTTATCCTTTTTTCACTTCAAGACTTGCATTTACAGATATTTATATGATATCAGTCTGCAGCTGTGGGGTCAATGGCAGTAACGGCACAGGACAGTGAGGAGTTTGAGAGTCTAATAGTTCGATCATCCTGGAGGGAAATCCAGCTTCATGACTTTTGGGGTTAGAAAATGAACATTGGCCCTGGTAGCCCTGTAAAGGAAGGGGTCACAGGGGTCAAAGCTAATCGATAGCACCGCTCCTGCTGGTCATGTGAGCACGCCGATCAAATGTAATGGAGATCGCGTGGACACAGATTTTGGAGGCTCTGACAGCTCATGCTGCCCACAGAAATCACAATGTGGAGGGCTGCGCTGGCAGGGAGCGCACGGGTCACCAGAATAAATCGGCTCGTGCATCCTTGAGGCGTGGACGTGCACACCAAATACCGTGCCAGGCCAGAAATACTGTATTTGTATTTGTAATCAACCGTCTGCAATTTTGACGAAGTGCTGAACTGTACCTGTCGGAATAAATAATTGCAGGTGCACCCATTCAGCCACCACGTGGCGTTCACTGATGGGGAGGCGTTAATTAGCACACCGCATTTTTAATTGTGAATCTTCTTTATGGGAACATTTGATTTTATCTATTTATTTGCAGAATCACATAAAAAAATCATCATTGTCGTATGTGTTTTTCAACAGTTTAGCACCAAGTTGTTCAAGTTTTCATCCGTCCAACTTTTTCCATGACTCATAGTCTTGAAAGGGTGTGAGGACATTAACACATTTTAATGGTTTTAATGGCCAGGTTAGTCCTTTGTAGAGTTTGCCGTCTGATTCCCAGTAATTGCATATTTTTATGCTGTCGTCAATGCTTTCTTCTATTATAGTATTTTTGGTGTGGAGTGGTGGAAATAAATGTCATCTTGTTTTTGTCTTTAATTATATGTCTCTGTGGCTGTGGACACTCTGCAGCCCTGCTTGGATTTAATAACTTTATTATAATAATTTTCTGGTAATTTTTGGGGAAGAGGCACGTTGGACATTTTTTTTAAAGTTCCACAGAACACAACGTGACTGGGAAAGGATCGACATCAGCTTCTGCCGTTTCCGTCGACGTTTCTCCAAACTTGCATGGCGGCAGCTCAGATAATCAACGACACGTCAAACTACAGAGGGAGCGACTGGCACGCTTTGTGTGACAGGGTGGAAATTAGCGCGCGTTGTCAGCAGCCGCTGAGATAACTGTCGGCTTGTTGGCTGATCCACCATGGAGTGATGCACATGATCACTCCTATGTACTGTGTGATATCCCAGCGCTCAACCTCGTCTGTTGTTTGTTGTCTCGACAGAAATGTGACGGCTTTATTCGTTCCTCCGCCCCTTGTACACCACACATCAGACACGGACACCTTTTCTTTTGTCTCAGCAGACTATGACCCAAAGACGCGCGTCCAGGTGCCGTTTGGTGTCCAACCACCTCCTGAGGGAAACATCTGGCTGCCTGAGCTGATGAATGCACCTTTCGCCGGCGAGCTGAGGAGCTGCCACCCTCATCTGCCGCCCGGTTCTAAAGGTGAGAGGCTCACCATCCATTCCCAGCAGCCCCTGTGGTTTAAGATATGGCACAAACACGTTGCCCCCAAGTGAGTGAAGCTCCTTTTGCTTTCCAACGATCTCTGATGATGTCATCTCTTCACCCAAGTTTACCTGCAGCTTCAAATATCACAGATAAATGCAGCTTCTGTATAACAGCTTGTATTGTGTCGTGAGCCGAGTAGAAGCCGTTCAGAAATAACGAAGCGCGTGTTGAAGGAGTCTTTGTGGTGACGCTGTTGTGTTGTTTTGAGTCGTTCCGGGGTTTAAACAACGAGAGTTTGATCTCAAGGAAACGCAGATGACAGTGTTAGTACGCAGCCGACTTCTTCTGTTGAGGTATTTATATACATTTGATATGTTTACACACACGCAAACGCAGCTGTGGGACAAAAAGCAGTAATAGGTAATACATGCAACCTGTTTAAAAATACACATTCTGAGCTGTGGGTGATCTCTCTGCTCTTTCCACGCAAGCAAGGACACGCACAACCTCTGCCTGGGAGTGTGTTGAGCTGTGTTCCCACACACACACACACATAGTCGTGCTCACGCTCGTCCAGCAGCAACAGCAGGAGGGAGGGAGGGAGATTTTCATTCCAGGTTATTGAATTATACCCTCATTTTTTACAGTTTGTGTCAAATCCCATCCAAAGTGGACAGCAGCCGATTGTCAATTAAATTATTACGGCTGACGGCAACGTGTGTGAGTCATCACTGGAATGAGATTTAAAAGTCTCTTACCAAATATTTAACCCCTTCCCAAACATAAACAGGCCCATAGACACCGGCCTGTTGGGTTCATGCAAACGGACTCTCGTCGACCGGGAGAAAAGTTTCTAATCGGACCTCGTTCTTGTCTATTGACGCCATCTCTGAAGTTTGTTCCTGCGCTGCAGTGGGCAGAGGAGATGTAGGTGCTGCTTCGTGAGGCCGGCTGCAGCTGATGTAACGCAGTCGTGCCCACTGACTGTGGGCGGCCACACGCACGCCGAGGTTAGACAGCGATGGCTGCGCAGAGGAGCACGTGCAAACCGATTGACTCACGCAAGAGAAGTCTTCCAGGGAAATCAGGGTATCAGATGCCAGCGAGCTTCGTTGGTTTCGGGTCAAGCTTCTTTCTTAAAAACAAAAGCAAAGCAAACAGAAACCCCTCCCATTCTGTTCTCAGGACCTTCCTCCAACCTTCCCCAGTATCTGATGAAGGCTGCAGAACCACAGCGCACGGCCTTGGGTTTGGAGGAGGAAATGTACAGATTCAGCTCTTGATATTCAGCATCTCTGTCACATCAGCTATTTATTTTTTTTTCCTGTTTTGTTGCCCCGTGTTGTTTTTCGAATGATATTTTCCCCTTGAGGACAAAACGCAGCGTTTACTACTTGTTGAAATGTTTAACACTGTCTGCCGTCTTCCTCGGCAAAGGGTTGTCGCAGGAGTGGGAATGATGATTCCTGTCTGTCAGGAAGGAATGCAGAGACGCAGGAGGATGAGATGTATAAATCTTGCAGTGTCTTTTTGCCTAAGTTTTGTGTGATGGGCGTAGACCCAGGGTCTGCAGTTGCGTGAGCAGGTGTCACATCGTGGATAAACACGGACAGTTCTACGTTATTGGATTCACTTTGCGAGACAACCGTCCCCAAAAGCCTTGTTTTCCCTATTTTTTTTTTTAAATTTCCTGAGCAGTTTTATATTTGGCGACAGCAGGTGAGAAGCTGTACAGAGGTTTAATGGTGCCGTGCGTCACTTTATGGCGTTCAGTTACATCTGGGTCTCAGTTGCTTAACTCTCTTAGTAAATCCATTGTTGGCAGCTGGATACTCTGCATTAGTGGAATGCACACACAATTATATGTATCGCCATGGAAATGAAATGCGGGTGCGAGGAAATCAGCAGCGGAATGAACCTTTTTTTTTTTTTTTTCATTTTCTGAAACAAATACATTGACTCAGACAATGTGGGCTTGCTTAAATGCAATTACAACGAATAAACAACGCAACAGGACATTTCCTGCCTTTGTTCTTCGTTAGAACGCAATGCGTTGGTGTTTCACTGGCAAATGAAAAGTCCGGGAGCTTTTCAGGTTCATCTGAGGATAGAGTTTATTTTACTTGCTGCCATACAGACTCGGTTTTTATTAAAGCCATTCAGTTTGCTGACTTACTTTGGAGCAAACAGGTGGCGGCATTATTCAGAAATCCAATATTTGCTCTTCTTCGAGCTCCACTGACACCAGAGGGGGAGATCGGTGTTGTTAGCTGGGCCATCAGGTTCTGGGGACACCCGATGTTATCCTGTTGTCTTGAGGACAGTTTAGGATGAGCGTCCCCCCAGCGTCACACCTGTGCTTTTGTCCGTGCTTGAATCACGAGGCGCTGAAGAGAAGATCTAAACGAAGTGCTTGGATTGTGACTGGTATTCTTTCCGTCGTAGCGTCTGCAGATCCCCTGGGTGGTGTGGTATTATGTGGGTCTTGTATATTTGCCACTGCGTGGCACTTAGGGCCTCGCTTTAAAGCTACCTGGTTTATGCGAGCCTGCGCTCACTGCTCTTCCTGCAGAAACCCATTTGCATCGGGGGGGGGGGGGTATGGAAAGTGGAAAGGGAGAGATAACTCTGCATTTCTTCAAACGCAGGCAGCCGGCCGGTTATTTGTCATCGGGCTGCTCTTCCTGCAGAAACCCATTTGCATCGGGGGGGGGGGTGTATGGAAAGTGGAAAGGGAGAGATAACTCTGCATTTCTTCAAACGCAGGCAGCCGGCCGGTTATTTGTCATCGGGGCGCTCAGGAAGTTCAAGGTGTTTTTCAGACAGGCAACAAATGCAGAAAAAAAAAAAAAGCGTGCTGTGCCCGGTCTGCACTCACACAGACTCATTAGCGGAGCACAGGGTGAGGGATTGAATGATTACTCATTATTGTTTGATTGCAATTAGGATTGTTGAAGTGATTAATTGGCTATAGGATGATGGAGAGGGCCGGCTCTGGCTGGAAGTGCGCCGCAGCTGGTGCTGCGTTCAAAGGTCAAGATCAAGAGATTTAATGATTTTTGATCCTTCATTTGTCCAAAAACGCATCTCGGTTAGGATTTTTGCAAATCCAATGTTTATTTTTTATTTTTTTTGTCATTTGGTGCCGTCACTAGCTGGGAGGGGAAGAAAGGCAGTCAGAGGAACGGCTGGAGTTACAGTAGATGTGCTGGAATACTAAGAAGGAGCCGCAGCAGCCTCCAGCAAACAGATCTGTATGAATAATTAGCTTCCAGCCACAGAATGGACCATTAACTCTTCTTTGAGGATAAACTCAGATGAGAAAATGCTATAACACATCTCACACAAGCACAAACACTTTCCCTCTGGACAACACAGTCCAGGATTTAATTAACTGTCTGCAAACCCTTTTTTAAAAAATTTAAATCAAGCTTGACTGTGCTGCATTCCCCGCTGCCACACCTTGTTCTCCACCTCCTCCCCATTGAACTATTGACGGACAGTTCCCACACTGGTTACATTTTCAAGAATCATTGCATCTTGCAGGAGGGAGCCAGTGGATTTCACATGAATATTGCAGCCACAGGCGCACAGACAGAATGTAATATAACACAGGTCTCCTTGCCAGCCAAAGGCAAGATAGATTGTGTAAGGTGGAGAGAGAGGGAGAGGGAGAGAGAGGGAGATTTTGTGGCATGTTATCTCGTGTTGGCTGCTAGGTGGAGCCCGAGTATTCGGCGTGAGCGGCAATCCACATCCGAGTTTTTCCTCTCACCTTTCCCCGGCTCTCCAAGCCCTCGGTCTCCACACAGTGCGCACAATTGGTTTGTCATTGTCGCGGGGAGCTCAGCAGCCCCCCGTTCGGAGCCGAAAGAGTTGAGATTCCTCTCTCCCCCTCCAGCGGAGCTTTGCCTCACACGATCTCCTCTCCTCTCCTTTCTTTTTTTTTATATTGTAATTCCTCTGGATACTCTTTTTTTTCCTTTTCCTGAAGGCTGCTGGCGCTTCGCCCTTTCAGCTGCATGGGACGTGATGTAGCCCCCGCGCTGGAGGACGGACGCCTGGTGCCATAAAGGGATGTAGCGGCGTGGATACAACACTGGTTCCTGCTCCACACGCACCACCGCCACTCGGATTGTGGACGCACGGGCGCGTTTGTTGTTGCTTTTCCGCGAGGATATTTCAAAAAGGGGGAGACAACAGTTTGGGCTTTTTTTTTTTTGGTCTGTGTCTCCTCGCCCTGTCCTCCGCACACACACACACACCGTGCGTCAAAGGACGGTTCCCCCCCTGCAAAGACAGTTCGCACTTTGAATGGAAGGACGCGAGATTTACACTCCATCGCTCCACCGGTGATTTTTTTTTTTTTTATTTTTTTACATTTTTTATTTGGTTTTCCTCCCGCACCCGGGGTAAGTCGAGATGTCAACGCATGTAGTCCGCGCGTTCGTGCGCAAAAGCCCCCATGCCGCCGCCAGGGCTGATGGAGAAACCCTGTGAATGCACGGGCTCATGTCAGCCCTGGCACGCGCCCCCTCTCCCTTAATTACTTTACTCATTCTATCCGTGCGTCCAGGTGTAATCAGCCGCGATCGATGACTGATAGCCACTGTTCTTTATCAACGGACTGATCCAGGACGAGTTGCATGAACAATAGGCAATGTGGGGGACGTGGCTTTCCAGAGAAGTTGCATGCATTGCATGTGAGTTGTTGGGTTTTAAAGTCATGCAGGGGGGGAATTAGTCCCCCCCCACCCCCCATGTTCAACCTTGACATTTAAATTGAATATGCAGCCCTTGTTGTTTTCTCTGTGATAAAGCAGACTCAGTATCTGAGAGCGTGAAGCCTAATTTGTCTTCCAGGAGAAAAGGTGCTTGGGTCATGGGTTGTAGCAACACAGGGCCCCTTTCTCTTGTTCTGGTGCAGTTGTGTCGCGTAAATTGAACCATGTTGGGTGATGCAGTGCTGCATTCTTCATGCAGAAGCCTGGTTATCGGTGCTGGTGCATGTTTGATTTCGCTGGGTGACCCCCCCCCCCCCCCCCCCCCCACACACACACACACACACACACACACACTCTCTCAGCTTGTCCTCAGTCGTTTACATTTTCTCTCCAAAGTGCCACTGTTGGCTTTTTGCAGAAAACCCCTGCAAAAAAAAAAAAAAAAAAATCCCCATAAATACTGCACAGCAAATATCATTATTATTTAATCCGCACGCAGGGAAAGAGGGGATGGATGTGCCGGCTGTGCCGAGGCCGACCAAGTGCAGGGTTGAGGGGCCACTGTACCGAAAGCTTTGATCCGAGGAGGACAGCTCACTGTCTTTCAACATCACAGTCCAAGTGGGGGGAAAAAAAAGGGGGAGCTGAGCCCATCGCTGTGAATGGGATGTGAAGTTTTCCCGTCGCTGCACAATGACGCCCCTTCAATCCCAGTTTATCGTTTGAAACCTGCTTGGATCTCTGTCAAATCTGATCTGGAACGAGACAGTGCAGGAGTTTCTGGTTTTATTTCAGCCACACTTTGGCTTCTTGTGCTTCAGAAGCGGGACGAACTTCAATGCTGTGGATATTTTAAATTTATTTTAGAATATTATGAGGCTTCTTGTTGGCTGTTTCCTTATCTGACAATTAGGCAGTGTTCATTACGTCCTGGACTGCAGTGCCATCTGTCACATGATCTGCATTGGTGCAAGTGCCCTCAAGCACACACACACACACACACACACACATACACTTGGTTCCTTTTACCAGCAGTGGAAACCTTGACTTCCGCCTCCAGGGGAAAGTCCAGGGGACATTTGATGCTTTCTGCCTAAACGGTTACGTCAACCTGCACTTTGTCGTCCTGCCTCATCCATTTTGATTCGGCCCCTCGTGGAATATAATCTGGGTTATATTTATTTATATCGGCGGTTGAATTTAGCATCTGGTGTCGAACCTGATGGGACGGAGCGTTGGCTGCATTGAAAGTAGCCTTTGCTCTTGAAGCAGTTGTTTTCCTGCAGCGCGTGAACGGGGGACGGGGGACGAGCACGTGCCTCTGTTTTACATATTGATAGAATTGGACGTCCGGTGTGAATTGACAGTGAGGTTTTGGAAAATCTAACGACCTGCTGGTCTCTAATCTGCATTGTTCTTGTCAGTTACTCACCTCCATCACGCCCGTTGCAGTGTCTGATGTGGGTTAATGTGGTGCCCTCATTAGAAGGCATGTTCTTTCTTTGTTGGCTAATTCGTATTGTTCTTCAGAAATAATCCCACTCTTTGTGAGGGGCCTCCTTTTCCCACCCACTCCCTGTTCTGTGAATTTTTTTTTTTTTATTGCATTTTTGGGGACAGGGTTCCAGGTGTGTGTGTGTCCAGGTTATGTCCAGTATGGGTTTTGATTCAATGTTTCAAAGACGTTAAACATTGTCCAGGGTTTGTCACGTCCCCTGACGTCTTTGATGTTAGCTGTATTCAATACGCATGTGATTTATTTCTCCTTTCATAAACCTGCACCTGCCTATATTGCCTTTATCGAGACTAAACAACAAGCCTCCCTCCACATGACCCTGGCCTGAAAGGCAGCGTGCAACAGCAGCATCACTTATCATGAATGATTTTTTTTTTTTTTAAAGTCTTTATCTCGGCTCGTGTTTGGATGTGAACACTCGAGGTCACAGTCTGCACACACCTTCCCAGCTCTGGGATTCATATAGTTCCTTGTGCTCAATGCGCACACAGTCGTGTCCTTTAGCATTCATAGTTGTCTTGCTTCACTTTTCATATTTTTCCTGCCGCTGCTTATGAGCTGTTTGTATTTCTGTGGCTATGAATCAGAGAAATAGTGCAGCGGAGGTGGGGATAACAACAAAAAGCTGTTATTAATTCTCAAGCCCTCTTTTAAGTCTGTTGTAAACATGAAACCTGCGACACTGCAGCTCTTGCGGCATCGTCCTCCTCTGCCCTGCATTTCCTGCAGAGCCGACCCTTGCTGTTGATTAATCGATGAGCCATTTGATAGGAAAATTCAATCAGCAACTACATTGAACACCAACTAATTGATAGTTTTTAATAAGTAACATATTAGGCCAGCAGAAGTGCTGATGCACTGTGGGCGGCGTTGCAGAAGTCATTAATCTAACAATTTGCCTCCACCTTGTGTTATGAATTATGACGCCGCCCAACCCCGGACTGCAATATCCCTAATGAGAAGAACGCCGACTCCGCCGTTTCCTGTTTCTCCACGTTAGAAAATCAGGGCGTGATTGACAGCACAGCATGGGATGTTCGGGGAGAAATAGAAAATAGCGAAACTACAGAAGAAGACATGGCAGAATTCTCGCACGCACTTTGTCAAAGTGATGGATTCAGGAATGCATCTTTCGTTTGAATTATTGTTTATCCCTAAGGCTTGATTCTGACATGCTAAACGTCACAGAATCATCCTCACTGGAGGGAGATGATGCTTTTTGAGACTCTTCCTCATTGCTGGCTGCTTTGTAATGGAAATCCAAAGCAACTAGCCTTGGTGGCTACACGTGCTCCAAATCCAGCTCATCTATTTATAACGTTTGCCTCTTTAAAGGTGGCATTCGAACCTGTGGCACAACAGAGCGGGCCTCCCACCTGCCGTGACCGCATCCACATTTCCGCGGACCCCGCCGCTCCAGCCCGGGCCTCTGTTTTCCGCAGGTCCCACAGACCAGAGTTGTCATGCTGTTAGGAGCGAGACAGGGTGATGTGCCGGGGCCCTTTCTCTGGCAGGAATGTCAAGGGAGGTGAAAAAAAGCAAAAAAAATGGGGAAAAAAAGAAAGCACATGGCCCAGGAAAGGTCCTCGAGCTCCGTGCCTCTCAACACTTTAGCTGTCCTGTCTCATAAAGACCCCGGACACCGAGGTTTTGACAGAAGCTTTCACAGCCCCCCCCCCAACTCCTGAAAACTGAACCGCAGGAAATGGGCTAAGAGTTGAAATGGAGACTTTAGCTGATGAAAAGACCAGTTTCTGTGCAGCTCTGTGGCGACTGAACCAAATGTTTAGGTGCATTTTTCCAGTGTAAAATAAGAAGAACCAGTAAAACAGAGTGTTTTGTTAAAAGAGCATATTTGACTTAGAAATAGCGGAAGGTTTGGCTATAGAAGGTCTGCAGGTTATTTTGTTGGAAGTGTTGGCATGAATCATTCTTCTGTTTTCACAGCTCGGGATCCGGAATTCTAAAATAGAAAGCCCAACTGCAGCCAGATGTGATATAAAATATATAAAGTACTGCAGTAATGTCAGAGGTTTGACTGCGATCTGCGCCACGTGTGAATTATTGACAGTGTAATCTCTCATTTGGTGCCAGACTTTGTTTCTGAAGCACACCTATTATTTACCAGCGTGATTTGGAGAGGAGGAGAGGGGGGTTATCAAAGTCATTCCAGGCTCTTTCTCTTTGGCTGGTTTACAAATGTGGTAGGGATGAGAGGGAGGGAGGGAGAGAGAGAGGCTGTGTGGGGTGTTGATGAGCCTCTTTAAATCACTAACGGATTTGCAGGGATTTTACACCACTCCTGCGAGTCTGTGCTCTTTTCAGGATGGGGTGAGGCCATGCAAATATTTCACTCTCTCTCCTTGACCTGCGGTCCTAACGATGAGCAAGAGCACGGTCCGAGATGTAACTTTGGGTGGAAGCAGGACAGAAGATCACAGGCCGACCGTGGAATAAGCCGCTGTTGCATTCAGGGTCCCTCAGTCATTTTTTTCCGTGCATCAAAGTTTGTGTTGGCACGAGCAGCGATGGTGCGCTTTTATGAAAACAATGTTATACTTTAATCTGCTCTTTTAATTATCTGCCAGCCCCCCCTCCCTCCCCTCCGCCCCTTAATCTGACACTTAGTCCAGTCATCCCTGGAGGGGTCAGAACACTCAGCGGGCACATTTTAACACTCGACAACTTTCTGCACAGCATTAGCCAGCTTGTGAATGGAGAGGCCGCGTCTGAAGTACGCTCTAATAGCAATTTCTCATGGAGATGAGGTCCACTACAGTTCATCTGACCAGTAAACAGCCACAGCCAGATGAGTTTGTGTGATGTTTTTTTTTTTTTTTTAGAAATATTATGTTTTCCAAAGAAGCAGCCGGTTGTGTAACGTCGTTAACCCTGAGCTCCACTAAAAGAGAACGACAGGGAAAGGATAAATAAATACCTCTGCTGGCGATATGGACCCAAAAATGTCAACTTAGCATTTAAAGCAGACCCGGGCCTCGGTTATGACCCTGTTGGTGGTGTTAAAAGGTATCCAAAAACGATCAAAGTGACACAACCTGACAGAGCTGCACTACATCAGCCTCTTTACTGCTCTGTAAAAACCGGAGACGTTTGTCTGTGTGCATTTCAGAGTATGACACCAGGTCTTTTGCAACAATATTAATGGATTTTCTTTTTTTTTTCACTCTCCCCTCCCCTCCCCCAGTGAACTTTAGACCAGTGATGAGGATTCAAACAAAGATGCAATGCTTCTCTCAGACCCCCAGCTCTAAAAGAAGTTAATTTATGGCCTGTTTGGGAGGCAGGTTGGGGCTTGAATGCATAATAAGGTGGTGCACCTGCAGCCGCATACAAATGAATGGAAATGACGGTTTGTATTTACGCCTCCCTAAACCACCGGGACCTCCTGATCTGACCACTAATTGCCCGGCGAGCCGAAGTGAAAATCTCTTTCTAGTTTGCAGGCTGATGTATCGGCCCACAGCCGCCGTCAGAGGACGCGCACCTTGAATCATAGCGAGGTCGCAAAGAGAAATGTTCTGGAAAAGGAAGTGGCACACGGTCTCCTCGAGTCATGAGAGAAAAGATTGTGGAAAGAAGAGACGCAAAATTTCTGCACTAAATTCACTGTTTGTGGACTTTGGTGGGCTTTTTCAGCTCTTGTTGATTCTTCTGTCTCTTTGGTATTTGCATTTCATCTTGGTGGGCTTGCATCACTTAGTTGTGTCCTTTTTAGATGTTTTCAAAAAAGGCAGAAAAGATTTCAACTAGTTCATCAAATCAAATCCAGGAAAGCAAGGACCAAAACTGCATTTATATGGAATAGAACAAAACTCAGTGTCTGTGAGTGAGTAAACAACGCTCTCCATCTTCAGTAGAAGTTTGTTTTGCTACATTGTACAGAACCTTGAATATTGGATCTGTGGAATATCTTTTGTCTTCATTTTACGTCTTTTTACGAACCATTTGTGTCCCTCTGTTGTCTCGCTGCGTCTCTTTTCATATATTTTATCCTTTATTCTCCAAGTCATTCTTCGTCAGCAGCCCATCCATCCTCTTCAGCAGTTTTGACATCTTCAAAATACGCTGGTGCATGAAAGAACCCAACGTTGAACTGAGTTTCACTGTTATGTTTGAATGTTTTCCTTCGACTCCCTCGCAGCCTTCCAATTAAAAGCGTTTGTAGCCGAGCACAAAGCACCGACGCCTTGCAGAGTCTCTGCATCTCGCCAAATGTTTTTGAATTAAAATAACATTCCGTCATTCACGCTGGGGTTCTCAGAGGAGGGGGATGTAAAGCTGGACTGTTCCAGCTTTAAACCGGGGGTGTATTTGTGGAGTTGATCAGAATCAGATTCCACTCAGAATATATTGCCGCATTCCAAGCGGCCCCCTCTGCTTGTGACCTGAACCAAATTGATTTTCTCAATCGATAAGATACGATTGGATGTAGGAGTGCGGGGCAGGAGTTGGGGGAGGGCGAGGACTGCCTCAGCCGGCGTGGTCCTCCGGTGTCGCGCCTTTTTAATTCCCGCCGCTTCGTCTCGGGCTGCCTATCCACTGGCACATCTAAACTTCCCTGCCAGCCCTGTTGTCACCTCTGGAATGGAGATGACTGAATTGATGCGCCGCCCCAGCGGAGCAAAACCGTTTAAATGACAACACATTTTTGTCTCACCTTGAACTTAATTGACTGCGCGAAAGCCGCCGTTCTGAAAAGTGCTGACACGATGACTTGACGGCCGCGTTGCTCAGAAACAGGGAGCTGTTGACGGAGCCCGTGCTTGCGCTCAGACTGCTGTCACACCTGCGCACATCTGTGCACCGCATGCATAAGTAAGGACGCATGGTGTCTTCCTAAGCCGCCATGCACGGCTCATGTTACATGTATTAGTCCTATAGGGCTTAATGTCTATAGGCATTAGTATGGATTGCAGGAAGGGGGTGGTGGTGGTGGGGGGGTGTTCTGCTCAATATGCAGCAGGGAATTTAAATGCATGGATCTTTATTTAGTTCTGTCTCCTGTCGTTGGGATTTATGAATGGGAAAAGTCTCGTGTTATTCCCATTCCAGCCTTTCAGGTGCAAGAATCAGCTGTTAACAAGACACTTGATGACCCACGTGTCAACAAGTGTCTCTGTTGGTCATGACAGCTCGAGGACCAGGGTAGCAGTTACGCTGTCACCGGGAAAGTTCGGCTAACTCTCCCGCCGCCGCCGTCTCCCCACTGGCCGGTTACGGCGGCCACTTTCTTTGTTCGAGGGGAGCCACAAGACTGTAATCAGTCATTATGTCAGAGGCGAGCCCCGTGAGCCCGGCTCCGGCTCATTCAGCCAAATAATAAGCAGCCAATAACGGCGAGGACTTGCAGGCGAGAGCAGAGCTCCCCCCCCCAGGGTGACGCACGGGAAAACTGGACGGGGAGGTGGGGGTCTTCCGACGCCGGGATGTCACCTTGGTTCAAGGGCTGGAGCGAGGGCTTCGTACAGTGGACTGGAAATGTTGGCTGCTGTTCAGAGTCCTGCCTTCAGTTAAGGGCAAACACACCTTGAGGTGCTAACAGTGAAGATGAGGGATAGGTTGATAAAATGATAACCGGTGTCACTTACTATTTAATGTTCCAGTTTATTTATTTATTTATTAATGAAAAGTAAGGGAAGGGATGATACGTATGGAGTTGCACTAATTCTGTATTTATATATAAATAAATAAATATGCCCTCCCACACAGAGTAAACAGGTTGCATTGTTTGCAAACACATTCTTCAGCCATTTAATCATTACAATGCATCTAAGAGTGCTGACAATATATGATATCGACTAAGAAACCATCCCCCTCTCCACCCTGATGGAGGTTTGTCATTCTGTAACAAGGGTCACAGGGCCCCCATTGTCTCGGCGTAGCATTCCTCCACGCGGTAGTATTGACTGGTTCTGCTGGGTGAGCGGTGCCATATCACGTCCATACATCACTGGGAAGACAGAATGACAGACAGTGGGAGTTGAGATGTCAGATCATCCTCTCCAGGCAACTGACATCCACTGCCTTCCTGTTCTGCACAGTGATACTCTATCTTCTGACAGAGGCTGCATTGATAACCGCGGTCCCTCCGCTTCTGCGCCTCGCCAATGCACTTGACATGCTCATGATATACATTGCTATTTTTTATTTTTTTTTCTCGAGGTTCCTCTGCAGTTCAACACACAGGGCTGTGCAACATCACCAGAATCCTGATATAGGTCACTCAGTGGTGAGCACAATATGTTATGCATTTTTTAAAATATTCAATAAATATGACGTTAACACATGCACAGGGGCTTTTTTTTATACTTACTCTGCAAATAAGAGGTGCAGATTTTCAATCATAACGCACCGAAATTGCACAAAATTAAATAAAGAATT
This sequence comes from Pseudorhombus dupliciocellatus, assembly GCA_016785235.1. Lineage (NCBI taxonomy): Eukaryota > Metazoa > Chordata > Actinopteri > Pleuronectiformes > Paralichthyidae > Pseudorhombus > Pseudorhombus dupliciocellatus. The sequence continues at coordinate 1,799,469 of JAFBJW010000098.1, forward strand.
AATAAAATCATTATTGTTTAGAAACTGCTCCACTGTAGTCACTTCAGCTCTGTATGAATGCAAAGATTGATAGCTGGATTAATCTCATCAAAATGTTAAGCTTCTATAATCTTCTCATGGACCCCTTTTACCCTCTCATACATAATAAATGCAGCCAGAAGTCGTGCTGACACAGTTGTGTACCGGTTGCACTTGGAATACGCGGCGTGCCACCGGACAATGAGCTCACCGGGGTCAGGATAGGGCAACCCCCCCCTATGGGCTTTCTGCCCATAATGATTAATAAGGCAGGTGTTGTTATTACCTCGCCAGTAACCAGTGGAATGCTGGCTGCTGAGAGCAGATATCATCTGGTTTCATTGCCCCTGCAGTTTCCTTTGTCTTTATGTATTCTTCTGGTAATTCCAAGTGCTATTCCATCTCTGCTAATGAATAGCCCATCATTGATTGGCAAACACAACGAGGATTGCTTTGTTTTCGCTTATTTCTTTAAGGCTCGCTCTCGGCTGAGAAACATTGAGTGTTTACAGAGACACCCCCCCCCCCTCGCTTTGACGACTCCAGACCAAACGTTCCATTTAGCCGGGGTGCTGTTGTCACTCACAAACGCGCTGTGAAAGGTTAGGCTCCTGTAATCTTGTTTATGTTTTTGGTCAGTTGTAAGCCTCCCTAAGCCAGCTTTGTGTCAAACGCAGCTGGAATGGCCCTTTTACAATTTCACCAGAGCAGAAATAATTGGGCCTGCAGCTTGGATGCAGCCATGAAACTCAGGTAATTTGCTAATTTTTGCTCTCTCAGCCGGTGTTATCAGTGCAGAAAGCCGAGGTTTCACTCCAAATTTCCTCATGCCTGTGTTTGCAACGAGGAGCAGAAACCCGCTCTTGTATCTTTCCATTTTATTTTCCCGCCGCACGGTGTCTTTCTCAAAGTGTTTGCCTGTTCATTACGGCCGAGCAGTTATCGATAACCCAACCCTCCAAACAATCAACAATCAGCCCCTCTCTGCATGACGCCATAACAGTTCTGAGAGGGGCTGCTGAATTCTGAGCAGCACCTCCAGCTGCAATTTGGTTCTGAGAGTGTGTGGAAGCTACTTCTAATTACACCGGCAGTACAGGATGAAATTGAGCAGGAATGAAGTGCTTTTGTGGATCGATTATTATTATTTTTTCTCCCTTCCCTTGCATCTGTGGACTGGAGAGAGAGAGAGAGAGAGAGAGAGAGAGAGAGAGAGAGAGAGAGAGAGAGATGTAACCTTCTCTATCGCTGCACTGCAGGCAGAAGGGGAGGGGAGGGGGGCCGAGGGGGGCGCTTCATGCTTTGTTTTTAATACAATGAGAGTATGTACATCAAACCACCCTTCTCATCTAATTAGGAAAGGCCATTGAATTGAACAGGAGCTCGGGCAGAACTGGACAGAGGCCACACAGGCACTTTACCTCCGCCGAGTTGTGATGGCTTTTCTGATCTGTTTTGACATCTGAGAAACTTGGCTCGACCTTTAGCCTCATGGGCGGGACCTTTAAGCTCTCCCTGCGGATTATCCCGATGGATTCGTGGCTATTTCCGGTGGCAGTGTTCCTCATGATATAAGCCTTTATTTTGGCAGAATCTTTTCTCACCTGGGTATCGGATGAGTGACTGCCACCTCGATTGTCCCCAGGTCCCTGCAGGACTCCTGCCCGACTCGGCTCCCGCAGATGCCATGGGGCTATAAAAAGATCAGTGATTTGGAAACATATGACAGCCTGGCTTTTGTTTGCTTGTTGTCAGACGACGTCCCCCCCGCCCACTGCCTGTTTTCTTGCGAACTTCCCCTGACCGTGAGCTTTGCACAGTCACACCAGCAGATGCAACAATCCGTCATGCATAAGAAACCCCACTCCGTCAGCCATCTGTCTCCTTAGCTCCGTTACCATGCATTGGCAGTTTGTTTTCATAAACCCATATACAACTTTAATGGCATGCAAACTATGTCCAACCAATCTCATGACCTCCGAACCTCACTCTAAAATCTCATTTGCGACCTATGCGTGACCCAGGATATATGCTGACTGTCACCATATATAGTTTGCCATTTGCCGCCCTGCTATATGGTTACCTCCACTGGATAGCTGGAATGAATTATTATGCCCAGTTAAAATGGAAATTTGACTCCTGCCGACCCGATTCCCGAGCTGACCCAACAAAGACAACATGCCTAAATAGGTAAAAAAGCAAGAAGGTCAAAGGGATCAGTTGGGCTGATCAGCGGATGCAGGAGCTGTTTCTCCATTTCACCGAGCCCACTTGAAACTTAAAACCCAGCTCATATACAAGAATGGAGGAGGCTACGTGAGGTGATAAAAACTGCGACTGCAATATGGCAAAGGTCTTAAACTGATGAAGTGAAGAGTGAGTGAAGGCTTCTCAAAGGGCCGCACTGCTTCCTGCGTCAGCGCTGGACCCAAACCGCGAGGTGCAATATCCTCTCATCTCCATGGTAACCTACATCCTAGGTTACCGTTGTGAACAGGAGAGCTCTGTCGATGACGCCGCTCTCATTGCAGCGCGCTCAATTAAACAATAACCCGCAACGGCAGGAATACGCTTGATGTGTCTGTAACCACAGTGCACAGCCGATCACCAGCGTGGTTTCTCCTGGTTTCTTCTTCCTCTCTCCAGCCCCCCCCGCCTTCACTTGCAGAGCAGTCACATCCCAGGTCAGACGACAAAGTTTGACATTTCTGGTGACAGGCAGACGTAGGTGGTGGGATTTGGAGGGGGGGTGGGGGGGGTTAGGGGCGCTGTCACTGTGGCAGAAGGGATATCCATTCCTTGTTCTTCGCTGCCAGCAAATGCACTTACTAAGCTTTTAGTTCCTCCTTTGTTCCACGCGTGGCCTTCGTCTTATTCTGTCCTCAGAGTGCAAGAGCAAGTGTCGCTGCTGCTTCTTTTCTTCCATCGTTTCACTCATCGCCTGTGACCTGATGAGAATATGGCCTTTATCTCCTGAGCGCCCCATCCCCAGTCTACATTGTGACATTAAAGCAGAGGATTGCCATGTGCTATCGCATCGGCCCCTCGCTCGGAATAACGCAGCGCGGGCTTTCGGCGATAGAGAGATGCCTATCATTCCTCGCTGAGCGTTTGCTCCCCTCAGGGCTATGTGTTTTATATGACTCTACAAATGTGATTTAGTGGGGAGATAGCCTTGGAACTCCTGAGGTCGCCGCTCCAGAGACCTCTGGGGTGTAGCATGTGGCAACAAAGCATGTAGGTTAATGTTTCGCTGATGTCAGATGTCTCGTGGAATGAGATGTAGAGCGAGATATTCCCGCGGAAAAAGGTGTGGACAGGGAACAATCTTCTCACCTGAATTCAGATTCTTAGCCCATTTTCTGCCGTTCCATCTGTAATAATATGTTGCTTATCTCTTTGAGCCATCCTCTCTGCATCGTTCCCTAAAGCACTCTCTCGCTCTCGCTCTCGCACAGCATTGAATTCAAAAGACATTTCCGTCTTCACTGTCATCACTGCCTGTGCGTGTCCGTCCAGTGTTCACTTACTTTTTGAGTTTTCAGCACCGCCCTCCGCAAGTGCTTTCCGATGCATTGTGCTCCACCGATTTATGTCGGAGCTGAAGGACGGCCGTCCAATTTTCAGCATGGGCAGGAGCGGCGGCGGCGGCTCGCCTGCGTGTGCTTTTAAAAGCTTGTCTTCAGACGTGCGCCGAGGACGTGTGGACCACGCGGGCGTGTCATTTTTTTTTCCTCCACACGCTGGCCATTTCTGTCACGTCTCGGCGTTAGCTTGCTTTGCAGCTATTCCTTTTGTCTCGCTGAAAGCAAGACGGCGCCTGTGTACATTTGTCTGGATGAGTGTGTGTGTGTGTGTGTGTGTGTGGGGTTGTGAATTCTTTTGCATGTGCTGGGTTAATGATTGTCGAGATAATGCAACATTTGTACCACCTCAGCGGTCACTTCGTTCATCCTTGTAAAAGAGGAATGTGTGCTTAATTGGAAATTAGTTTAAGCCATTACGTTTGTTATTTTTCTTTTAATTTCTGCAGAATAACTGATGGTGGAAATTGGTTTTCACTGATGGTTTAGACACAGCAGCAGTGGTTGTTGTTTTTTTCTTCATTTCACTGATTTCGCTAATGGATTTGTGCATAAATGTTATAACAAGATGGAACATGTCGTTTTTATCCTGGATATTGCCACGACTATTCTCAAAGTGCAGTTGTACATTAAAACCCTAAAGTCAAATCCACTGAGAAGAATGTGTCTACAGTAGAAACTGTTGACAGCGAGCCAGTGTGGGGTCACACCCAGCCCATTACTCTGTTGATGCAGTTACAGTTATGTCTTTCTTTGTAGTCACAGTGAAAGGTTGACGTGCCCCCACATGACCGCCCCCCCCCCCTCACAGGGGTCCTGCAATATCTCGGTTGTCTCCTTCCAGGCCTGAATGGGCACATTGTGCTGCCGCCCCGCTGCAGACCACTGGGTCCTCCATGCACACCTGTCAAGCCATGTCCTTGGCGCCTTGGGTGCTGAGACACTCCAGAGCCCCCCTGCCGCACACATGGTTATTGAACCCGTGCGCGGTTGCAGACGCGCACCTCAAAGCGCTCGCATGCGGACAAATAATCCCACGCGCCCACACAGATGTAAAGACACAGGCGTGCATGCACAGTTCACATAAACAGGGCATGCACAAAGACTTTGGTTTGTTGGAAAAGCGCTCGAAGGACCCCCCTCGCTTACGCCAAGGTTATATTCAGCGTGCAGGTCGGCCTGAGAATTAGGAAAGGGTCAAGTTCCATATTTGTCAGGTTGGGGAGGGCAAGGGCACAGGAGGTTGGTGGGGAGTGCACATGCCTGCACATGGAAACAGGACGGAGAAGTAACCTGTAACCTGATCCAGGTCTTCAATCAGTTGCAGATTTTCTCCTTTTGAGTAGAGGCGGTGGTGGTGGTGGGGGGGGGCACTGGGGCACTGGGGGCATAGCTGGTTCCCCTTCCTCTCATATACAATGAGAGACTATTGAAATGTATCAGAAACTGCAGTTTTGTCCACAAAATAGCAGACAGTCTGATAGATTCGTTGCAGTTAATAGTGCACAATTTGCATGGCTGCAGCTTTTCTCATGTATATCTTTTTTTTTCTTAATATGGACAGTTGATTAGATAAATCTAGACAGAGAATTAATTGAGGCTGTTATTTTAATATGTTTTAGGTAAGGTAACCCCGCCTCCGTGATGTGTCGCAGCACTCAGCTCAAGTGCATCCTCTCCGTCTCTGAGCCTCCCTGACCCTTCTCAGAACAAAACGCGCCTCTCCGCGCGGCGTTATCATCAAAGAAAAATGCTAAATGGCTGTTTGCACATGCACACGACGTGCACCCTCATCTGGGGGCCCGTGGTGTCAAGTCCCACTAGTGTCACCCGTGCATTCCCCCCCCCCCCCCCCCCCCCCCCCCCCCCCCTCCTTTGTCCCCCAACTCCCCATTGACTTCGATGTTGCGCTGCAAGGTTGGCCATGGTGGAGGGACGATGTATGTATTTCAAATAAAGACAGGCGTGATCATCATAAGATGTAAACGGCAAACAACTCCGTGGCCCCAGCAGAGGGTAAAATTGCGTGCCGCTGTGTGAATGCGTGGCGTTTTGACAGCTCCTTTCTGGCCGTATATTCCGGCACACCGGGGCGTCACGGACATAAAGCCTTTTAAGTACTGGCTTTGAGCGGGAATTGCTTGTGAGATCATGTGACAACGGAGAACTCGTTCCGGCTGGGGGGGGGAAATAGGGAAAAAAAAAAAAAAAAGCAATCTATGGCCCGAGGACTGCAAAAACATGATATTTACATAAATATTCAAACACATGAGTCTGCACACGCCCACGTATGAAGGTTTAAAACAGAGGTGCTGTGTACCACTTTGGCTGAATTCATTATTCTGGAGGCTGTGTGTGTTCCTCACTCCCATCTCCCGTGTTTCTGCACACGCAGACAAATGGCCACAAACATACAAGATGCTCATCTGCAGGCTCATATCCTATGCTTCATGCCTTTTCAATTAGGGCCCTTGCATTAGGACGCCGTTTGTCCGCTCCCCTCTTCAATTTGAAACATAAAGATAATTGTAAAGCTGATATAAGGGAAACAAGCGTCAGCCATTAGGGAGGATACAGAACGAGACTGTGCCTGATGTTACTGCGGCTGCCAGCAACCTCACTCCATTGTTATCAGCTTCCTGATTTAAATGTGACCCCTGGGGGTAAGGATGCTGCCCATGCATTATAAATGCAGCCCATTGACTTCTGCTGGTAACCCCCCCCCCCCGACCGGCCCTGATTACTTAACATACAAGACTGTCATCCACTATATTCAAGGGCTTGTTTGTGTTTGAGTCCACGACTTGGTGGCATAATGTCCTCTTTTCTGACTATCGCCAGGATAGATGCATTTATAAAACTGTATATACGCGCACCCTTTCTCCCGGTGTGCGAGGTGTGATAGTTACATTTGGAGGAAGTCATGCTACGTTATCCTCAAAGTGCAGTTTGCCTGCAGGGGGCAAATGAAATCTTTATAAAGCCCCGGTCATGTCTCTGTGCCGCAGCAGCTCATTTCAAAGTCTGTATAATCTATGAAATAGCTGCAAGTGGTTGAGAAGTACCAGGAGTGTTCGTTGCATACTTCACACACGGGGGTATGCAGGTTACTCAAGGTTGCTTGTAAAAGATGCCACCATTTCAATCCATTTTTTTCCCGCCCCCTCTTCATTAGCCGTATCTCCTCTGCCTCTGGCCGTGGCGTGCACGGGCACGGCCTGTCAGTTACAGTGTCGCAAACCACAGGGTCATTTAATTTAGAGCCCTGCTCTGCCGATTAGGCTCTTTGTTGTGAGTGGCCGTGACTACTGTAACACGGGTGTTTGGGTCAGCGACGGGCACAATGGCTTAGTTACTCTCGCTGACTTCCCCTCTATCGCCGCTCCCTCTCTTTCTCAGCACATTTTCCACTTGGCTGATAAAATAAGCCGGCCTTTGATGAGCTTCGGGCCCGGCCACAGCGCTGCGCCTCGGTAAATGCTTTTATAGAGACACACCACAGGCTGTCGACTTGGATCAGTCATACAGCGGCCGCATGCGTCCGCCGCTCCCTCACATGTGCTTTTGTCTCCAGATAGCACTTTTTTTTTTTTCTCCCCTCATCGCACAATGATAAGCTGACGCTAGAGCCACTAGTGTATTTCAAGAATGCTCTGAGACGGCAATATGGACCTCTTTTGCCCAGGCCAAGGTAACGCTGGTCCTCCAGCTGGTCACCGCAGTGAGATTAGTTGTCTACCTTGAGGCAGTGTTGGGCGTGGAGGCAGGTGCTAAATGCATGAATAGGTAATGAAAGCTGTGAACGTATGTTTGTTGTGGCTTTACTTTGGCATGAATCTTTTATATGAGTTTCATTTAAATTTCCTTATTCTTTATTAGAGCCTTGTCCCCTGATGCATTACTCCTCATCTTTTAACTACAAGTAGCTTTGGGGTGGCGGGGGGGGGGTGAGAATGGTTTATTTTGATTAGAAAAAACCTGTCGCTATTACGTTTTGGAAGATAGTTGAAACAAGGATCTAATTAATTTGTCTGCTTTTGAAAGAAATCACTTGGCTGTTGGACAGAGTCAGTTCTTTTGTTTCGCACTTTAGCCTCAGTGAACTTTGCGTTCAGTTTCAAATAACCCCCACACTGGGAGGCGTGGTCAGAAATGTGGCCCCGCACTGGGCAGCGATGTCCAGCACATTGCTCCGCGGTGAATCATTTTTTGTGGGTGAAGTCACACTTGGGCGTAAGTTCGCGGCCCTGGCAGCAGCATCGTCAGGCCGTGTTTCATCGCTCTGCAATGTGGACAACACTCTCACCATGGAAACTCAAACACTGCTCCAGATAATGTGCCAGTGCAAAGGAGCAGAGAGTCTTTCAAGGCCATGTTTTCATGTTAATGCAGTAAAGTCGCTGCGTATCTTTCTCTGGACTCAGCAGGAGGAGGGAAGTGGGGGTCACTTACATAAAACAGGAGCCTGACAGATAGCCGAAGAAGTTTCCTTCCCATTATGTGTCATATTTTTGTGTTAAAATCTGACCCGCCTCACCTCAGTGTCCAGCAGAGATGGAAACCTCACCCCAGCCTGACGTCAGCTCCCTTACAGATTGTGACGCAGACCGTGACAAATGTGACCGGTCCATTTGGCTGCATCACATTTCCTCGCTGCCCCTCGGTGACTGGACAAAAACAAAAACAAATCACACCCCTTCCTGCCTCGGCCGGTTCAATTGCCGTGCGCATTATCCATCACGCTCTGTCCTCCAAACCCGATTCTGCTTTAGTTCCAGGCACCGTAAGCTGAGTGGGCGTGGATCAGAACCTTCACCGGGCTGTTTTTCTGAGTGACTTAAAAGATAAAAATAGTGCTGTGGAGGTTTTGAAACCTTTCACTGGACCTGCACTTTAAAGCATCTGGTTTGCAAAGTGCTGATGCAGAACGGTGTCGCTGCTCATCTCGTCAGACTGCGACTGCAAACGTTGAGGCCGGAGCTGTCAGCAGCAGCAGCAGCGGCGGCGGCACCGGGTGTCCGATATCAAAAAAAAAAAAAAAAAAAAACCCTCTGCCAGATGTGACGCGCGAGCAGTCGCCCATAATCGCTCTTTGAATTCCACATTATACAACAGCTTCAAAGAACGCAGGGTGACCACGAACACAGTCCCGCAGTTAAAAACTGGACGACAGAGCGTCTGGAGGAAGATTTTGCTGAGCAACACAGCGCTCGCGCGTTCATTAACAGGCATTAATAAGCAGCTTTCTCACGCGCGAGTCGCGTCGGGTCATCCTTTGCTCGTACTTCAGAGAAGTCGCGTATCTTTGGAATGAACATCTTAGTAGTAATGGTACAAGATTGCCTTAGGTGCCGGGAACTGCCTGGTGTACATTTCTCTGATCCGAAAGCCTTTGAAGATATGAAGGAAGCTTCAGTTCCCGACTAATGGCTCTACTGTAACACGGCTGATTATGCGAGAGCAAGTTAGAGCCGCGATGAGGTCTGGGCTCATTGAGGAGGAAGAGCGAACAATGCCTCCGTAAGAGGTAAATATGGAAAATCAAAGATCCGCACAATCGCCCGTAATTGGAGTAAATTAGCTCTGAATAAAAAAAGCAGGATGTATTGTAAGCAGATGATGATGGAAGTCGTCGACTACGGCTCATTAAGCTGTCCAGGATATTATTTTTATTTTCCGCCGTCTGCGAACTCTCACTCCCTTTTCTGTGCAACAGTTTGCGGTCGGGCTTGTGTTCCTTCCCCAAACACTTCCAGGCCTGCTAAATGACTGGCAGATGCTCCGTTGACCGGGCGGGCTTCGGCGGTGCGGCCGAATTGACCTGCGGCATCTGTTTCCCCCCCCGCGCCAGAGTCTCACATTTGATCAGCGAGCGAACAACAGATTTGATGAAGCGAGGCCACAGCGCCGGGTTTCAAGCCAAGATCGGTCGGCTATTGCGCCCGGATGATATTTGGAAAGTTTGGCAATGTAACAGTTTGTTTTTTCCTCCTCCTTTTGGAGCATCGCTTTGGGAGGAATGTCAAAGTTTTCAACTGAGACACACTTGCACAATATCAAACTCGACCGTAGCTAAAATAAAAAGGCCGTTATTTTGGTTTCTCTGCGCTTTGGAAGTTGCCAAAGCTTTTTAAAGTTGCAGACAACATAAAAACAAAAAAGGTCTGGCTAATTCTCTCAAATCCAATATCTGTCTAATTTGCATTGTAAACACAGCACTTGTAATTACTCCTTTTTAATTTTGCCTTATTATTCAAGACCCTTACCTGCTGCCGACACCTCAATTACAGGAGTGTTGGAGCTCACCAGTTTTATTATTGCAGGTTAGATTTAATTAGAACTCGCGTAAAGATTGTTTGCATCACAATAAGGGAAGGGACATGTTTTCTGCTCCCGAGGTAAAGATGAAACAGTCTTTTTCGCTTTTCATTAAATACAGTTTGGATTCAGCTCTGGGAGAAACGGTACATGTAGCCATTTAATCCGGTCCTAATTACGCCGATGCACTTCATCTGTCTATTAGCTTCTGTGCAGGTTTTATGCAGGGCAAAAAAAAAAACAAAAAAAAACTCCATAACAAGTGGAGACCAGAAGAGAGGAAGTGGTAAAAGATGAATTTAAACAAAGGCCAAGAGGCAGAGCAGGAGAGCAAGACGTGCACGGGGGGGCGCAAAAGGTTGACTGAGCGAGGGGCGGCCATCAAAATGCTAATGCTGCATGGGATATTTACTGCAGAGTGTTAATGCGGTTTAAAACAGGCTCTTTGTCCTGCAGCCCATCACCAAGCCCCCGTTGGGCCCTAATAAATCAGCCATTAAAAGCTGATGTGACCTGAATTGCTCTTCAGATCGGGCGCCATCGCCTGAGTGGGAACCAGACAACAGCTGAAAAATGTATGAAGATGCTGCTTAATAACGGCCGTCCCAGCAGAGAGCAAATCTTAGTGTTTTTGCATGCGTGTGTGTGTGGTGACTGTGACAAACCGACACTGCAGGCACTTAAAAAAAGTTCTTATTTTCAGTTTTGTGGGAGTGAAGTCTTAGATGTGCACAGGCCCCGTTACCCGTGAGTTAGAGAGCAGAGCTGGCAGACATTTAAAGTTCCCCCCTCTTTGCTGGAGTGTTTAATTATGTCCCCTGTCAGCTTTTCTGAAAGAATCAGGGTTGCCATGTTCTGTGGCGTTCCGCCCCCCCCCCCCCCCCCCCCCCCCGAACCGCCGACGCCTCCACTCGTCTGTTTGCCCCTGTTGCACCCTCCCTTGTTTTTATCATCTTCTTCTTTTCCTCGCCCGGCCCTCCTCACCCCATCCTCCCCCCCACCCCCTCCATCCCGGGTGGAGCCTCTGGCTCAATCTGATGGATTGAATTCAATTATGGAGATTCTTTGCCCTCCAGAGTTTAGCGGGCTCCATGATAGGCTCGCCTGCCGACAGTCCCACTCGCTCACTAACGCGCACGCAAACGTGTCCTGCACCATCCACCCAGCCTGTTCCCCCTCCACTTGACTCCGCCTGCCTCTGTCCTCCTTTCCTAACTGCTTCCTGGCGGCAGTGCATACGTTGTTTTTCCCGCGCGTGCATTGTTTACACGTTCCGAGCCCCCGTTGTTTTTGAGGTATTGCATTCGAAGCGATCAAGGCATCAAGTCTGGCTCCCTGGGAGGATGTGTTGTATCACCTTTTCGATAAGCTCACTGGCCACGGGGGTGGGGGTTATATTCCTCGTGCGGCTGTTTCAGGAGGGATGATGGGATGGGTGTTTTCAGCAGGGGGAGAATAATTGGGGACTACATCGGCGCTCGATCCCCACGACTTCTCACACTTTCCCTCAGGATTAATTTGCCAGTTGTGCGGGAAGAGAAAGGATAGTAAATGTTGCTGACATAGGAGTAATGTTCGCATTAGTCGCAAGGTGAAAATAGAATCGGCCTGTCATTTGAATAACACTGAGAGCAGCGGGCGGCCGTTGTGCTTTTCTAGATTTGAAATGTAAATCGGGTGCAGACATTATGGGCCCTCGGCCTCTATTCTCCATCAGCATCTCCGCGACTTGTCCTGCAACCCGCTGCTTCCCTCCGGACGTCACGCTGGGCGAGCGCGCGCGGGCGCGTCTCAGATATCAGATGCTCCATTAGGGCCGAGAGATGTCACAGGAATTAAAAGCAGGGAGTCGCCCTGGTGATAAATATCCTAATGCGTCCCGATGGGGAATCACGACCTTCATTTGATGCACCTTCTTTTTCCCTAATTCGTGGTCGCTTTGGATTAAAGTGCGATCGACATCAGGGTGATAATCTTTTGGCTGAATGTGTCTTTTTTGAATTCCATGCACCATTTCTAACAGTAGTGAGAGATTTCTGGAACTGATCCGTGGAAATATCTGCAATCCTTCAACTTCTCTTTTTCAACCTTGCGAGAGCGTATGAACCTCTGCGTCCTCCCACAGTGCTTTGCATAGCCAACATGGTTGCTCATAGCATCCGGCCATTCAAGTTAGCTTGACCCCTAATGGCCGGTGATGACACCAGCCCTGCCAGCGTTTGGTTCTGTTATTTCAAAGCCGGGCCATTTGTTTTCAGAGTGCGATCCTGCACAAACAGCTTGAAATGATGCAAAACAGGTCATTTGAATGGGAGGCGCGGAGCGGCCCTTTCGGCCGATGTCAGCAGTGTTCTTGAATTCGAGTCCTCTCCAGAGGTAGTTGACTTTGCACGCCTTTGTTGTTGTTGTTGCTGTTGCTGTTACTTGGGCAACTCTGGTCGGCACCGGAGCAGCCTGGCTCAAGGATAACAGACTCCCGGCCCTCTGTAAGTGGCCAAATTATTTAAAAGGCACACATTGCTTGATGTAGTGTGCGGCTGATAATTTGTTGACCCCCCCCTTTCCTGCAAATTGCTGTCGTCAAGACAACTGCAACCTGCTGGAGATGTATTCGCCCAGACGTGATCGTGGTCATTTCGGTCAGGACTCTCCTGCAGCTGCATGAAAATGGGATTTAATCATCTCACCATCACTTGTCTTAGATTTCCTACGCGTCGCCCGTGGCAACGGAAAGATGCGGTGCACAGATATGTTGTGTTTACATACCAGATTGGATTGTTATTGATTTTTAACCTCGAGCGCACTCGCAACCCATTCATTTATTTGCATTCCGATTCATTAAGGGGAAGCATTATTCAGGCCAGTTGTTAATGGCGGCAGCTTTTTGAATAAATACAATTTGAAAAGCTGCACGCCACATTAGGGCCTTTATTTCCCTTTGCTTGGAAAATGGTATTGTTCTGAACCTCATTAGCCACAGTGTCTGTTGAGTGCTTTGGAACGTGCATTTATCTGCGTGTTTGGTGGTCATGCTTGATCAGCACATAGGCTCCTGTGTGTGTATATACAACAGCTGGCGTACAGTAAATGCATATGTATTTATTCCTAATGTGGTTTTTGCTGACAGACCCTGCATGTGTGTGTGTGCCCCCCCCCCACTTATTCCAATGCACTATTCATGACTTCAGCGGCCCGTCACCACGCTCTTTAGCTGCATCATCAAGCTGTAAGCACGTTTGTTTCGACCCCACAGAGCTTTTTTTTTTTTTTTTAAACATCTTCCAAATGCTGATGATGTCATTACACGTCAACAGAACCGATTAACAAATTGAAAACAGAAGTTAAAGCTTGACATCATCAGAGAAGGATTGTTTACATCCGCTCAGCAGGCACAGAAAATACACTCCTTGCTTCTCCCGCAGCTGCCGAAATCCATCTCACTTATGAACGCATGATATCTCTGTCTAAATTGTACAAAAGCAAATGCACGGTGATGACAGTCCTCCTAGAAATATGTGTTAATGAGCGAGCCTCAGAGGAAGGCAGACGCCGTTCCTTTTGAACGCAGCCACGCAAGCTGTTTCTCCTCGTCTCCAGACGACGGCTGAGGTCGGCCGAACCACCTGCTGGCTGCAGCCCGGTTTTGTTTTTTTTTTCTCCTCTCGGGCCATAGCCTGTCACGACCCTGTGCGATGTTTCCCTTGATTTCTACAGCTGAGAGGCAAAGTTTGACAAAGAGGACAGTCAATTTGGACAGAGCTATTTGGGTATGAGCAGCAGGATGTTAGAACGAGATCCTGTGCCCATGCGGCTGCTCTCCTGGTGCCTGCGCTGACAGGTCGAGCGTCTTAATAAAACAACAGCCTCGACAGCGAGCTCACACAGCAGCTCCGCGGCCTCCCCGCGTCTCCTCCCGCCACTCATCGTTCCAGCTTTCACTCTGTCCCTCCTCCCCCCTCCTCCTCGCCACGACTGTTTATGCAAATGTAAACGAACACGACGATCTGTTGATGACAATTAGAATCAAACGCTGCCAGCACCTCTGGGGCGACGCTCGTATCATCTGACATGACAGAGGAAAAGCAGAAGTGGCGATCGTTTGAGAGGCTCTGATCTTATTTGGGCTCCGGGGCGTTGGGTTAGAGATGGGAAGCGGAGGCTGAGGCCATTTTCAAATGCAGGACGTCCAGGGAGATGTCCGCTGACTTGGAGCGTTTTTTTTTTTTTTTTTTTTCTCAGCACCTTGAACTCGTGCCGCACCCTGTCCAAAGCTTCGTCTCCGGCAAGGTGTGCAGCTCTAATCAGCTCTGTTTGAAGTATGGCGGCAGCGGCCTTTACGTAGGAGCCAAGCTCTCTCAGGACATTAAGAGGGGGAGGGGAGGGAGGAGAGTCTTTTTATAGGAGGATCACTCCATCTTCTCCTTTTTATCTCACTCATTAGCTTTTGCTTTCCCCCTGGAGGGCGATTCGCTCTTTTCTGCCTCTCGCTAAGACCAAGGCCACTTCCCCCGGTTTGGCAAGGAAGCGGTTGTGGCCATAGCTGATCCAAATATGCTCCTCCATCATTATCCAGTCAGAGTCAGAAGCTGCTTGTGTGGTCAGGGCCTCTCGGGCTCTGGCCGGGGCGATCGGCCTGGGAGAGGAACGGGGGAGTGGGTTGAATAACGATTGCTCGCGCTTTCCTTTGTTGGCGGTGGAGGCCGAGGGGTCTGGTGACATGCCTTCACTTCATTTTCCTCCACCCTAATTCCCTCCATTTCCTCCCTCCCTTTGGCGGGTACCTGTGAAATCAGACATCCCTCTGTGCCTGTCAAAATAAATAAATAAATAAATAAATAAATGACCGACACTCCGCCTCTCTCCGCCGCTGGCTGCCTGGGGAGTTCACCGCCTGACAACCGGCGTGCACGGCGAGGTAATCAGAAATTGTCAAACGTGAAGTGTCCTCAGCGACGGGGGCGAGCGCGCCCCGCCTGTCCGTCCGTCCGGCACGGCGCTCTGGCTGCAGCGTAGGTGTGCTAATGGCCTCTTTATCAACGGGGACCATTAAATAATGTCCTGCGACTGCAAATTTGGCAGTGGAATTGTTGTTTAGCCGAGGAAAATGGAGACACAGATGGATAATAGGGGCTTGTTGCCGCCGCCGCCGCCCCGGCCCCGGCTCCGTGATGGAGCACGTCCTGTACACTTTCATGACCTCTTATGATTATACATCATTCTCAAGTACGCCAAGTGCTGCTCCTTTTACACATCCCCCAAGTGGTTTATGAAAATTTTATTTACATATTTGCTCTCCATATGCGAGGGCCCCCCGCTCCTCCCCGTCTTGTAAAAACACAAGCAGGGAAATTATTGATTTGCATCTGTTTATTGAGGATGAGGCAGAGCCACCTCCCTGCTGCCGGAGCCGCCCGAGGATCCCAGAGGTGTCATCGCGCCCGTCTGTCCTTTTTACGCCGGCTCTAAAACCGCGGACAGGGGCTGCAATCTGTTTCTGCCCTCCCTCGAATTTTATTTACAGCCCCATCCTGGTAATAAAGCCCACAATTTATGACTTTCTTTTTAATTAGAAATAATGTCTTGTAGAGTTAAAGTGATGGATGGTTTAATCAATATATTGACCGCGGCTGGCCCTATGATGAACGCCGCTATTGACAAGGCGCCGAGTAGCCTAACTTAACACTTTGTCTTTCAAAGAAATATGTAGTGTTTTGTTTTGGTGACGGGAGCCGTGCACCGGGCTCCTTTCTGCGTCTCCTCATTCTTCCACCGTCCATTTCACTGTCTCTCCTCTGTCAACGCTTTCACTGCAGGCAATCTTTCCCCCGGAATGAATCAACCTCTTCTGTCACACCGTATTGAAGCAATTATTTTACCTCAGCGAAACCCCATTGTGTTGTGTGCCACATTTGCTCAGGTTTTAATAAAATAAGTGCTGAAGGTGGTTTCCCCCTGAATGGAAACTGACAAGCTGGGGAGGATTGCAATTCTCAAATAGGTGATTTAGATCGGAGATTTTTTTTTTTTTTTTTCTGTTTAATTGGGTAAAGCCAGTTTTTGTCAGAGGGTTCGGAGAATAGAGAGCAAATGGGATTTTCAAGTAGAATAATTAAGTAGGATCAAGTAAATGGGGTCTGCTCCGTGGCACTGTGGGTAATATACACTTGGCGGTAGTAAAATTTGTCACAGCGAGTGATCCAGTCTCAAGTGGAACATCGGAAACGACTTGTACTCGTGTCTGTAGCCGGTCTCGCCATGACAGACAGGAAATGTTTGTCTTTAAAGGACACGTCCACCTTCGTCCTCCAGATGTGGTCCTGATGTGCTCTCAGTGCATCTTGGGAACATTCTCGCTTGAACTACTTGGAGCTGGATGTCAATGGCAGGTCTGGACGGGGCCTCGGTGTCGTCACACACTCATCAGTCAGTCTGTTCTCCGCCGCTGCACAATGGAGGCACTTTATCATTCTCTATCTCTCTTTCACAGTTAACTGGAAAATTCTGGTCTATTATCTGGCCAAGAAACAATCATATGGTTTATATGAGAAAAAACTGTGAGGTTTAAAGTAGGAATCAAGCCGGAGGACGTGTTATTTAATTGAAAAACAGAATTGTTGCAGCAGAGTAGTTTTCGCTTGATCAATAAACCTGCAATTGAAAAATTCAGCGCTTTTGATTTTTGCACTTTTGTGCGACTCTCTCCAAACACAGATTTGGTGTTTTTATTAATAATAATAGCACCCATCCATTTGAATTGGGAACAAAATATTTCTCAGGCTCCAGTTTTCTTAATTGGGAACTAAATTCAGGATGTGGCTCACGTGCAGGTCGTACCATTCCTGTGTCCTTCACTGTCACACGTTAATTATCGGAGCCTGATGCATGTCGCTGCCGTTCAGACCACCAACCTGAAAAAGAACACTAATAGACGGGATAATCTTATCCCTACACACACATACACAGAGCAACATAATATCACCTGCCCTGTAAGAGCAACAACAGCACCTTTCTTCCCTCATTGATTAGTGTTGCATTCACTGCCCCGGGGGCGAGGGGGAGGCCTTAATAATGACTTTATGCTTTGTTTTCACGGTCCTCGGAATAGAGTAACCATGGATGACATGGATCCCATGCTATGAGTCCTTCTAGTCAATGGTTGACTGTTCTGTGGCGATTCAAAGCATCCGGACTCTGTTGCAACTGACCGCTCTCATGTAGATCCTGACCTGCGTATGTTTTCTTCACCCCCCCCCCCCCCCCCCCCCCCCCCCCCCCCCCCCCCCCTCCCCCTCCCCCCCCCCCCCCAGCATAGCCTCATTTCTGCCCTTCTCTCCATTCCCTCATTCTGCTGGCATGTCTTAGCTTATCTGCCTCCTTTGTGCAACCTAAGCTCGCAGATAAGCAGTATATTGGGCTGGGTTACTCACGTCTGTCTTGTTCATTCATCAGAATCCTTTAATTCCCCCCAGAAACCTATTTCTCAGACTGCAGGTGGCCCGTGTTGCAATACCGAGGGCACGCCTGATCTCCGCAAAGCAAACATAGACATTTAGTCACCGCCGCCGCTTTTGTATTCCCCGCGAGTGCCGGTAATGCCCCGATATGTACGCGCGGCTGCGAGCGCACACATGACTAATCTCGGAGACAGTGTAAAAACATACCGGTGATGGGTACGCGGCTTTAGCCCAGATTAGCCACGAAGTCAGGAATTATTCATTTGTTGTGTTTGCCCCTCTCTTTATTCCCCCCTGGTTGACAGATAGGTGGCATGTACAGAATAAACAGAATCCTACTGGAGATCTTACACAGGGGTTACCCATAAGCCCACAGGTGTTTCCAGTTGCGCTAAGTCTCGACAATGCATCGCCTCCAGCGGACTTTGTGGAAGCGTGACCCAGTTCTCGCAATTCGACCACGCTCCGTACGGTAACTGTGTCGGAGGAGGGTTTTGCTGGGAGGGAGCAGGCGGGATCCCAAGTGAGAGCGACGCCCTGGGACTTCAGCTGAGCCTGTTTCATCGGCCGGGGTCAGCACCGGCCATGATCCCTGTTGGAGGCAGTTAATTAGGAATTAGAACATGGCGTGACCCTCAGGATGTCGGAATAATGAACACCTGGAAATTGGAAGAGCAACACGGGTTGGCTTGTGCACGAGTGAGACATCAAGACAGGTGAACTCCCGTGGCCTTTATAATTGAACTCCACTTTTCTGTTCATGTCTTTCTGCATGAGAGGAGGTGTTTCTGATTTTAATTGAAATATTTGATTGTAAATCTGAGTCACGGCGGTTTGATATATGGCTCAAGTTATTCTTGCACAAATTGAATTTGTTTTCACGCGTTCATTTGGATGCTGCGACTTTATAATTTCACTTCTATTTTGTGGTTCGCCCACTTGTTCCGACAAACTTCATTATTTTCCGAGGCCCAGAAAAACATCAGCCTTTAAAAAAAAAAGTGACGGTTTAATTATGTGAAGCAATTTATAATTACAAAGTGAAATGGTTTGTTTTAGACTTTTTAACCCCTAAACACCAAATTGAATTTTTGCTATTAAGTTATGTCAAATATCTGCTTTTAAACAAAAAAAAAACAAAAAAATTCTAGAATAGTTTGAGATGAGGAATCAAAATTGCGCATTGCTGCATAATTCCGTGACTGCATCCAGTATTCAGCCTGAATACTAGTATTTATTATATTCGGTGATACTATAAAACTGAAAAACACAACACACTGCCCCTCCGCCGGTTGGGAATGTGGTAATTGTGCGGCTCAGGTCCCACTGCTAAAAAGACACACCCTGAAAATGACATGCACGTCCCGCTGAACCTCCAGTCTTCACTCTGCCTTCCCCGGTGCAGCTGGTGTGTGCAGTGGGCCAACGGTGATTTTAATTCTCCATGTATATAAGCCCCTGTGTGTCGTATCATAATGATCTGGCCCACTGCCTTGATTTGAATTGGTGAATCTTTGCTGCCCGAGTAGTTAGAATATGACACAGCTGCTCACATTACTGCCCGCATTATTTTATCAACGTTTGCAGGGTCGCGGTGCAGAATGTGCCCCCCTTCCTCTACCCCCCCCCCCGACACACACACCCACACACCCAGTTTGGCTACGCTGGCGGCGAGCATGCCCCAGTACACACAGTCCCCTAGATGCAGTCTGGCAGGCCCAGTGAATCATCTTCCCGTCACAGGTGGAGGAAACACAACAGCGGGATTGGCAAGTCCGAAGGTGGCGTCTGGCCCCCGCTGTTGAGTGAGGTGTTTGGCTCGCTTCCTCTGGAAATGAGGATGTGTCATATTGTCATCACGCAGGAGGTGGAAACTAGTTGTGCAACCCCCCCCCCCCCCCCCCCCCCCCCCCCCCCCCCCCCCCCCCCGCCCGCCCGCCCCCCCCCCCCCCCCAGAAGTGACGCCCAGTGATTCTGTAGGTGGTGAGGGACACACATGTTTCTAAACAGATCCAGGACCAGCAGTTAGACTCTGTTTCATCTGCAGGAATATGAGGACAACCGATCAAAGGGAGAATCCTCGGCACAGGCAGCAGATGTTCTGTTGGAGCTATCCTTATTTAACCAGCTTCAGCTAATGGCCCTCGCCAGTGTCGGATACACCGGATCACTTTTCTTCTCTTTTGTGCGCGGAACTTGGGACGGGAGGTGGAACAGCACAGATATCTTGTTCCAGTGCGACGCTCTCATTGTGCTCCTCCTGGATTTCTGGCCAGAAAAATGCCTTTCATAGTGATTGGGTGTGAATGAGACACTTGTGATCGCCCGTTGTCTCGAGCGGAGCGCTGCACTCCGGGCCGGCGGTGGAACAAGCCAGAAGAAAACTGGATAGAGAGGATTCTAGAGGAGATATTGGCAGAGAAAGAGCAGCGTGTGAGGAGAGTGATAAAGAAATGCGGGCATTGAAGTTCAAGGGAAGCAAAGAAAACAGAAAATACCGAAATTTGGAAGGCGAGGGACATTTTCTGCGGTGTGCGAGACTAGAAAAATAAAAGGAAAAACAATTTGAGAAAAAAAACCCAAAGTGGACGTGCACAGTTGCAGCCCAGCTCAGGTCCTGGTTCCTCCTGTGACACGCTGGAGATTGATTGAGAGATTCGTCTGTCCTAATTGTGCTGCGCCATCTGCCCAAGTTACAGAACCTGCCAGGCATGTGACAGTTTCCAACAGGCTCGCTGACGAGCAGATGTGTGCCGGAGCGCGCACACGCACGTGTGCGTGCACGTGAGTGTGTGTTTAAGCACGTCAGTCTCTCTTTACTCTGATCTGAGCGTTTTTTTTTTTTTTTTTTAAAAGGGAATTAAGACGAGAGTCTGTCTTGAAATACAGAGAGCTGACGTCTTGGAAGACACTTAATTTTTCATGCGACAAAACGTCCTCGTGCGTCTTCGCGTGTTCGTCCTCGTGCGCGGGCTCCGTCTGTTACGTTCGAGTGGTCATTGATGCTGACAGTGTTTCTATCGATGCAACGGCCTCGACAAATGTCATAGCCAAAGGAAGGAATTTCCATAAATCAATCGAATGTTTTATTTGTTTTTGGCTCCCTCCTTTCCATTTGGAAAAAACGTTGGAGTTAACAATGGAAAAGGCTCCGAACACAGCATGCATGCTAATTTACCCTGTGAATTAACTTTGTATTCGATGGTCGAACCCACGTTTATTAATAAGGTACCTGCTGTAAACCTGAGGGACTTTCTTATTCTAATTAAATCAATGAGTCCCAGAGGTTTTTTAATGTAAGAGGAATCCTTTTCAATTGTCGGGGATTCACTTTCATCTCGATTCCCATGCGACAAAAGTGAAGCTCCAGGTAGCAGCTGCAGGTCAGATGTCCCCACGCTGACCCGTCCATTTCCAAACAGACGATACAGCAGCATCCGCGAGATTCAATTAAAACATTTATAAAAACTTAATTAAAGCGACCCGCTGCTCCAGAATGGAAATGTGAGCGTGCAAACATGGCGTCGCTTTGAAGGCCGGACTATCTCTTCCATCAGACACCAGAGTGCACAGAACAAAGTAAGGGAAGCCGTTCCGCTAATGAAGCAATATCACACCGCTCTCTACTTACAGATACACATACCTGATAGCAGGGGGCTGATATTGGACACCTTTGTCTTACCCGAGCAGGGCGGACACAGAATTCGTAAGTAGGACGATCGCATTTGCATCAGCTGCTGGGGTTGCTGACGTCCTCTCACACTCCATCTTATATTATCGCTTCTATTGTGATAATTAACAATTAATTGTAATCCACAAACTGTTTTTTGTGCTCTTACAAGAACAGAACTGGGATATTTATTTGAAAAATAAAGTTTCCTCCGCGCTCGTGCGTCGTCCCTCGTAAATTCCAGCTGAACTCCATTCTCCCCTCTATGAACATTTAACAGCCCCATTCGCGAACTTATCAAGCTGCAGTTTCTCCGGCTTCGGGAAAGAACATTACATGGACTCCTTATAAATGTCCAGCAACTATCCGAGCCACTGAATGTGACAGTAAAGTCATTGATTTTTAATTTATCCGCCCCGGCTCGAGATCTCGCAGACGTGTGTCAGTTTGAGCCGTTGGGGAAAAAAATGACACGTTAACATCAAACAACATCAGGCGCGAAGGGACAAAGGGACAAAGGATCCAGATTCTGCTGTTGTCATATTTGCGTCTTTCATGATTTTTCCCCCCGCCGGCCTGTATCCTCTCCTTGATGCCGTCACCGTCGTCAGGGGACATTGGCATGTGTTTCATATTCTGCATACTCATATCCCTAAGTCCCCGTTGTAATTATTATTCAGTAGATGCACTGTTTGGCACAAGGACAAGAGTTTGAATAATTTATGCAAGGCCGTCATCAGTTTTTGAAAAATGGCCCTGGCCTTTTCGTGTGCTTTTAACTAAATAGATGCACTTCAGCTTGGACATAAAACGGCCACGAGGAACAGAGGGAACTTTATTTATGTCTTTACGTAAACTTTGAACCGATGCAGCCTGAGGAGAGTACATTAAGGAGGCTAAGTCCAGCTCAAATAAATGTTTTATTTGTCCTCCTGAGCTCCCATTGGGATAAAACTACTATATGAAAAATTTAAAAACAGTAATAGCACCGAGGCTTCCTCCTTGGGTTCTGTAGGAGCTTTCAGCTTCGCGGACAAAGTATTCGGAGATGAGCCGGGTATGATACACTTCCTCTGGATGTGTCCCCGAAGGCTCTCACCTGAGTTATTTCCAGCGTCGCGCTCAGAGAAGGTGGTCCGCCGAGGGAAAGAAAGGGGGACTTTGTTATCCCTCATCCTGAGAGAAAGTGCTCTATATTTACTTTAATGAAGGGGTGGGGTAAACAAACTCCCTTTATTGTGAACCTCTCCTGTCGTCCACATAATCCCCCCCCCCCCTTTAATCCTGCTTGTAAATGTTTTCCCCCTGCATTGTCCTCTGGTTCGGATTTCAGTAATCTATGGGCTGGACACTTTAATCCGTCCATGTTGCCAGGACGTGGACGGGATGTTGGATATACTTTTACCGGCTCTTTTGTTAAAAAGCGGAAAGTTGGCACTTGTCCCTTAATTTCTAAATAGGCTGCGTTTAGTGGACAAGAGACCATTATCCCGAATTCTGGATCTCGACGGCAAGATTGAATAATAAGCTTTTCTGGCTTCGCTCACGGTCTCTGGTGATTGAGTATTTAAAAGAAAAACCTAAAAGGATGTGTTTATCTGTTCTGATCTCTCTTTTTTTTTTCTGCCTCACAAAAAATGCTGAGGTGCTCACTGAAAGGCACTTGTCTCCAAAAAATTGTGATTACATCACCGTTTTTCCTTCATGCAAAGTCATTGTTATATAAGTTGTCGTTTGACTAAAGCCTCGTTTTGTCCGTGGACTAAAAATCTTTATTTGTAGAAAGTGTCTTCTCAGCACAGGGACGTTAAATGGCGAATGCTTCCACGCCGACTGTGCTCATCAGATTATATGACTTTCCCCTCCATGCAGACTTAGTTTCCATTTAAACCCGCTGTTGGCGTCCGTGGAGCCAATCAATAACCCAGCGGAGTGTGTTATTTGCATGATAGCTGTGGTGCAGATCACCAAAAAGTAAAGCTCGGGGAGCAGAGCGGCTTCACATTAGAGAACAATGAGCCCCGATGAAGTTGAATCCTCCGACCTTCAGAGAGGCTCGGGCGAAATCGATGAATTAGCGACTTTGTCTGCGCTTGATAACCATTTGCTTCGAAGAAAATCGAGGGCAGCGATGCAGAAATATTTTAAAAAGCGGCTTAGTACTTCCAGAGTTCTTGCCCCGTCTCATTTTTATTCTGAAGGAAAAACAGATCGATGTGCTTCACTTGGTTAGGAGACCCACGGGATGTATTACTTGTCCGTGACAAGACGCTCCGCAGCCCAGATTGTTGCCAAGGTTTGCCGATGCCAGACAGATACCTCAGAAGCATCTCACTCCATAACCCGACCTCCCGAGCTGTGGAATTTTACATATTAACAAAGAAAACTATTTGGATGCAGCCCGGACTTGGACTGATCTCCCACTTGCTCTCTCGCTGTCTGGTGCGTTGTCAGATGTCCATGCCTGATCATGCATTACAGCGTCTGGAGGCAGTGATGGAGGAGGCTGAATACTCAAGTATACTTTGCTACAAGATGGGAAAAAAAAAAAGAAAAATAATGAGCGGTTTGAGCAATGAAGCCTCTGCCTGTTCGAACGGGGTTTCTGCAGCGTCCTGTAAAGTCAATAATTTGCTTTTTAAAGTACTATGTTGTAGGTCACTATTGTAATTTTCAGTACTGGCTCTTGAATCCTATCCGAATTGCTTTAGTGTTGTGCAACTTCTGACGCTGTGTTTCTTTCATTAAGGACATTGAGCAGCCAGAATCTATCGATGTCCACTCTCAGCTGTTGGAGACACTATAGATTCTGTCTTCACCAGAAGTTTAGATAACAATTTGATTCATTCCCTGCTTCACCTTATCTTCAATTAAAGGGAAGTAACCCTGAGACTGTGATGTGGCTCGTTCGTGCCGTTAAAGAACTCTTGATTTGAACCAATTAAAACCTGCAGAAACCGCGCCGCCCTCGCTCCAGGACACATTTCTGTTGGGCTTCTCTTTTGTTTTTTTCTTTCCCCCAGGCCGCAGCGACAGCTTGAGCTTGTCCTTTAGTCCATCGGTTTACAGACAACACTGCGGAAAGTAGATATCAAGCCATATGGCAGCCCTGGACCCTCGTTTTGACCGGCGTCTGAGTGCTAAGTGCATCGTTTTTCACTCACACAGGTCATTACATGCATATTTAAACAATTGAACCCCCGGCAAACTGTAGCGCCCCGTCTCTGCTGATACACTGCGGTGTTTGTCTATTTTCCTCCCCTCCCTGGCTGTTTTAAAGACGTGACCCGGGATATGTTTCCCCATTAGAAAACAATAACGGATGAATTGCTTTGCCGACGTGTAATAAAGAAGCACCGCGAAAGACTTGAGGCGCTAAATAATTTCATCGTCAATTGTTCAGAAATAACACATTATTAAAAAGCGGCAGGGCATTTGCTGCGCTCATTTCCCTTTAATTCTGTTACACAGACGTCTGACTGATCGCTGGGACATTATCAGCCCGTGCACAGTGGAGGTATGCGCTCGACGCTCGCTTCCTGTCATGCTCAAGGGCCGAGCGTCGGACACAGATGTGCATTCATGCCTCTCACACTCAATTTAGTGTGAAACCTGAGCCAAGTGGCAGACCCCAGGTTAATGACAGGGCTCCGGTGTTTAACGTGCGGGTCACGCCGTTGATGTGGTGTGATGTGCATGTGCTTCATGAGAGCGAGCACATGCTCTGGCATGTGTTTTGATTGCAGCAGTGACGTGAAAAATGGATCCAGAGGTTGCAGCTCCGCCTCGTACAGTCGGAGTGGGAACTCTTGATTGTGGCGATATTTAATTTGTTGACCTCTGGACAAGCCCCGCCTCCCTCGGTTCCAGTTGCTAAGGCTATTTAGCGTGCAGCATGCGAGGCCCGGGAAGGAACATTTACATTACAGTAAAAACAAGAATAGTCATTGGCATTGATTTAAAATTCCTGGAGCTAACCAGGCGGCATTAAATTTGAACAAATTTTAATAAAACCTGCCATAAAATCATAATCACTTTAGCCCACTAAAACTGAATTAATGCTTACAATGCACATTTCCGCATGGACCGGCTCCAGCGCGTCCTATTCCCACGCTCGCGCTGTCGCCTGGCGTCGCCTCGATTCATTTGAATTTTTAAGGGATCGTCAAAGAAACTGTCGGCATCAGCGCGCGCGGGGGGAAATCACTCAAACGCACTGAGTTATCGCGGCGAGCATTAATGCACGGATACGGCCTTGGATCGCCGAGGTGTGCCTCAATCTGAATAATGATTTGCAAAGTCAGGCTGAACGGAGGACGTTCCTCCACGTCAATCCACTTACCATGAGCCCTCCCCGTTCCGGTGACAGGTCGGCCGCGTTTCACCGTCAGTGAAAGTCATGTTGTTCTAACCAGAGCTAAACTCAAACCACGTGTTGTCTAATGGCTGAAATATAAACAATAATACTGAAACAAGGGTCTGGCTTAATTCCAGAGTCTCTGAGAGGCAACTGTACATCATCCTGCAACTTGGTATCTGCCATGTTTGTGTTGTTGTTATTGGAAAGTAGTTTATCTTCACCACCACATTCTCCCCCATCTAATTTGCTATTACTATCATGGAATTGCATTAGCCTTCGTTGAACCTTGTTTTCTATCACGAGCGTTGAGTGAGATCCTTCTTATTCTCTCGCCGCCGCTGAGGCCCAGCGGTCTGTGGACGGTGGGAAACTCCGCATTCCTGTGTTTCTGGCTGATGCCTGACTCGGCTCCCGGCAGTTTGAGAGGTCAGAACAGATGCCGCGCGTATGCAGATAAGGCCGCGGCGATCGGAGCAGAAACGAATGCGGATTCACGCTCGCGGGCGCTTGTTTTTCTCCTTTCCCTCCACGCGGTTGAGACAACAGTAAACAGGAGCACGGCAGTACGCGTCGCCGTCATCAATCTCCTCGGAGACTCTGCGATGTGTCACAAGGATGTGATTCTCAATGATGGGGCCGGGGATAGATTTCAGGCTTGGGAGTGGATGGCGTCGGGGTGTTGTTGAAAGCGGCGGCGGTGCCATCAGAGCTGAACCAGCGGGGAAACTCATCACACAGGCATGTTTACACACGCACAGGAGGGCAGTTTATGAGGAGAGAGGAGGCGTGGACATCTTAATGTAAAGAACACACATGTTGACATCCAATTTTTTTTGTATTCTTGTGTGTTGCAAAAGGTATTTAAGCAAAGTAAACTGTCTGTCCCACTGAAGGAGCGTGACATTGAATGCAGCATGAAGCCTTGGGTATTCAATGGGCTTTAGGACAATAATAGCGTCGCACAGCCTCTACCTACCGAAGAAGAAGAAGAAATCATTATTGATTCTGTTCCTCTCGTGGTTTGGTGAAAAGAAAATATTCCAGTAAATTTTCTTTAGAGAGCTCTGCAGTTTATTTTCTGCGGCTGTTCCCGTTTTCAAATTGTTTTTTCGTGCTGAATTCTGCCTCTGAGGTAAAATGTGCACTGCGACGTGTACAGTCTCGAAATGGTCGTGCAGTTTTACATTTTTTTAATTGAGATCAATTCATGGATTTAACTCCTCTCATTGGCTGCATCGCTTTACTTAGTTTTCAGCATGGGTTTTGGAAGCGTCCATCAAATTTCATGAAGCCTCTCAAACACAAGATGGTCACAGATTTTCAGAGGGAAGGCTGCCTCCGTCCTGGGAGTTCTCAGTCATCTGTTAATCAGAGGCAGCCATAATTATTCTTGTTGTGCGGCAGGCTCCTCACTTTTCAATCTGCACGGCCGCCGTTGCCAAAGGTTGCCAAACTATATCAATTTGGAGATTTCTGACATGAGAATTGTGAGGTTGGCTGCTGTTGTAATATTTCCACTCGTCCCGACGGACATATTGGGTAATAAATATGAGGTCCACCAGTAATGTCCCGCACAGATGATGTTATTAGACTTGCCAGCCTGGGGCATCAGCTGTGTGTATTGGACGTCTGTCAAAGCCGAGTCCTCCCTTCACCCCAAGGGGAGGACTTAGACCAACTGCTCCAGGAATTGCATGCCAGGCTCATGCAGAGTCCCAGAGACCCGGCTTTGCTCTGTGTCCATGTCCAGAGAAAGACGTTGGCGTTGAAATAGACTTCCTAACCCTCATAATGCAGAATCAAAAATAAAAAAGAGAGAGAAAAAGAAAGGAGGGAGGAGTGGCTTAGGCTTCGCCATTGCAAGCGTAGGACAGAGGGAGCTGACATGACTCCCCAGAAGGGCAGTCAGTATTTTTCTGTCTGTGGTTATGGATCAGGGAGAATAATCAGCAATGCAAATAAATAAATAAATAAATAAATAAATAAATAAATTTAAAAAAAGCCTCTCTGAGATTGACATCAGTGTCAAAAAGATTTGACAGGGACGCCATGAGAAATAGAGGCAGGCGTCAGTGAGCTGCTGATCATACTGACAATAATGATGGAAGATTGCAGGTCATCAGTTAATAGTATTTTCTGTAAATATTAAATGTATTTTATATTTAGATTTGATATAAATATAAAATGTGCATGTTTTTATTAGTATTCATCATCTGTAACCCATGGATATCTGTGTGTAGATGAAGATAAACGATGCATCTCCTCCTCCTCTTTCAACCCAGGGATGAAACGATACCCCCACTAGAAACGCAGTCATCTCGTAGCGATGATGTCATTTGGGGGATGGAGCCATGGGTTCAAGGTCCCGTCGATCCGGCCGCTCAATCTTGCCTTGTCCCTGGAGACTCAGTACGAGTTTACATGGGAGAAATGCATCCATTAATCTGAACAGACGCCATAAAGATCATTGATTGAAAATGAAATGACTTTAGAATGAATAATAACCAGCTGATTTGTCCGGAAAACCCTCTCGACCAGTAGTTTGGGCCAAATAAAAAGCACAGGATGACCTGCCCAGCATAAAAATGCTTAGTATCGACTGGTTAAAGGCCAATTTCGTCCACCAAGAGGCTTCTGTTGTCCCGTTTGGCATAAACAGGAGGCAATCTCATTAAAAAGCCTGCGCGCCGAGTGGGTCTGCAAAAAGAATCCACATACTTGGGGTGCGGCACTCTGGAAAGTCAAAAGCAATTACCGACTTCCCCTCTTTCATCCGCTGCGTGCGGAGAGGGCCGCGCGGTGTTTGTGGTCGCGGCACAAGTGGACGAATAACATTACACCCGAGTGCAATTAGGAACTTGGATGTGGGTCACGAGTTCTGATGATTCTATTGTGTGTCGGCTAAAGTGTGTGTGATACAGACACGCAGAGAGAAGAAAGGAGAGGGCAAGGGAGCCGGGGGGCGGCTGTCAGAGTGAAGAGAAGGAATAAGATGGTGCTTACTCTGTCTCCCACAGTGTGTCCTCGCTGCCAACAAACATAGGATATTACAATTTCAACAGAGGACCCCATTATTATGTCTTCCTGTCCAATCATGTGGCTGCTCATGTCACAGTATGCACACGTGTGTAGAGCTGTATTAGTTTGTATTCCGTCTGTGTACTTTGTCAAGTGCTCACTATCCCCCCCCCCCCCCCCCCCCCCCCCTTTTTGTTTTTCCCCCCCCCCCCCCACTGTTATGTGGTTGCATCCCCCTCAGAGGGGGGGGGAATCTCTGCTTTTAGATTTAGAAAGGTTGCCTGCTGACTCCAATCCAAACACATTCTACCGCTCAGCCAAGAGACACAAGGCAAGGTCACTGGATGGTGTGTGTGTGTGTGTGTTCCCACGCCGCTCCCCGAACTGTGTCTGAGTGCATGAAAACAACAAAAAAGTCGCACACAGGTCACAGAGCGCCCTCCCCTCCCCTCCCCTCCCCCCCGTGTACTGCAGGTACATTCATGTTCTGTTGTGACAAGTACAAAAGCAGATCAACTTGGTGTCACTGGATTCTCTCGTCCTCGTCCCCACTTCCCTTCATTTAATCCCCGCCCCCTGCGATTGCAGATTTGCACTTCACGCTCAAATCTTTAATGCTTTAATTAGAATTAGTCAGCATCTAGTGGAATTAAACTAGTATGGCCTAAATGGCTTTTTGTAAGGAGCACAGCAGGAAAGTCCTGGCTGCTGAGTCTTATTATTACACTAGTGCTGCATTAGCTCGGAGTTCATGCAGTGGTTGCCTCCTGGAAAATAGACAGTACAAGGAAAGGATACTTTAAAACCACAAAGAACTTGCACAGCATTAAAAATAAATATATAAATAATATATTGGGCCTCCTAAATCCCATGCACCATATATCATACTTGCTTTTTTTTTAATAGAGGAAGAAGAGTAAAAATAATAATTGATATTCAGTGGGCTTCGCAAATGGCGGTGAGAGTGTGCACCTCAAGGCCACCCAGGATTTGTCAGGGCCTGGGAGAGCGCTGCTCTTTCTGTCCCCAGATATCCAGCCCATGAGGCCGTTTGCCCAGGCCAATCACACTTTCATCAAACTCTCATTCTATACGAGTGTGCGAGCGGGCCGAGGTACCCCACAGCCTGCCAGCGGCCCGCTCTCCTTCCATACTTAACGCAGCAGGCGCCTCTTTCCCGCGGCCTGGAAAAACAAAATGCCCAATTACAGATGATTATCTCCGAGCATCTTGTGATAAGTCGGACTCCGGGAAAGGCAGGAGAAAGGAGCGATGGCAGCTAGCAGGGGCTTCATCGGGTGGGGTGACCTGAACCGTAATGATTCAGAATGAGGCTCATAGGATCTTGGCCGCGTGGCGCAGCAGCTACCGGCGCACTTGAGGTTGTTTCTTCTCGCAGCTGTCTGCGTGGGCTGACGGTCAAGTGCACGAAACACCAGAAAACAAAAGCAGTTTAAAGATGAGAGGTTGCTCGTCTGAAGCCTTCATGATCTCACCCTCGCTCGCCCGTCATCACTTCAGAACCAGGTCACCCGGGTTTTTTTTTTTTAAAGCTGCTCGACAACAAAATAGCCACCGAGAAAAGCAATTCACCACGATGACCCTTGACCCCTGGAGTCAGCTTATCTGGAGGTGTGTTTACCTTTAGACACCGGTGGAGTAAGAATGTCTTGGGTGGCTCAAGTGTTTTTTTAGGGTGGTGTTCTTTATTTAAAGGACTTTGTATTTTCTTTATTGGCTTGATCCACTTTTTTCTGAGAGACGAAATTTAAACGAGTTTAAAAAAATGGATGTCAGGTTTAATCCCAGCGAATCAATAACACCTTATGAAAAACGCACACTGCAATATATTACTGCATTGATTATTGTCTCATACTTTCGTAAAGGTAGTTTTGCTCGTCGGGGGAACAGTACGGAGATCAGGACGCCTCACGCGACGACAGGCAGAGCGGCTTTTGACAAAATCCGCTTTGACTCAAACGTCAAACCTCAATAAAAGGGAGCCTGGAAGTGTCTGCGGCGTTCATAAATAATGCTGTCACCGCGTTCCTCACAGGGAGAACCTCATTATATTAAGATAGTGTTTGGAAATATATTGAAAATGTTGTCACACGAGGATAAACGATCTCGGGGGAGAGGAGAGCAGATTGATTCGCTAATGTGCCGCCTTTCATTTATATGTAGGAATCGGACATTTAGTGGACATTGATGGACGCGTACCTTTTCTACCCCCCCCCCCCCACCACCACTGTGTGACCACTGTGCTCGCCGGCGACATGGCCCTGCCTCTCATTTCCAGACCATTTACACCAGCGTCTTGCCACCAGTAATTCTCCCGCTCCCATCATCGAGCCACCTCGACACACCATAGCAATTTGACGGTAAAAAAAAAAAAAAAAAAAAAAAAAAAAAATCAACCAACAGACGAGCAAAAAAAAAAAAAAAAAAACAAATCAACCAACAGACGAGCAGGACCAGACGGGAGGCAGAGTTAACATAGCAATCAGGTCTGTGTCACGTCGCCCGGCCAGGGACGCTGCACTGTGCATGATTTAAGGTTTCATTATATTCCGTGCTCTGGGCTCAGTATCAGTTAATGATATTGAAATGCATGCGCCATTGGGATCAGTGTTATTGACATTGGAATTTTCGTTACCCCTGATTCAGAGGCAGAGCTGAAATTGCTGTCGTGTGCGCGTGTGGCTTTGTGCGCGCTTGTTTGTTTTCTCGCCGCTCAAATCTGGCAGGGAATGAAGTGTCTATTGGAGAAATTATGCAAATGCGGTGAGAGGGATTTTGAAAATGCAGGGAGAATTGAGACCTGAAAACGTCAAAACAGAAAACAACAACAAAGCTAAACGGCGGCGTTTTCGGAGCGGATGCCCTCCAAGCACGGGACGATCGGGTTCGGGCCGCGCTGAAAGGTGATAGCAGTAATTAGAAGAGTGGCCCAGTTCCGCTTTGCTTGACTGGCGAGAGGGCGTGGCCCCCATTGTGTCCCTTCGTCGCTTTGTTGCCATGCTGCTTCATGTGGTCGCTGTTAATTTGAGTAGAGACGCTGAAAAAGAAGAATCAAACGAGGCCATTACTTCTTTTTTAATTGGCCTAATTGTCAGCGCTGCTCACTGAAAAAACCTGACTCCTCCCTTCTGCTCATTTAACGAAAAAGTAATTTCTTTTTCAATTTATTTATTGCTCTTAATGATCTGAACTTTTTTTTGAAACCTGCACCTTCGCTAACAGGGTTTACAGAGTGATCTGACAGCCAAAGAAGACAGGGGACGCTCGGGGACGATTCCACAAATGCATTCACATTAATAAAAGCAATTTAGGAAGTTAAAACAACAAGAACACTGTGTCCCAAGACAGGAACAATAAAAGCAGTAAAATACAAATAAAATGAAAATTGATAAATAGATCATGGATATTGCATTGATCCCGAGGGAAGTCGAACTTTAGCAGGATTTAAAGCTTGTGTGTTTTTATCTCAGCTCAGTGCCAGCCGGCTGATATTTGGGTTTTAATTCAGGACTGTCTTTAGTTTTTCAGGTGTTTTGATGATGTTATAGGAACCCTACTTGGTTGTTTTTAGCTCAGCTTGGTTTCATAGTGCTTGATTAATGACCAACAGGTAACGTTGCCATGGCGTCCCGCTCACCTGAGCCTGCACCTGAATTTGAAGCTTGGATTTGCTCCCTCCTCAACTCTTGACCCTCAGGCATCAGCTGGTATCCCTTCTTCTCTTCACATCTTCATCCCCGAATCAGTTTCTCTCCCATTTCTCTCCCCGTCTGTCCTCCCACCCTCTTATCCTCATCCCTCGGTATTTCGCCTCCCTCCCCTCCGCGCGTCTTCAGTCCATCCCCATCCCTCCGCTGTCCTGCCTGCCTCTCCCCCACGCCTCTTCCTCTCTTTCTTCCTTTTGTCTGAGATCCATTTGTGCTGCATTAGGCGAGATATGCTGAGAGAGGGAAGAAAGGAGGACGACATAGAGAATGGGAAGTGTCTGAGCTTTGCATTATAATGGAGAACTGTCTCAAGGCAGAATTGGCCTGCCCTTAAATGACAGATCTATCTGCATTTATTCACTCGGCTCAACTTCCACAGAGGCCGACGCGCTTTCGTCACCGTCCCCCCCCCCCCCCCCCCCCCCCCCCCCCCCCCCCCCCCCCCCCCCCCCCCCGCCCTCCCCCCGCGGCCCACCCCCCTGCCACGCCTGCGCGCTGTTAAATATTTCCAGCGCAAATGTATTTGTTTTTCCGCGAGTTTCTTTCGATGTTTGCGCAAGCCATTCCCTCTAATGGACTGTGCCGCTTTTGTCTTGTAGCCTGGAAGTGTTTCTTGTGTCAGTGCGGTGCCTTTGTGTGCACAGAGGGGAGGAGGGCCTGTCCCATTATTAAAGCCGAGCCATCAGTCACACTCAACAAGCCTATCATATAGACCCATTCAGAGCCCGTGCAGGCTAAAGTTAGGCGCTATTATCTGCCTGTCACTGGCTAGCTGTGTCGGGGTCCCTCGTGGAAAACCAATTGTATGACTGAATGCCTTGCTGCCCGCGTTGTCAAGCTCTAGGGATGTGCACGGCGCCTTTGAAAGACCACTCTCTGTTTACCCACAGCGTCTCACACCTTTCAAGTCGCATTATAAAAAGCCTGATTTTTTTTTTTTTTTTTTTTTTTTTGGGATTTTGGAATTCCAAAAATTTGACCCTTTAATTTCCCACCGCCGGGTTTCAGAGTCGACGGCGGAAGGAAAACCATTTCCAAGCCAGGGCCCTTAAATCAAACCCGTATGCAGACAGTGTGCGTGATTAATATTCATCTTATATGAGCCGCTTCATTTGCATGAACACACTTTCTGTCTCATAAAAATTACCAGGCCCTCCCTGCTGCTGTGATAAGCATCTGGACACGAAGCAGTTTAAAATCAGAGACATGGTGCTTAACCCAGCAACACAATCCCACTTCATTACACAGTGTTACGTGGGAGGGCATCAAGCAGGCGTGACGGGTAATATCATACTTAGCGGCGCCCATCAGATAACGCCGAGGGTTGAGTTTCACTTTGTTGCGGCGGCATTGTGCGGGACACCTCTGGATTAATGGAAATCATCTTCGGTTTCCTCGGGTCAGGAAGTGACAGATGGAGAAATGCCCTCAGGTGCCGACGTGCATCGGCGTGATGGCTATCTCACGGCTCGCATTAGCATCACCGAGACGAGGAAATCCATATGAGAAGTTTGTGTGGCTGCGGAAGGAAGCTCTGCAAAGACTATTGGTCTTTGAATTGCCGTGTCGATTCTGAGGAAAAGAACAATCACGGAAACATTCCTAATTGCAGCTTTCTGATGATCAATGTTTGCAACTTTAGTCTGAGTTATGTGATTCTAAATTGAAGGTCTTTGGAAGCGAGGCGGTTTTATGACCTCACTTTTTGAATTGGTACTCGGCATTTTACAATTTCTAGTAAATGATAAATGGATTCAGGAAATACTCCCCAGAAAGATTAAAACTGAATAAAATCAGGAGTTGCTATCAGCATGAAGACTAAGACGGACAGAGACTCAAACAAAACCTCTGTAGTGCATTTAAATATTAAAACTCCTTTATTTTACAAAAAAAAAGAAAATTCGCCGCCCACGTGTTTTTAAAAAGCTGTGAGGAGCTTGAGCGTTCTGCGGAAATGGCATTTAATTAAAGAAGTGCAGAACATTTTTAATGTCGGGTTAATTCAAATGCCTGGAAAAGCCTGCGCGGCCTGTTAAAGTCCAATCTGCCGCTTCCTCTCCCGAGAATTGTCTAATTTCAGGTGTTGTATTGTCGACAAAGTCACGCGGCGTGCTTCGTTACCAACTCGCACATTTGACTCTCAGCCAATACCCTGACACGTGGATCAGCAGGGGCGTGTTATCGATATGAGAATGAACTAACTAGGAAATAAGCAAGAGTCACAGGTCTCCTTTCGTGGCTTTGGAATCTTGAGAACATCTGTGACACTTCTCCAGCAAGGTGTTTTTGCGATTATCCATATTTTCCTCCGATGAATAATGAACGTGTGGAATTTTCTTTGGCGCCTTAACTCCCGAATTCCTAATGAGCCCTTTTGCCCCAGCTTTAATTTTGGATCCAGCTTGAATCAAGTTAATAGGTTCCATCTCCCTCAACGCTTTTCACTTGCCATTCATCTTTTTTTTTTTCCCCCTTACATTCACATGCTGCTTCAAGACGCCACATTTCCCCGCCGCCAGCCACAGCTCAGACTGTCTGCATCGTCCGGTTTTTACTTTTTAAGGTTTAGCTACACAAGAAAAAAAGTCAATTAATTAAAACCGCCAGCTTTCGTCTGGGCCCGTTGGCACGCGCGCCATGGCTTAGGAAAACAAAACAAAACAAAAAAACAAAAACATCGCTGATGAGAAAAAGTAGTTCCGCTGCAAACGACGGGGCAGTAATGAAGAAGTCTCCTTGATGTGGCGGAGAGCTGATGCCGCCGCCGCCGCTGCTGGGCCTGCTAAATGTTGGCCGGCTTATCTAAGGGAGTTATCCTAAATCCCCCTCAGAACAAGTACCCTTGAAACGTCAGCACCATAATGTATCATAAGGCTCCTTCTGGAATACAAGACGAGTTGGCAACACTGGACGACCACTCTGTCTTCCCTTCTTTTTTTTCTCTTCTCCTCCTCCTTCCTTGTTTTATCACTGAACTGGGTCCAAGCATTTCTCATAAATATGTATTTTATGATGTGTTTTTTTGGCGGTTGACAGCAGTTCCTGTACCTAAGCCCACATGTTTTTTTGAGAGCAAATTAACAACTGTGATAGTGAAGTGTGTTTCATTTTATGTGATAATTTCGAAGTAACACCTGCGCGAGGAGTTGCCGCTTTATCGGCTCTGTGGTGAGATATGGCACGTGCGCATACGTGCGCACTCACACGGGGGGGGGGGGGGGGGCAAAATCTTTATTGTGGGGGGGGGGGTGCAAAATCTTTATTGTCTCTCCTGAAATGGCAAATTAAGACGCACGCCAACAGTCACACTGCTGAAATCATCCATGTTTTTCATGTCTGACGTCCCAGTTTTTTCTCGTGCCTGCTCCTCATTATCATTCTGCTTCCAATTTAAAAACATGTCCCTCTGCATAAACCTCAGGTCCAATTTCCCTCCTCAGACTTTGTGTTTGAGTGTGATTATTTGGGGAATAATGTGTTTTTCTGTTTCTTCAGTGGGACTCGTACCACCTGATTTCATGTCACATGTAGTTTCGTGCTCCGGCTGCTGTCAGAGCGGTTTATTAAAAGCGATATTGACTCACACGGATTCACACATGCTACTATTTTAAACTCCCAAACAGCTTGTCGTCGTAGATACACGCTCATGACGAGTAGAGTCCACGTTACAGGCGACCTCACTGATGAGGACGCCGACCTTTAACTTCCTGACATTACCCAAAATCCTCTGATTACGTGGAGACAGATCGCCTCACTGCCCTTCTCTTAAACCCATTAATATCTCCTTAAAAAAAAAAAAATCTGATCACTCTAATCTGGGATTTCGGAATTTGGATTAACAGCCAGATTAAGATATGGGAACCATCCCCAGCGTCCGACAGCACCAGGAGGAGAGTAGCTCCACACGGGTGTTTTTGAGATTGTGGTGCTTGAGATTTTGATTCCAATCAGCTTCACAAATTAGTGGGACATTTGGTAACCAGGTTTTCTGGCATCGCACAATGGAATTAACTCTTTGGCTTGTATCATTTTGCAGAGATTAAAAGATCATGGTGGAAGGTGGATGATAGGAGGGTTCCAGTGGCCTTTGCCTCAAAGCTGACTTAACCTTAATATCATGATAGGGGCTTTTAATGAGGATGATGCTAAATCACGGATCCCCTCCCGTCTCAAACTGTATTTTCCATTTCAACACTCCGCTGATACAGAGTTGGCATTTTTCGCACACACCACTTTTTGAATATTTACACATCCCAAGTGTTAAAGTCACAGCAGCCGCGAGTTGAGATCACCTGCGGTGGCTGTTGTTCACGAGGAACAGTCGAGCGACGACATCATTCTGTGTCAGGAGCGCCAGCTCATCCGGCCTCTGTGTCTGTTGACAGGAACGTTTGGAGCCGCGCCTCCCGGCGGCAGTTGTCGCTCCTTAACAGGTGTAAAAAAACTCAAACTATGAAGCAGTGGCACACGACCACAGGAAAGAGAAAACACCGCCGCGATTCTCATGTCAATTACCACCAGGCCTCACGAGAAACCACGCGCAGGGTCTGGGCCACATATGTGAGTGCAACAAGATGCACGTTGTGCACTCCGCTCACTCTCAATTCGAAGTCCCGAAGCATGTGTGCGCTCCGTCGCTCGCCCCTCGCCTCTCAGCGGGAGCGATTTGTCGGTAGGTGGGGGAGTTAACACTTGGACGAGCAAGGCAACAATGGAATATCCCAAAATACATCTTTGTGGTTTCGGTCGCACCCGGTTTGCGTTCAGCTGACTGGAGATTGGACAACCCTGGATGGTTAAACCAGGGTGCGTCCATCTGTCGTGTCTCTTTCTGGAAAAGACGCGCTCTTATTATTGCAGAAAGAGAGAGAGAGAAAGGAGAATCGTCCTCTGAGCTAACATTTGTGTCTTTGTGCTTCTTCGTGGCAGATTTTGGAAAGCATCTGGCGCCCGTGCGACAGGAACCCGTGGGAAGAGCGGCGCAGCGGGGGGGGAGCCGTGCCGTTAGAGGAAGCACCCTGTCCGGGCTGCTGCCGCGAAAAGACTGAGCACTGATCTCAACTGGGAACTTCAGCAGGGGGCGGTACGAGGAGGAGGAGGAGGCCATGTGGACCGCACGCCTGCTAGTTCTCGCCAGCCTCTTTGCACCAGCCGCTCTGGGTAAGTTCGGCTCATTAGAGCGCGCGTTTGTGTTTGTGCAGACTTGCAGATGTGGCCGCCAAAACATACCCTCTCTTGCATTTTTGGAACTGGCGTGGTTTGAAGCCGTATCACAGATTTCATCCTCGTGCTGTTTAAGTGCCAGTGTCTGTCAGGCAACGGCGATGAAAGCCTCTGACTTTGTTTGTCTCGTTTCCTGCCGTCTAACCTGCTCTCCTAATTAGCTGATTTTCTTTTTTTTTACTCCCTGAAACTTTAGTTTTTTTTTTTCCTCCACTTCTTTGCTTTCTTTGTCGGTTAATTTCTCCGTTTATTATTATTTTTTTTTCCATCTATTTTTAGATCTGTCCCTATCTTCCCTCCCGGCTCTTTCTCTTGATCTGCCGGCGGTGGGAAATGAACTGAAATGACTTTCAAAGAATCATTAACACTGCCGTGGCTGCGCCGTGTATGTTTAGCATAGCGACAATTACAAAGACTTATTCCATCATTTCATGCATTAGGATCTCATGATTAATTTGCGAGATCTTCGGTTTGCCGTGAATGGAAGCCGCCGCGGTTTGGCGGTGTTTCCTGTTGGCCTTCAGTGAATTGTTTCGGAGGCAGTTTAAATGAAGTCATTTAAATGTAGATTAAAAGAAGTCAATGGTGGTGGTTGGGTGGTTTGTGTGTGTGTGTGCGTGTTTGTATAATTGTGTGTGGATGAGGGCGGTTGGCCACAATCAAGCAGAGTTTAGATGTAAGGAGTGTTGGGAGTGGAGCAATAGCCCATAAAATGTTAATTTGATATGGCTAAAACCATTAATGAGGGGACTGTGTGTGTGTGTTGTGATATCTGTGGAACGTAGCGGCCATCTGGCGCTAATGAAAGCATTGTTAGTGTTAATGCCGGACGGAAGGAGGTCAGCAGACAGCTCCACGTCACGCATCTGTCTTTATAGAGCGTCATTGATCAGGGGGAGGGCGCTTGATGAGGCAGCAGAGTTAAGTCTCATCCTGCAGAGTCCTTGGTCAGAAGTCAGT
This sequence comes from Pseudorhombus dupliciocellatus, assembly GCA_016785235.1. NCBI lineage: Eukaryota > Metazoa > Chordata > Actinopteri > Pleuronectiformes > Paralichthyidae > Pseudorhombus > Pseudorhombus dupliciocellatus. The sequence continues at coordinate 1,837,802 of JAFBJW010000098.1, forward strand.
CTGCGGCATGCACTTCATGATAACAACAGAAATACTTTGCAGTCATTGTGAGCTGAAGTATAAACACCTCAAGCTCAAGTACATGCAACTTTATTTTTATGCAAAGTATGACTTATAAAAGGACGTATTCTCTCATGTTTGCACGTCCAAGTATTTTCTCTGAGGTGAGCAAGGTGTGTGGTCATTGCAGTCAGTCCTTATTGTCTTAACCTCTTGACCTTGTGTGTGACAGCACGTCATTGTCTCTCTTCTCACCCAGTCTCGATCTTCTGTTTGTCTCTCAGGGATGTTTAGTTTAAGCCCTCGATTGCAGCCATTACTCCAAAGAGGTGGACACAGGCTTTTAAACAGAAGCCGTTTTGGAGCAACACACATTCTCAGACGTCCTGGGATTAAAGGGATGCTTATCGATGCTGAGCGGGATGGACAAACACTTACCGTGGGACAAGGAGCCAATTAGAAAGTAGAAAGTTTCATGGAGGGGGACAGGGATGGATGTGAAGTGCTTTAAAGAAGACATACGTCTGAGAGCCGTGGCTGGAATGTACACCCTGTGGCACTTTGTTAATTTAAAGCGCACCAGTTGTGCTTGTGCATTTTTAGTCCATTTGCTACAAATGTCTTGCTCAGACTCTGGCTGTGCGTACGTTTCCCTGTGCCTTCCAGGCTGTAATTGGTTTTAGTTCATGTCATTGTGGTATGTAGAAGTAAGGGAAAAAAAAAGAAAAAGAAAACATGAATTAATCATAAACGCTGGACAACGGTCGTTTGCGGCGCGCGCGCGATTCGTCACTATACGAACCCAAACGTGCAAACACACCTGCACGAGACCTTTAAATCACCGGCCTGCTTTGTTACTCCCTCTCCGATAATCAGTCACTGATCTATCCCGAAGGAAAGAGTGACATCACACCGACAGACCGGTTTAGGTGCTGTGGTTTATCATGCTTGCTAATGCCCTGCAGGGATTCTGGGTAAACAGCCCTGTCCTGTTTCGAACACGTAATTAAGCGGTTTACATCGCAAATAAAGAATTAGGCAGCTTTCTGAAGAAAGAGAAATCATTTCACACCCATAAGCAGACAGGGCCAGATGTTGCCAGTGAATTGTTTTGCAGCTGGGAGAGCTTCGCTGGGAATATTCCCCCCGCAATGTCATCGCGCACGTTTCTCCCGGAGAATGCTGGAAATGCGTACTCCAGGGGCTGCTGGCCTACTTCGGGATCTGCAGTCCCTTTTGTCTGCGTACAGTCAGGCACAGGCATGCACACAGGGACCAGCCGTGTTTCTGTCGACGCACACGCCGGGTTTAACATGCAATCATCCCAACGCAGGCGCCCGGGCGAGAGGCCGCGTCCCGCCCGCTCTGGTCTTTATTCGTATGTCAACGTGCAGCCAACTATCCCACACTTTACACATGTCTGGACAAAATGAGAAATGTTTCTGGACAAGCATCACAGCAGAGGGATAAAAAAAAAATCCTCAGTGATGGAATGCAGCTTAAGGAGCGATGGGGACCCTGCGTGGGCGGAGCGGTGTGTGTGTGCGCGTGCTAGTTGTTGGACCTTTTTGTGTGTGGCTCCAAGACGCTGTCACTGGGTCGAAAAAATAAGTAAAAGCCAACCTTGTCATTGTTTTGGTAACAGCGAACAACAATGGCGGAGCAGTGTCCCCGACACTCTGACCGAGCCTGGGCAGCACATTAATCATGTGTCTCCGTGCACGTGAACATGCACAAGGAAGGTTTCCATATTCATTCTGAGAGAGAGAGACGCTATAGCGTGAAGTCTGATGCATATTTTTCATGGTCAGATGCAAGAGCATACATCAAGCCTGGAAGCAGATATTGTCCTGCTGGGGTGGGGGGTGGGTAATGAGGGATGGATGAGCCATGGAGGCAGATGTGTGCCAGATGCTTCACTTCAGCATATCCGTGTTTGTATTTTTCTCAAGTAAATGGTGATTCAGCGAGGGCGGTGGGTGGGGGGGAGACATAAGCCGTCCACGCTGCTTTGTCCGTCCCCTCTCTCCGTCCTCTACTCAGGTGCCGCCGGGCATCGAGGTGCACGCACCGATGTGCTCGGGTTTATCAAGGCAAACAACAGCATTCAACTTGAGCGTCGCTCCCCGCATTGTTCCCGGAGCTGATCCACTTAATTAATCTCCTTGTGCCAGGGCACCGGCTCCATCCGCCAAGGCGTCCTCGGATTTGCCTAATTTGCTTAATTAATTAAACAAATGATTTATTTGAGCTCATATTTCAAAGCGGGAAAGAAAGTTCTTTGTAAGAGCCCACAGAGGCGTGCGCTGTTTGGTTAGTCGCCGCGAGATGCCTCTTGAAGCATCGGAAATAAGTGGGCATTGGAGTGGGCGGGTGTCAATCACGCGGTTTCAGCCGCAGCGGAATGCTCGGGCAGATGCAGCACTTCAGAGACGAGTGGGCTCCGTCCACGGCGAATTAAGTAAATAACTGTCAGCGGCGTTTTATTAAAGGGGAAGGAAAGCGGATGAACGCAGTTGCATTATTTCATTCTGGGAAAAAAAAATAGTCTTTAAGTGTGGGATTTGCAGGCCTTATTTATGAGGTGCGAGCTGAGTGGGCGGCGGAAGGGTCAGCGATGCAGACACGAGCCGAAATCCTCTGATTTCCTCAGGAAGGCGACGCAGCCAATAATGTTCCTTTTGTTTGACAGGTGTCAGACAGTGTTAGACTGGAATCCAACTGAGCCGCACGTTCATCAGCTTCTGCTAAAGGATTGTCGAGGATTTGATGTCGCCACTAGATGGAAAAATACACGTTGTATTGGTTAATGTGTGTGATAATGGGTTTGGAAATTCCCGCACCATCCCTTAGCTTTATAACGTGGAAGTGACCCACAGTGACCCCTGCTGACATTAGTGGGTCCATTGATCAGACAGAACACCAAGGAATCCATAGGTGTCTTATCTAATGATGGAGAAATACATTGCCTGGGAAGGATATTGCTTCATTCTGAAACTCCATTTTCCCATTAAAGTTTGATCACTGGGTAAAATGGTTTTGATGATATTGTAAAAAAAATGGCTCTGGTTTAATGTTTGTTTTTTATTCGCCTCTTCCTTTTCTCCCTGCGATGGATTATGCCTTTCCCATACGCCACACTGGGCTTCATGAAACAAAGATAATGATGTTGCAGTTATGGAAAAAAAAAAATGACTTCATTTTTATACCCTACCCTGAGGGCGGCCTCCACCGCTGCCATTTGGATGCCAGCTTATTCCATCGCTCTTCTCTGAATGCTAATTCTCTGTTTGTGGAACAGTTTCAGTGGGTCTCCATTTGTAACTACACGAGTGCTTATTCAAATACAGTCATTAGATTTCAATTTAAAGTTAATAAAGCGGCTTTACGGCCCCGTTCGCTTCGTATTTCAGTTTCCACTTTCACTTCCACGGTGTGGCCCAGAAACATTTTGTGTGGCATTTGGCATGGAGCTCACAAATCCCCTTCTCCTTTTATGTTCTCCCGTAATGAGTGGAAAATCAATACCTGCTTGATATGGGGAATAAAGAAATGGCCTGGGCTGCCCAAGGCATCCATAGTGGCTGCTTGACATTGCCAAATTGCTGTCAGAACTGGCAACCCGCGAGGAATGAATGACAGCAACATTACGAATGGCAGCGTGGGGTTAAATACTTGCGCGTGTTTTATAGGTGCCCGTGCTCGGACCTGTGTATATCTTCCAAATAAATGAATTAGCGCAGCCTCCTCATCCGTTCAGCCCGGGTTGCACGGGCATAATTTGGTAAGCGCTGAATGATGCCGTTTAAAGTGGACCCGCCGCTCGGCCCAGTGGTGTTTAATGAGGACAGATATTGACGGCAAGGTCAAGTGGCCGCCGAGGGTAGTTTACATCCGGCCCCCGTCGCGCACGCACGTGTGTCCGCGGCGTCTTGAGGAAGAGAGAGACAGAGAGAGAGAGAGAGAGAGAGAGAGAGACAGGATTGCTAAGTAACTGGCGGCTTCCAGGGCAGAGTGGGCGTGCGGTGCCGCGGGGCCCCCACGACGCCGCGCGGCAGCAGGGGTCAGGCGGCAATTTTGGGCCGTGTGGGCGGGACGCGAGGAGCAGGAAGGGCCACCGGCGCTCGAGTCAATTTGCGAAATTAATTACCCTTCCCGAGCCGCGCTGTGAAATCCATACGAGCGGCATATGTAAAATAAGCCCGTCCTGCTGTTTGCGCATGTGACATTTGTGAATTGTGATGACACAGTGCGAGACGCACGTGATTACACTGCGCAGCGGTTGACACCGCAGCGTATATGTATATGCAAATCTGAGAGCTTTATAATCATGGCTGAGGGTACATGCCCCCCCCCCCCCCCCATATCATGATTTGTTACTGCAGCAGCACATGACTACAACATCTGCCTCCAGGGCCCTGCTATATGCATTTCGCCAATTATTTTGATTAGTTTCTCTGCATTTTAAACATGAGTGCATTGATATTTAGATTTCCTGTGTGTGTGGGTGGTTGAGGGGCTCCATCTGTTAGATGTGTGTGCATGTTTCTCTCAGATAATTCGATATGTATGTGCGTAAACGCAGTTCAAGGTCATTGATGGATTATGAATAGCGCAGTTGCTATGTCGTGCAGCGTATCTCACAATCATATTCAGCTCTTACTTTGACGGTGCCTTGCTTTTATTTAGAAACTAAAAGCAACAGAAACAGACGGCTCTGCTGTATCTGCTACATATGCTAAACGTGATGCCAGAGAGAAACTCTTGAATCCTGTTTTTCCCCCACAATGTCATGTTGTCCTTTAAACGCCAGACAATCTAAATATACCCACTGCATATGGAGTACCAGAGTACTGAGTGCTATCTGCGTCTGTCAGGTCCGAGTGTTTCTGTCCTCGGTAGCTGACAGTTATAGACCCGCCGCTTCTTGCATCACCGGAAACGCTCTGTAAATGCTTCTTCGGCTTTTGTAAGACGTCCTCTTTATTTTGCCCCGGCGGAGATTCACCGGCAATCTTTGTTGACAGAAAGCTCCCATAATGCCACCCTGTCGCCACGACGACGGAGCAGGGCTGCAAACAAACAGCATTCCTTCAGTTATTATCTTTTTTTTTTTTTCCTTATTTAATCATAGAAGAGGACCTTATTGACCAGCAGGAGGAAACGCAGGTGTCTCTCCGGGTTAGATTTGCACTCTTGGGTGGAGCGGGCCAGTCCTTCTTTTAATATTTCCTCTCTCTTTCTCTCACATAGCGATAGAGCTGTCAGCGTGCTTTTTATCGCGCTCGCACCAAAACAAAGCTCACTAAAGATCTAACCCCGGAGCTCACTGGAGATGCAGAGGGCCAATTACGGGCCAGGCGGCGTGAGACCCTGCCTCTCCCCGCCCTCCGTTTCCCCACAGCGTTGTCATTAAATAAACCAAGCATGCTCAGTAACGGGTGATCTCACCGCAGCGGATCGATACGGAGTATTGTAAAGTCTGCATTTCGAGGAAAAGGATGCGGCCGCGATGAAGGGCGGGATCAAATGAAACGGTGGCGCGGATTCGCCGATGAGAGGAAGAGGGAGCTGCCCGTGTGGAGGGGAAGGGCCGATACTGGAGATGGCCCTCCTTACGGCCCGGCGGCCTTGGCAGGGGAATTCAATACAGCCATTGACAAAATAAAGTCTATTGTAGAGGAACCAGCCTCCTTTGGGAAGCTGTTCCATTTCCTTATTAATTGTGCTCTCATTAAAATAAAAGGAAGTAGCGGCGGGGGGGGTTGTATAGCACAAGAGTAATAGAAGCTCTTGAGCGTGGCCTCCCCGTTTGGACGGCGGCCAGGGTCAGGCACTTTACAGTTCCACTTCTTTCCACAGGATAGAAAAAACCCTCTGTAGTATGTGTACAGTACACACACACACTTTCCCTCCCTCCCTCCCTGCCTCTTTATCTTCCGTCTCTCCAGCCCTCCCACATGTGAAAGCACAAATCTTCCTTACGTCCGACCCCCCCTCCAACTCCCACCGCCGCCACATCCTCTGCAGATGTGCAGCGTCAAGGCTCAGGGGGTCACAGCTGTCAGCCGAGGGAGGAGTCGTCAGTTAAGGCCACGGACCGCTGCTATCCTGACCAATTATGCCCCCCCCTCCCCCGAAGCAGCCCGCTTCTCGGGTCACATTTGTTTAGTTTTCATTAGTTCCGATCAGGTTTTAAGAAGCAGCCGAGGACGCGGAGCGCCGGAGCGGGCCGGATCAGATGGCTTTTAAACAACGTCCTCATCCGAAGTGCTTTATTTTATTTTAAACTGAAAGTGAGCGCGTCCAAAATGCTGGTCATAACTCCTAATTGTGCAAGTACGGAGGATCAAACCCAGGAAGGCGTTTCCATAAACCGGGATGGATGTTTACGGCCGGCACTTCAACGATTTTACTGTTTGTCATTGTTTTTTTCGTTCCGATAAGTTCAGCGTCCGGGGCTGTTTGTTTAAAATCGGTCCAGTGCAGTTGTTCTTTTACAGCGTCGCCGTAGTTTCTGATATCAGCTCTGAGCGGGACAGAAGGAACAAGTGTGCCACTATCACTGCGACTGAGAAAATACGATGTGTCGAATGGAAACTTGCACTTCACATGAAATGTAATGCCCTTCTTCATGCATCTGCCCCCTCTGTTTATTATAGCTTCTATTTTGTTGTAAGCTTTGCCCCTCGTCCAGTTTCTCCTCCTCCTATTGTCCTCTCTGTTTTATTTGGATGCAGTGTAAAACTCCCCAGAGGACTGAAATAGCATCCGAGCTGCGGACTGTGACGGCCGTCAGCGTCTGGTGATGTAGCACACAGATTCATTCAAATCCGCTGTTCCATTCCCATCGTTTCACCCTTGAAAGTTCCATAATCTCCGCCATGTGTGAATGACTTCGGCCCTTTAATTAAGACCCGTGGGTTGCATCGGACGAGAGGTAAACAAAACAAGTCGCACAAGCCAAGTAGTAAATGTGGATGTTCATGATACTAACTCTTCCTCATGACCACATTCTTTACTTCATCCTCTGCTGCCTTAATTCCCGGCTCCCATGTGGATCCCCAGGTTTGTTCACAATCTAATTGCTCTCGCTTTGTGTGCAGGACTTGCTTTTGCTTCTACCAACGTGTCCGGTCGCCCATCAGATTGTTATACCCCCCCCACACCCCCCTGACTATTCTCTCCTGAGACGGAGAATACCACAGCGAAGATGTCTTTTTAGGGAGGTGGGGGTCGAGGCCAGGAGTCATAACTTTTCACAGACGTCTCCCCGGACGCCGGAGACCCGACAAAAGACCAACTGTGTCGAATGAGAAAAATTGCAGGTGCGCATTCCCCGCTCCACACACCCCCTGCCTCTGTGATCACTGCCCCACGTGTGCTGGGGGGAGCAGGAGGAGGAGGAGGGGGGTAAAAAGGAGATCCTTTTCCCCCTGTGATAATACTGTTCTTTTTCCGCCATGGCACGGACTGAGGAGAGGGCTGAAACTGGAGAAGCGGAGTGAGCGATGTCATTCCTCAGCAGGCAGCGGCATCCAACAATACGACGGGCCATTTTCTTTGTCTTTTTTTTCTTTCCGGCGCACTGCAGATGTTGCTCAGCTGCATCGTGGGCCCGTGCATACAATGGTGGCTATGTTGTGTCAGGGTCACGGTGGGGATCACGACCGGGAGGTCTGGATTTTACCCATAAGGCCCCGTTTCGTAAAATCCCAGTAACTTGAGACACATTCTGAATCTTTTAAGATCGGATTCTGCTTCCTGCCAAATGATCCCATCTCCCTCTCAACCTCATGCTTTTATTCATGTCTCATTCATGGACGTGTTCTTTTGGCCATTCGTGTGTTTGAATGGGTCATATGCTAAAAAAGTCAAAAGGCTTCGAGGCCTGCATCCTGCTATGAAAGTCGCATACCAGGACTCGCCTTTTCTGAGATCAAATGGAATAAGTCTGCAGGTAAAGGAGCGAAAACCACCAGGGACCACTTAAGATGTTTTCTATTTGGTAGAAACCTGCAACTTTAGAAGCTTCCCCGTTTTCCAGTCACAGCTTTGCCAGCTGAATTATCAGGTTTTGAGGCACCAACCTGTCGGGGTGTGTTAGCGTGTCACGCGTCTCCGCTCCCCACCTGCTATGTGTGAACACACGCGTGGCACGTTTCCCCGAGAAAACTCCCCTCCCGTGTGTCCAAAACGCCGAGTTGCGCCCCCCCCCCGCTCATTATCCCCAAACAATAACTCCATATCTGATACCTGTCACTTTAAATGTAGAAGAGAAAAGATGATCAAAGGAGATGAGCCTGTGTGTCTCAGATCCAGCGTAGCCACCCAGGCTAATTCCTGCAGCTCTGCCGTGATTGCACGCATATGGAATGTGATTACTTTTCACTCTGTGGGTGGCGTAGGAATCACTTCATTTTTTTCATGCATTTATTTTACTGGTTTTTGTCTCCATTACTTTTTTTTTTTCCGTCTTGTTTTCACAACTCGTCCCTGATGTCTTCCCTGGCACCGATCCTCCTTCATCGGGTATGAAACCAACAAACTGGCACATGATGCGTCTCAGGCTAAATCAGAGGACAAGCCGGGACGCTGGGGAGAGGATTGACAAAAGATTGATTAGGTGCTACACCCCGCTAGTGATCCTGCGGCTCGGGAAGGAGGAGGAAGCGAGACGGAACGAGCGAGCGAGCGAGCGAGGGGGGGGGGGGGGGTTCTGATTTAAAAAGGGGGGGGGGGGGGGGGGGGGGGGGGGGGGGGGGGGGTTCTGATTTAAAAATTACTGTTGCCTTCAACGGTGTCACATTCCCTTCGCGTAGGTGTGTGCACCAGATAGCAATATACCTCTCGGGACAACCCCCCACCCCCCATCCACCACATCCCAATGCATAATGTATTAAATTGGGCATATGCACGAACAAACCACGGGGGAGCGGACAAAAGAAGCCCAGTTAAGCACAGATAGGGACGGCCTTTAATCTGTTGATGCCATACAGTGTCTGAGATTGCACCACCCTGTGGGTTCTTACTGTATATAGGGCAAACCCCCACCCCCCGGCCTCAACCTACTACTATCCACATACCTTTGAATTACATCTCTCAAGGACCCAGTGTACAGTCCAGACTCTCGTTTATTGAACTGTGAGTGCATGAAAACATCAGCAGGAGCTGCAGTACAACCCAATTAAGAGTCCAGGGCCGAATGCTCCGCGCAGGTGGAGGAGGAGGAGGAGGACGTGATTGTTGAAGCGGCTCCATGATGATGTAAAAGAAAACATAAGAGTTGAATATGCATGGAATTATATTTTAATTCTGTCGTTTAAATTATTTTTTTGTTCCATATTATGTAAGTAAACATTACAGCACGGGGCTTTAATTGGTATTAATTCATGCTTTTTGCCCCTCGGATATTTCACTGCCGTAAAGATTGCAGGAGGAGGAGGAGGAGAAAACAAACCATTACAATGTGATTCGCCGAGTCGTGCAGGAATACTTTTGATGAAGTGGCGCGCAAACAAACGCGCACAAGGACGATGTGAGTTCCCTTGTTTGCCTCCCTCGACCCTAAAACACAAACAAGGCCAGAGATTTCCATGCACGGAGAGCACAAAGGGAAATGTCATCAACAGCCAATATGCCGCCTCATGTAAATTGTGTTAGCGTCTCCCCTCCCTGTTTCGGCTCATTTCAAGTTGGAAAAACACCAGCCTCTAACTAATTATGGGTTATTGCATGTGCGAGTGATGGAGTGTGGAGTGGAGTGGGACGCTGGGTTAATTTCACTGTTTTCCACTGATTGAGGTCATTTCGGATAAAGTGTTTTATTTTTTATTTTTTATTGCCGTCGCAATTGTCCACAGACACAGGCGCGTCGCGGTGTTCCCGCGGAGGAAAGTTTTTATTGCGATGGTGAGAACCCGGTGGCCTGGGGGGCCTCGTGCTGGAGTTCACCCGATCAATCCCAGTATGATAAGTGGGACCCCGGGGATCTATTCTCACAATGATATCGCCTGTTTTCTTTCATTCATTACAAGAGAATGGATTTTCTTAGTGCTCGGCTCATTGGTTAGTCATTAATCTCGTGTGACATGGAGCTTCTTTATCAGCTGAGGTGCGACGGCGCTGACGCACGAGTTCACGTATGCGCTTCCTTCTAAAGTTGAGGAGGAGATAACGCAGAGACAATAACAGGTGTCAATACCTGTATTCGAATCCTTGAACCTTTTTGATATTTGCTTTTTAATGCTTGTTAGTGAATTCACCTTTGTGAGTCCCATCGATTTCCCCGCTTAGATCCACATTAGCGCCGCCTCCGTTTCCTCAGCGGGGCCTGCGCTGCAGTTTGTCTCAGTTCACCGTGCTCAACTTAGCCCGGCCCCTGCCTCCAGTGAGCTGTTAGGCAATTTCATTTGATGCTGTGTGGTTAAAAAAAAAACAAAAAAACACTTCCTTCACACCAGAGGGAAAATCAGCCTGTTGTTTCTTTTCTTTGACCTCAATTACTGCCAGGGCATGTGTTACTGTAGGGGCATGTTGAGTCATGCCTGCGCTGGGAGTCGTGTCCGCGTGTGCTCGTGAGTGTGTGTCCTCCGATGTGTTTGTGTGACAGGGATTGTGTTCGTTTCAGCCTGGGAGGCAGCGTACAGTAGGTGGGGGCCAAGGTGCATTAGTCTTGGCTGAGATGTTCCCTTCAGTGATGCCGGCACATGTGGGCGGGTCACGGGAAGGAGGGGGAGGGGAGAGGAAATGGCAAAACGGTGTCAGACGTGACGGGAGCCCGAACAAAGCGCGGCTCACTGTCAGGAGCCGCCGGCGCGACAGCTGCCAGCGCCGCACACTCACCTCCGGCCCGGCCCGTCTGACAGAGTGCCACTTCGCTGATGGGAGGCAGGACACGTCGCTCGGCTATGTTTGCACTCGCGGAGAAAAACACCGGTTGGCTCAGAGCTTTTAAAAAAAAAAAAATTCCTTCCACAAATTTCCAATTAAATCCCATGAATTTTAAAACCAATCTGAATACAAATGCAGAACTGCCGGGAATTGCAGATTCCTCCTGAGCCAGAAGAGGATTTGACCTCAGAAATGTTTTTTGCACAGCGAAGTGCTTTTTTTAAACATGAGTCCTGTTTCCTATTGCCACCATTTTTTTTCCTCGTGCCACAGCAGTGCACTTAATGAATTGAAGTTGTGATTAATTCCAAGGAAGTGCCCGCTGGACGGAGAGATTCTTCACCCCTGCGTTCTGAGCATGTGAATCAAGACTTTATGGAAGGGGTGTATTTGTTTCTCCTGTGTGTGTGTGTGTGTGTGTGTGTGTGTGCGCAAACATGAGGTGACTGTCTCCTGGAGCTGCATCCCACCGGGAAGTTGCTGTGCTCTGCAGATTCCTCCCTCCCCCTCTCTCTCATCCGGCGACCAATTTATTAACTTTCACAGTTATTAACTTTTATTGTGTCAATACATCGTTACAGAGGGGGAGGAGGCGGCGCTCCGCCGCGGCGGCCGGCCCTGTCAGTTCCCCAACGATTGATGCCGGCGCGTGGCCTCCTCGCAGAAAAGCATCAAACGCACTCACTGTTCGAGGACGATTGAATAAGTTGCAGCAGTTTGGGCGCAGTCTTTCTGTCTCTCCTCTGTCGCTGTTTTGTTAATACTCAAGTGCTAATTTCCCTCCTGGCATCATGATTGACAGTTTAAAAGTCCCATTTGCATGTTGCTGCCCTGCAAAAAAGAAGCCCCCCCCCCCCACCATCAGTCTTTTCCCTCTGCTGGAATTTGCAAGCGTGTGGTGTGTCGCCAATTAATGTGTGTGAGCGGACGGGGGGGCGGCAGCGAAACAAATGGCTCGTTCATTTGCCCGCGTCGAGCCGATATCTGGATCCTGTCACGATGAGTAATGCTAATTGTGTTTAGCAGCATCACTGGTCAACGTGTCATAAGCCATCACGTCGATTGTGAGGAGTTTGTCACAATCGCTCCCGTGGGCGGCCTCGGAAAGAATTCATCGCCCGCTCACGTGTTTCGGTAAAACTGCTTACTTAGGCTGGTGGTTAAAAAAAGACAAAAAAAACCACCACGATACTTGATTCTCGAAACTCTGTTTTCATGGACGCCGTCCTCGGATGTGCGGAGCTCTCTCGACAGTCGAGTTCCTGGATCATTTGGCGCCTCTTGTGGAAGCCTCTGAGAGTCTGCTTGCCTTGGGCCATATGTAAACGTAATTTACTTGGAAGAACAATTTGCCTGAACTGTTTCTCACTTGAAGATAAATAATCCCTGATGCATTATTGAAGATGCTGTACTTTTTTTTCCTCCTCCCTCGCAGATGATTTCTCCCCCTTGTCACAAATTGACTCAGGAAATGTCATTTGTTGCGAACCAGGAAGTGGGTGTGACAGGCCCCCATTGGTCTAATCAAATAACAGTATCCTGACTCGTGCGCTAATTAATCACAAGCTGTGGGGGCCGTACCCGTCCGGCAGGGAAAAAAAAAAAAAAAAAAGACATTTGATCTGTTGAATCAGCTTCCTCTGCCCTTCCCCTCCTCTCTCGCCCATTTATCTCACATCGATTCAGGGGAGTTCATTTGAATTTAAACCCTGTGATAAAAATCTGAGCCTTCGTTTTTGCAGAATAAAAAATTGGATCTTCACAAATTAACAGACTAAACATTTTTGCCCCCCTTTCCCCGGGAACAGATCTGGTGCCTTGCCAGGCTATAAATGCAGAAAGGACCATTATTTAGTAGGAAATTATCCTCTGCGTCCCGGCTTATGCACTTCACTTCGAGTCCGGACATGATCTAAAGCCGTGCTTCTTTTTGTCGTGACATCTGTTTACCCGAGCGGCGATGGCGGCTGAAATCGGCCGTCCCTCGCATTTTCTTGGGCGCCGAAATGAAAAACAAAGTCCCCGCAGGCCCCCTGTTTTGTTACTAATGATGACTTTTAAATGTCAGCGTTACTCGGCTCTGTCCACACTCCAGTGGCCGCCGGCTCGGAGAAGGTAATGGGTCTGAGCTCTGTGTCACTGACCCAGAATTAAGCTTGGCTTTTAAGCTGCAAAAAGGAAAAAAAGTTCACTATTAACAAACCCACAATCAAAACTCGGAACCGTCTCCCCCTCGCAGTGATTTTTAAAAGCTCTGCGGGGGAGCGACATTTTCCAAATGACCATTTCTCTCCCTGACCTTTTTCTTGCCCTTTTGTTTGAGTAATTGCATTTTTTTTTTTAATATTCATCTGTGAATTATGTCATTTGCCGGCGTCCTGATTAAAGGACCAGTGCTCTGTTGGTGTGAAAGCGATGGACGTGTCCATCGTGAGCCCTTCTTTCCACAAACTACCACCACCGGCCCCACCTTTTCCCAGATTCAGCACTCGTGCTCTTGTCAGAGGAATTATCCGGGGAGCATCTGCGGTGGAAAGAAGAGGAGATACGCGCTGCATATAAATGCTCCTTCGGAAGAAGTGGCTGCAGAGGGAGGAGGAGTGAGCAGAGCGGGGGGGAACTTGGGGTAAGACGGCGGAGTTTCAATAAGAACGCTTCGATTTTCGATAGCTCTGGCGAGGTTGTGCTCAGGTAGACGTCGGCGGACGCGGTGCCGCGCTCGAGCGGGACAGGATGGCGTCTCCGGCGCCCGTGGAATATGAGCCCTATCAATCACCGCCTCCGGGCGCAAATGTAATTACACTACAGTTGTTGACTAGCCGGGTAATCCGAGACATCACTGGCATGCGTCGACTCCCGTGCATTAGGGGATTGCTGGTGCCCGCGTCGATGGGGCCGCGCTTGCCTTTGGTTCGAGGACACCGGCATGAATCAAGGCCCTGTCACCGCACGGTCACACAACCTAAAGGACTTATTCGAGGCTTTTTAACAAATCATGCACATCACATTAATCAGTTTGTTAAGGGAGGCTTGTCTGAGATAGTTAATTGAAAAGTGCTCTCGGTGTTGTTTCGTTCCCCGGCTCCCGGACGGAGAACACAAAACAATTCCGCAAACAGAAGCCAACATTTTCCTTTTTCAATTAATCAATTTTTATTATTTATTTATTTTTTTTAAGTGCACCTGCCTGAGTCCACTCATGTTCTCCCATTTCTTGTCAACTTCACAGAAGTTTGCCGCGATCCAGACCAGCACTTTTTTTAAGGCTGGAGGGGGGCGGAATAAATCTGCTTATTAAGAGGAGGATAATTGATGGCTTTCATCACCAAATGGAATACAATTATTTCCGATCCGGGGCCCGTTTCGGTGTCGCGCTTTGCCGCGTTGAAGGCTTGAATGATTTATGAGGCGAAATCAAATGACACGATGATGAGCGGCTTCTTTTGTTGTCTCACCTCGGCCCGCGGTGCTGAAGCTCCTGCGGTGCAATTTCAGGTGTATTTAAAGTGCTGGAGAACGTGGCGAATATCCGACTAGACCCAAAGGAATGCAGCGGAATGACCACCTATGCAACTTGTCCCCATATGACACACATCGTGACCCCTTATAATACATTTCCCTTTCCTTTTATGTATGTATATAAATGGACAAGCTCTCAAAGACGACGAGGTAACAACTTGGTTTAAATCACGTCAACGTCCAACTTTGTAAAACAGGAAATGGAGTCATTTAAACTTTTAATTATGCTTTTATTTTTTACTGTGCTTATTAAGATTCTTATGACACCATGCTCTTATTATAATAGTTTAATATTTCTTAGTTTTATTTAATTATCAATCCCTGATGCAGACTGGTGTATGTATTAATCTTTTTTTGCTTAATTCTATTTAGTTTATTAATTCTTGTGTCAGGTCATAAAGTTAAATCGAAACCTTATTTCTTTTAAAGTTTGTTTTTTTTTTCTATTTAGAAAATAAAAGCTTCTTCATTGATCCCTGGATAAATGTGGTTTTCAGATGTGTAGACAGTCTCTCTCTCTTCCCGCCGCTCGCCCCGTCCGCCATGATGAATGTCTGCGTCACCTCGTGGCGGCTGCGGCGACGCGCTCGTCTTGAAAGGATGTTTATAAAAATCTATCGCTGCCACAGTCCTCCCACTGTCACGCCGGGCCAATGTTTACGGATCCTGCTCTTTTTTTTTTTTAATTCTCGCCATAAACCCTCAGAAGCACCCCCGGTGTTTTGCACACGCCTGCCGCAGACGTGCGTGCGCCTGAGTCGAGGACAGGGAGAGCAGCGACCTCTGGGCCGCCGCCGCTCGCTCCCACTCGGCCTCCTGGCCGTTTTTTGGCTTTCGCAGCGAACAGACAGAATTTTGCCAAAACAGACTCAGCATCGGCCAGAGGGAACAAACACCTCCTGTTCGCAGAGTCACCTTTAGAACACAATGAGCGGAGCAGCTTGTGATTTATGGTTCCCAGTCGTTTTCACGCGATGCCGTCTGCTGTGGCTTCTTTGTCTCTCTACTCCTGCCTGCCTGTCTGTAATTTCTCAGCTGAACGCGCGTGCGATAAGCGTTTTATATTTTCCTCGCCGTGGAATGCAAACAGCGCGCGTATTTC
Source organism: Pseudorhombus dupliciocellatus (assembly GCA_016785235.1). Taxonomy (NCBI): domain Eukaryota; kingdom Metazoa; phylum Chordata; class Actinopteri; order Pleuronectiformes; family Paralichthyidae; genus Pseudorhombus; species Pseudorhombus dupliciocellatus. The sequence continues at coordinate 1,853,316 of JAFBJW010000098.1, forward strand.
CTTATGTTTGATTTGTGTGAGTCTCTCTCTCTCTCGCTCGCTCTCTCCGCCGCTCCTGGCCTCTCGAGGGCCCTTGTGATATTGCTCATCCTCCCACTCCTTCGCGAGCTGCATCCTGTCCGCCCACGCTCTCAGACCAGGGTGGACAACCTCTCCTCGTGTGTCTCAGTGTCAGACCTTTTGATTGCAGGTCCGCCCATCTGTTCTCCTGTTCCCCTGTAGGAATGCACAGATTCATACAGATACAGATACAGATACAGATACAGATTTATTTAGATTTTCTTTTTATTCGGCACTGACTGCAACTCCGGGATAAAGTTGTTTTCATGCATAAGAGCAGCAATCCTTCCTCCCAGAGTGGAAAAGAGATTATGCAAAAATAACTAATACTCACATCGGGGGTTTGTTTGTGTCTGTGCTCTTGCAGCCTTCAGTCGGGCGCCCATCCCCATGGCGGTGGTGAGGCGGGAGCTGTCGTGCGAGAGCTACCCCATCGAGCTGCGCTGCCCGGGCACCGACGTCATCATGATCGAGAGCGCCAACTACGGCCGCACCGACGACAAGATCTGCGACGCCGACCCGGCGCAGATGGAAAACACGAGGTGCTACCTGCCCGACGCGTACAAGATCATGTCCCAGAGGTAAGAACCGCAACCGGATCACGCTCATTTTTTGACCAGGTGAATTCCTCGATGAAATATTCAAAAAAGAAAATGATAACACTTTGATGGCAACATAAATAAGTAGTTTGGGTGTTCTGTACGCACGCAGCATCGCACTCACACGTGCATTACAGTGAAGTAATTGACTGGAGTAGCTGTTTGCCAGAGAAGCATTATCAGCCCTCAGGTAATGAGATGCTGTAATTCACACCTCGGCTTCGCCTGAGCAGGAATAAATGCACCTCCGCTACAGACCTGTCTCTGTTCATGGAGCAAGAATAGCTAAGTCTGTTCTCAGAGGATGGAAATGGAAAGGCTTCGCGGAAAACAGTGTTTGGACTTTTCAAATGTAAAATATTACGTGAGCCGACGTGTTTACGTGGACCTGACAAGCTGTGTTTTGATACGAGCCAGATTAGGACGGCACATCCGAATAAGACGCCGGTATGTAAACAGCCGTTTCTGTTTACGTTAATCCAAAGGTCCCACTCGGAAAAGGAATGATTGAACTGAGTATTGTGAAATCGTCATGCGGAGGTACGACTTTTTAATCACAGAATGACACCGAGTTCTAGTCACAGTCAGTAGGAGGGCGCAGTGGTGACAGCAGTCGTCATCAGACTCTCTGTAACATGTAAACATGAAATATTCTGCCAGCAGCCTGTCTTTTCCAAGTTGTTTGGATTATTGTTGCTGCTTTTTAGACATAGATTTGATGGGTTTGTTTCATCATCACCTCTTTCCTCTTCTTTGGTGATTTCTGTCGACAGCGTAGCGTTGAATGTTTTGATCTGAACCGAGTCATCTGTTTCCAGGAGAACTTGGAGCTCAAGGCGAGCGCCGAGCGAATGCACCGCGAAGGCGCGGACACCAGTCTTAGTTGGGTCTCTCTTGCCGTTGAGGTCACAGCACCCTTGAGCCCTCAGAAGGAATGGAGTTTATCTAAATTGTGACTTCACATTAGTCCATGTCTTCGTTTGCTGCCACGGCTCTAACGTGTGTCCACCTCCTCCTCCTCCTCCTCCTCCTCCTCTTTCCAAAGCTCCACGGTGTGGAATCTGAGAATACTAATGGAGCTCTGGGCCGTGTCGAACAATCGCTCCTGGCTTTATAGTTGGGTACCACAGAGTTCAGATAATCAGCTGCGTGAAAGGCAGCCGATGGTAAAAAGAGGTAGTTTGAAACATGTTGTCAGATAATTGATGCACCCTGTAGCTCCCTTGTTCTGCAGCCGCCCACTCAGACTAAAAAATCCCTGCAGGAATGAATCAATGGGTCTGTTTCTGTCACGAACACCAAACTAAGACAACGTTCGAGGGAAAGGAAAAAAAAAAAGCAGAAGTTCTCAGCATCTCGTTGCTAACAAGCTTCACTCCGACGTGGAAAAAGGTAACTGATTCCTACCTTTTGTCTTGGGAGAGGAAGTTACAGGGTGGAAGGAAGGCGTGGGCGGAATCGAAATCGGGTTTAGAGGGAGGGCAGCGGAGCGGGAGGATGCAATGATATTTGTGGCTGGAGCTACACAACTGCACATTAGCATTCGATGGTTAGGACAGGGAAATAAATAAGTAAATGCAAAAAAGAAAAACACAAGATCAGCGCCGCCCCCGACTCCTCCATTGTCGGGCTGTCAGAACCGTTGCTAGGTACCTGCGGCAAAGCTCGCGAGGTTAAAATAGAAAATGACTACACAAATAGCAGCAAGCAATTGGAGCAGAGACGGGTTTTACAGGCTGATGAAGCCAGAGGTCTCCGGAAGTTATCTCAGCTTTCACATTTATGCTTTTCGTTCATATGTAGTCACAATGTGTTGATATCTGCCATCTGTTGGTCATATTTCGGATTTGATCTCTCTCTAAACACCGTGGGATATGTTAACTCTCTACAACTTCTCAAACATAGCAAACAATTCATTGAATCTGATGAAGGCATATTCTAAATTGATACCTTATGATTGCAGAAAAAGCATGTATGAAAGCACAATGCTCGCCTTGTCGTCCAGCTCTAGAATAACTCTGCTGTTCCAAATTCACCTCCATTTATTCGTGGAATAATTATGGAGGCTGGAGACACTTGCTTTGCTTCCCCAATGGTGGTTTGATTACTTGTTTTTGGCGGCGGAACAAACAGAAAACGGACAGGGTTTATTTATGTTTTCGTTGCTCGTGGTGGCTAATTGGCATAAATACTTGTTTTGGTGTTGAAATTGTTGACTCAGTAAATGCTGATGCCCTGGTTTTGATTTGAAGCAGGGCTGTCTGTGTTGCCCATTCTCCTCAATGGGAAGAGATGGTTTGACTTTGAAGGTCAAAGGTCACGATAATGCCACTACATTTGACGTGATATTTCTTATCAGAGTTGCAGAAAAGTAGGATTTCCAGTCCTTTAAGTGCAAATGTTACCGTCATGAATTATGAAATAGGGAATTAGGACCCATTAGTTGGTTCAGATATTGGAATCTCATCTCATTTGAGTCCTTATTTTTCAATAACCCCCTGGTTAACGCGTTGCAGTCTAAATATTACCTTAATTGGTTAAGCTCTAATTAGGATGATTGTAAGTGCAGTGACAGCGTTTTCCTCTCAACCGTTTTTTTTTTTTTCCCTCTTCCTCTTCTAACACCTGCCTCTCCGGCGTGCACCGGTGAAGTCGTGGCGGCTGGCAAAGCGAGGTAGTTAGCATTCCCATCTCGTCTAAAGAGGAGCCAAGCGGCTGCCGGCTCGCTCTCTCTGTGCCAGGCGTGCATCCGTCTCCGGCGCACGCCCAGTCATGTCACCGATTCTCGCGGGCTGTCGATGCACATTTACGCAGTTTAACCCCCCCCCCCCCCCCCCCCCCCCCCCCCCCCCCAGAGTGCCCCACTGATATTCAGCTGCGTCCCCCAGGCCACTGAGAGTGCCCCACTGATATTCAGCTGCCTGTTTAGCCCACTTATCGTGTGTGTGTGTGTTCCAGGCCTCTACTGCAGGGTGTTGTAAGTGAGAGCTTATAGCACCCAGTGCGTCAGTGATATTGCAAGTGCCGCACTGCATCTCAACGTGAAGGTTGTCTCGCAGCCGACTGTGACAGCCTCAAATGAATGGGTCTCTGCCAGCGGCCGCCCCGCCTCTTTTACTGCGAGCGTCACTGCAGGATCCTCGCGCGAACACGTCACCTGTGGGCGGAGCCGCGTGGCGAGCTCGATGGAGGCTAAGCAGAGCATTGACATATAACACACACACGCACGCACACACATGCAAGCTGCTCTCTGTGATTCTGTAATCACTGCTCTTCCCTTGTGGGATATTTTTGGAGCTTATTGTTTGGGAGCCGAGGCGTCTGCTCTATCTGCTTCTCTCCAACATCCAGATCCAGTTCCACTTCCCCAATGTTTGAATTCGCTGGAGAGTGCGGACACTCGTGTTATCAAACAACAGTGATCCGTCTCTCCCTCTCCCCCCCGACTTGATTTTATTTTATTTTTTTTCGGTCTTCTCCTTCTTCCTGCCCCCAAGGCGGCGTGGCCTTCACGGCCAGTAATTACAGGCTGTATCAAAGCTATATATCACCTGATATCGCAGGAGGCCTCTGCAGGCACCTTAAGGGACGGCAGATAGCTTTGTGGCAGGCTGGTGCATGACCCCCTGAAGGAGAGAGCAGGTCAGGGAGGAGCGGAACCCCACGTTCCCCAAACAAGCTCCCTTTCTGGTCTTTATCTGTGTTTATTTTTTAATTCAGTGTTTTGGCCGGTTCCTTTGAGGCGCCGTGTTGTCATATTTTCAAGCAACAAAGAGGAAAATATTTTCAGTTTGTGTTTATGCAATGACACAAATAAAGGTTAATAGACACAACAGCTTGATGAGCCTCTGGAGGACGATAAAAGGAAATGAATGCAACCTGCGGTTTGAACCTAATGGCCCCGCGACGGGCGACATTTGACAGCCTTCCTGTTAATGACGTTAATGTGGAAAACAAATGCCTCCGGGCCATTATTTACTCCGGCGCACTTTGAGTGGAATGCACAAGACAAACGAGCCGGCTCCCTTCAGACGAGACCGGCGCGCTGACGGAGCGACAGCAGTGATTGAGGGATAAGGAGGGAGAAGCAGATGGGAGGATCCCTTTGTCCTTCGCAGATGATCTTTCCCATACGTTGCCGTTCTCATTATCCTTGGCTTTTGACCTTATTTCAGACTTGAAGGATTTGATGAGATATTTGTTTGAGCAGGGGGAGCAGGATTAACGGAAGAATCCCCTTCGGCTCTTTGCCCATCTTCATTTAAATCCCCTCATTTCGAGCAGGATATTAGGGGGTGTGGGTTCTTTGGGTGGAAAAGGAGAAATTGGAGTTCTATTCTTTGCCCAGATGACAAAAATTCAAAGATGTGGAAATTGAGAAGTTTTTTTTTTTTCTAGTGAGCTTTGAAGGTCACGAATGTTCCTGTCGAGCTGAGTGAGGCTAACTTGTATTTGGCCCTGTCCCCACTTCCCCTGTAGCAAAGTATAAGTTTATTTTGGTATATCATAATAGATCATCATAAAAGCACAGCTCTGATGTGAAAAGACAATATGTCAGGTTTTGTTTTATGGGTAATTATTCCCTGGTACGCGTCTGTTTCCATGCACTTTAATGTGTGTGGCCTAATGAGTCTAACAAGTTGCACCCTGGGAAATGAGGGATCTGGGTTTTTTTTGAAACTCGAGCCAAATAAAAGCGAGAATATCTGGGAAATATTAACGGTAGTATATTGTCGTCTCCGTTCGGTTCGTTCTCTCTTAGTGGAGAAATGTGTGTTTTTACTCAGCAAAGAATGTTGTCTTTAATTTTAGCATATGGGCACCGACATTAGGGCAGATCTGATCACGCTGAGCAGCTGTGAGAGTGACCCGCAGAGCCTGCCAGCAAGTGGCCCAGCCTGTTGGATGGGTTCAGACATCAGATGCATGATTTCCATGTGGTTAATGCAAATATCACGCAGGTAGTAAAGGTTTGTTCCAGCAGATTGTGATAAAAGAGCCTCCCTGGTCCTTTAATTGAATGGAATGATCCAGTGCAGCTGCAACTTTCAGTGATTTGAGTCCTACCGGGCCCCTCGAACTGGAAACACAGAATGTATTGCAGCACTTAACGGCACAAGGCGTATTAGATTATATCCGAGTGCATATTTAGCATCAATCACTCAGCAGAGTTTCCATGAAGCCTACCTCCACTTTTGCCGGAGTCACTGGTTCGTCTGGCTTCCTCCTGGCTGCAGGCTGTTTTTCCATGATACAATTATGTGTTGAGCACCTGACAATTACCGAACAAAAACAAGAGCGATGAGCGCAGCGTGGGACAACCGCCTGTTGTATGACTACGAGCAAATAGTGGAGGGCGGGCGGCGCTGCAGCCGGCGTTAATATGCAAAATGGCATTAATACAAACTCTGACAGATGAGATAAACACACCCACCTTTGTCTTTAACTCTTAAACAAACACGCAGGAATACAAACACATTTCTAACCCCCTCAGATTGCTGCAGGAATTTAAACCGTCTTCCCATCTGTCCGTTTTCCCCCCTGCCCTCATGTAACCTTTTTAAATCAAAAAAGCTTCATTTTTCCCTTTAGCAACATCTCCTGACTTTTTATTATCCTGTCTCATTTTTTTCATTTTTTCCATTCCCGCTCCTGAACCTGCCGCTATTTTAATTCTGGCCCAATTAGCCGGTGGAAATTCCAAGCTGGCTCAGCCGGGTCCTCCAGACGCTGCCCTGCTTAGCGATTAGACTGAGGAGGAATATGGGAAATGTTTAAGGACATCTCGGCGGTACGGGGCGGATCGGCATCTCTCAGGAGAAGCTGCTAAAACTGAAAAACAGAGGGGATTGACTCTGACCGTGCCACTGGCTTGAATCGACCGTAACCGTGTCCGTTTTTGGACTCGGAGCAGAAAGCCCCATAGACTTTATTACGCCCCTGCAAGTTTATCGCTTTGCCAAAGAACCCAGAAGTTTGTGCGTTTCTCTCAAATGTTCTTTTTTTTTTTTTTTAATTCCTGGCCTCCCTCGTATCACCCTGAGGAACCTTGGAGCTGGCTGCAGGGTCTTCTGGAGCCAGATTAATAGCCGTCACACTGGTGGCTGCCTAAACATTGGGGTTTTTGGAATGCGTTCACAACAGAAAGTAGAAGTCAGAGGCCTCGGACCAGTCGTCAGCCATGGGAGTTTCACTTGGATGAGTCTAGACAGTAAAGAAAGGGCTGATTCAGACAGGAGCAGGTGGTTAGTCAGAGCGCAGGACTGCTTTTCCCTCTCCTCTGTCTGATAGTTGCCCTTCTCCGCGCCGTAGTCTTTCACCCCTGCTCTTCCTCCGCGTCTTCCCTTTTTTAATAAGCATGTGCCAATGCACCCCCCCCCATCCAACACGGAGAGGGCGCACAACCACTCCTGACCTTTAATAACTTTTTCTTGCGATTCATCATCTCTCTCCCAAAGATAAAAACAACATCCCTTCATTCCTTTTGCTGATTCATGGCTCATTTTTGGAACGAGATCCAATGCGTCTTTCATCCCCGCGGTCGACCCCCTGAATACTCCTCCTCTCAGCTCCAGATTAACATCAGCAATCGTCAATCTGTGGCGCTTTAATCGAGGGTCTGACTGGACGACGTAATCCTGAGGAATGTCAGCATGAGGGACGGTGAGCCGAAGTGAGTGGACAGCTCTGGTAATTTATATTCCTTTATAGAAACACTTTTATCGCCAGTATTTTGGGACACAGGCCAGCTTGCATGTCAAAAGCAGTGGTTTAATTCAAACTTTTTTGGGGTTTTGTAAAAAATGGTGAACCTATCGGCGGAGAAATGAGTATATGTTGCATATTTTTCATGTGGGAGGAACGATTAAAGGCATTTTCGCACGTTACAAAAACAAAAGGTTCAGAAAACGGTGTCTGAGCAAAGTCAAACAACATCTTGACTCAATTATTCTCATTTATATTATGAGTTTATAAGTTAACTCCTATATACCAATCGTAAATCATCTCTGCGCAGCTTGTTCCCACCAGCCCCTCCTCGTGTTGCCATGGGCAACAGCTGCGTGAGTCATGACCTTCCTTTCAACTTGTCTGGCAGGACCATGTGTTGAATTTAATTTTAATAATTGCTGAAATGCCTTTTAAATGGCAACGTAAAGTTATGCGGCGCCGATGTGTTTGCGGTAGTTTTGATTAAATGGGATCGGGGGCGAGCCGGCAGTTCATCTCCTAAAAAAAAAATATTTTCACTGCGTGTCATGTAAACAGGATTATAATAGAGAATTGTTGGTTTACGTGATCATATAAACAGCTTAAACAAACTGCTGTCTCAGTTTTGGCAGGGGGGAGCCTCGTCGCTGCGAGCGGGCGTATCTAATTGGATCCAACCTTATTAATCACTTAAGTGAAACAAAGGCAAACATCAAAATAATGTAGAACATAATTCATTTTGTGTTTTTTTTTTTTTTTTTTTTTTACTGCGCCATGGATGTGCGACTGAGGGCCGCGATGTCGCCCAATAAAACTTTCAGAGACTCCACCGATGCAAGGATGCGCGGCTCGCCTTTGGCTCGGCGCATCTGCGCACGTGAATCTCCCAGACATCGCGCGTCTTTGCCGACGGCTGCTGTGTTTGCAGGGCGGTTTAAGACCGCAGATGGCTTCAGGATGCCAGCCGATGAAGGGAGACGGCGGGCAGAGCAGATATGTTTTCGGTTTTCTGTGTCACTGCACGCTGACTTCATAATTCACCACAGATTATCCCTTTCTCTGTGTGATTCAATACGTGCGCCGTTCTCTTTTCACCAGCTTCTTGTTTCTCTCCCCTCTGTTCTACAAGTCCGGGCTTTTGTCATGGATATTTAAAAAACGTGTGACTGGGTAAAGTTGAAGTCTCATCTCTGAGCGTTTGGGGGCGGGATGAAGTTCCACACTTCCGCCAGAACGGCGGATGACTCAAACTTGGCTGAGAAAATTCTCCACCTCTCTTAATCCTGCTATCTTCCCCCCCGCTCTCTGTCTCCTTCCCTCTCCTCTCAATTACTGTTTGACTCAGAATCCCTCCTGCACTCCTTCGCACTCCTTTCCACTTTCCTCGATTTCACTTTCAGTTCTCGCTCTTTCTTCGCCACATCGCCCTGCTTTCTAATTGGCTTATGAGCGGCATGAGCCACTGTTCCAGCGCTCCGTGCAGCTGAACTGGGATCTGCATTCAGACCCTTTTCTCTCGACCTTGCTGAGGTGAAATCAAGGCAGCGACATGAGGAGCAGTTTCACCTTGTTTCCTTTGTGACTCCGTGACGGTTAGTGCCTCACAAAGGGCCGGATTTATTAGACCTGGTCTCATTCAGCCACAGTCTCCGCCTCACCTTTTTCCAGTTTCGGGAAATGGAATTCCAGATGTGAGTGTTTGTCTGGCAAATTAAAAAAGCTGCTTTGCCACGTTGTAGCGCCATTGTATCAAGATCTCAATCCATTTTTAGCTAAATCACATGAAACAAACCTCAGCTTTGAAACAGGCCAAACATTAAATCCCTGTTAATTAGAACAGTGCCGTTCTCCCACTGTTTGATCTTGCTTGAATTCACCTTCATGGCTCATTTAAAAAAAAAGGATAAAACCTAATGTTTCAATCCTCAAACGGGGGGGGGGGAAGCTGATGACACTTTTGCGATCTGCGCTCCATTGCACGGTTGCATAATTCACTTTGATCACCGAGCTGAATATTCATGGAGCCTGTTCCACTTGAACTCTGTGCGTATCCAGGAAGAGACTCAGCAGCTGACTTGGTTCTGGAGGGATTTCGTTGCGCTCGGCAAAGGCGCCGGGGTCGTTCTCCGGATTCCACTGCACATGCAGGGTATTTCAAATTGTATTTTTTCCAAATTTAAAGTCTTTATTGTCCTGCCTCCCTCCCCGCCTTCAGCGCAACCCACCCCGCTGCATTCAGCTATATATAAAAAAGCTCCAATCTCTATTAAAGTTCAACGTCCTTTTAGCTACTGCTCAAGCTGATAGCCACAAAAAAATAAATAAAAAATACTACTGCCTGCAAACACCGCTCAATAGCATGGGTTCGAGAGAGCAGTCACTCTGGGGGCAGGTTTCCGAGAGAGGTTTTGTGGCAGTTAACTGCTCTGATGGAAGATGTGCCTTTCATCGATCCTGGCTGATTGTCCCTCCACCTCGGCCGACCACTCACTCATATTCAGCAGCACACACACACTCCTTTCCAGGGTTTTGTCTGTGTGGAGTGGCCTCTCCCGCTGGCCCCGCACTTGCTTGTGAAAGCTAATTATACCAGGCTATTTTCTGACCAGGGAGCATGTCAATATTACACAGTGGGAGAGCTCTCACTCGCCCCGCGCTGCATCTTATTCATGAGCCTTAATTCCATCAATGGCCTCCTCAGCCACTGGACCGTGCTTGTTCCCCAGTCTGCCGCGATTTTTAAGGGAAAGTGCTTTTGGATGCAGCGGAGCAATGCGAGCGCCATAAAAGACGCCGCCCACTCGCCATTTACTTTAGAGAATGTACGCTTTTTTTTTTTTTTTTTTAGAACGCACCACAATGGCTTTTGTAGGCGCCGACATGGACCTAATTCTCTCATGTATATGCTCATGGGGGAGGGGGGGGGGGTGATGATGCTCTTGTGAGGGAATTGAACGGGCCACTTAGCTCGTCTGTGCAGGGCTGCAGCTATTCTGGATTTGTGTTTCTTTGAATGAATTCTGATGTTTACATTTGTCGTACTACTTCTCTTTTTGCAGTTCAGGGGTCACTGCTGATTTCACATGTGTGAATAGTGACATATTTAGCGTACATTGTGATGTGGCTCAAATCTAGTGGGCTTTTAATATTTTTATCCAGTTTGAGGCAGATCAGCCCTCTCGTGAGGAGGCCAGGGTCTGGACCAGCCAAATCCGAGCCCTCCCAAACTTTCACGGAGAAAAGCTGACGACTACATTGCTGATGATGCAAATACCTCCCCCGGTGGCGCAACTTCAGTTTGGCAAAGTCCTGTGGAGTCATAAATCTGAATTTGTCTGCATTTTTTATCGTAGATGGACGGTAACATTTTGCCCCCGACAATTCAGAAGCAGACTTTCCTTTATGTGCCTTTTTTGGCTCGGACGTCTAATTATTGTTAATGAAATTACACCGTCAGCTTTAATCTACGGCATGTGAGCCGCGACAAAGGCAAGGCAAGAGTAGGGAGAGGAAGTTTAGATGGAAAGGGAGAGAGGCAGGGACATTTCTACGGCTGGAGAATGAAGGAAGGGGGATGCAGCAGAGATAAAAAAGATGCTTCATCCTTCAGCCCTGTACCTTTTTTCTTTTTTCCTGGTGGTACCGCTGCCCTGCAATCGAGTTTCTCATGTCACCTTGAGAAGCTGATGGAATTTACTTAACGTCCGCCGGTCCCTGACACTGTTGCTTACAATGCTGTTCGCCGGCAACTTCAAACTCCAATCTGCCACGGCGTGATTAGTTACGGGATCGGAATTTGAATTTGATCTCGGTTTGACTTCAAACTTTAAAGCGCCTTCTTGAGGGCCACTGCTGTTTGGACGCGTCCCAGTTGCTTCCTCTGCTGCCTCACCCCGAGCCTTCCTCCTGACGCAACTTCACATGAAAGCGTTCCGTACTGCGGCGAAGCCAATGACCCCGCTGCTCTGCGCGTTTAATAAAAGATAATAGATGTGATGGAATTGTCCAGCTCGGTGCTGGAGCATGAAAAAATAAAAATCAGCAAGGTAAACGAGTTGGTAAGAAACAAAGCTACAACAAGGAAGTTAAATAAAAAATACAAAGTAAATAATTAAAACAAAATATAAGGTAAAACCCTGATTGTATATGAAGTTGTAAGGTGACTTTAATTGGATGTTTTTAGGAAGAAATACAGGAAGGAATACAGCTTCAGTAACTAATTCATTACATTTGTCAGTGCTTATAATAAACAGGTACTTTAGACAATATGTAAAGATGGACGACATCACTTCTTGATCGCCCCCTGCTGGCTGGCAGCAGTATAGGTTGTAAACTCCTCTCACTCCTGTGAATAATGTTTTTTGACTTACAGTGCATTTTGTCCAAAATATGCAGTCTGTCCTTCCTTGCTATTGATTGGTGATATTTACCCATGCACAGAAATATGTTCTGCAGCAGCAGAAACCATAGCAACCGAGCTCGGTTTCACCCTGAGATGTCTTTTGTGGGGAGCGGGTTAGGCCGCAACATAGCTCCAGTAATCCGACTTTTGAGACAGGCCTGAGGTCAGAGCATATCCCAGAGATGATGGCATTAAGTGAGGACAACACGTTTTGTCATTTTTCATCAAAGTTTGCCATAGATCTTCTGCGAGAGAGGACACCAAACACATACCTGTGCTGGTGGGAACACGGCGAGACAGGTTGACATGCTCCAGACTTGGTTTTTCAACCCGAGTCAGACCCCCCCCCCCCCCCCCCCCCCCCCCCCCCCCCCCCCCCCCCCCCCCCTTCAGGCTGCATCTCCGGAGACCTGTTGGAGCGCAAGGGAACTTGAAAGACAGCTAAATGTCTCAGCCTCCCTTGACAAATTCAATTGGACAGTGGTGCCGCGCGGGGTGAAATACAAGCGACGCCTTGTCACCTCCACTCGTACAGGAAAGGGCCACAGCTATATCGGTCTTTGTACTTCTTGTTCCGTCCTCGTTCACCTCGCTCGCACTCGTGGTCCGTCGGAGGCAGCGCGCCACATAAATCCGAGGCGCTCGTGAAATACCGCTCCTGACTCGGAGCTTCTGAGGAAGATGTAAGTTCAGAGCCTGTGATGTTAGTACAAATTTTAAAGCGGTAAATTAACGGCGGTGTTTAAACAGTAAATTGATTAACTGCTGAGCCGTTCACCAGGAGATGACTAAGGCTTTTTAGAAACCAGGATAATTCAGAGCTCCAGGCTTCTTCAGTATCAAAGTGGTCCTGGGATACTTCTCTGAGGAAAGGAAATGTAAATATGATGCAAATCCTGCGGTTCTCAAATATTTTAGTACTTTTCTGCTTCTGTCTTCCCTCCATTAACATTACTGGTACATCTTGTAATGAATGGGACCTCTGTGCCTCCACGGGCCAGTAAATTACTTTCCTCTTAGACTTAAGTTGTGACTGACAGCGCCTTGAGCATATTGACACCGAGGAGACAGCCGATTTCAGTCAGGCCCGAGCTTTTAATCCCATCCATGCCTCTTCCAGGACGATTCCTTAATACCGCCGGTGATTTCACGCATGCCAATGCCGGCCTGGACCCATGCCGAGCTATCGATGCCCGACCCCCCTCCTGTATCGAGCCCCGGGGTTTACTCATAACCCCTGCTCATCTTTCATTATCGAGATGTGAATAGGGAAGGTCAGGGGGCGGCTCCCGATCGATCGGTCAACACGGGAATATTTGATTGTCACTCGCTCTGCCAAGACACTCCCCATGATGGCAACACAGATTCTGAACGTGCAAAGAGGTTCAACACGGGCAAACGTGGCATTTCGAAATGGTTTTAATCCCCCAAGGTCACAGTGAGTCTCAGTCATCCTCTTATTTCGCTTGAGGATCTCAAAAGAAAAAAGCAGCTGGGCAGAGACATGTATTTATTTCTAAACCTGTTTTGGTATTAGAGGCACATGCTAGTGTTTTTGTGATATGAGGCAATTAGCAGCTAAACTGGCTCCTATACGAGAAGCACTGCAGATGTCCATTAGAGAAGCAATGCAGTTTTAGGCTTTGAAAACGGGCTTTGAAGAAGGAGAGTGCTGGAAGCAAACACTGGCCCAAGTTGGACATTGGGAGTTACCATGGTGACAGGGACTTAAAATGAAAAATCTTTGCTTAAAGGCAGGCCTTGGTGTGTATGTGCTTGAAAAGAATGAGGGAGAGAGAGAGAGAGAGAGAGATGGTGGTAGGGATTAATGATACAGTGCCTATTGATTCCAAGTGTAGATTATTAATAAAGTGAATGGAGGACTGTTCCCCGTAGTTCTGCATTCTGTTGCAAACCAAACTTTTTTTTTTTTTTTTTCCTCTCCCAATTTTCTAAAATATAGATTGAAAGGCAGTCCAAGCGGAGGATTAGAATCTCTTTGTGGTTGCCATGCGATGCCTGCAGTAACATAAGCTCCCCAAAGCAGCGCTTTGACACGAAGCAGCAGCAGTCGTCGCTCTTTGTGCGTAACAAACAGGACTTGATGCCGTGAAAAGTCAAAGCAGTGGCATTTCTGCCTCTCTCTCTCTCTCTCTCTTTTTTTTAAATTCCCCATCCGTCCGTTTGAAGGCCAGCACAGCAGTGGCACCACTGGGTATCGGGCCAAAAAATCTGGCGCTTGCAGAGATGCTCTTGAGATCGGCTCCGAATCTCAGCGGGAGCAGTTCAAAAGGCTAACCCTTGTCGGCTTCTCAATGGGGCCTGTCACTCCATATATTCCAGGACGGATTCCTTTATGCTACAGAAAGTATGGATGAATTTAAACATCTGTGTGGCCTCTAGCTGGTCTCAGATCTGTGATTTCCAATGCTCCACTGACGCATATATGTGTCAAACACTCACCTGCCCATCTGAGAACTTCCTTGGCACCAGCCATTTCTAATTATTGCATTCTCTTGATTATGGGACCCATAAATATTCATATTCCTTGTTGTGAAAAAAGATATTACCCAGTCCTCCCTTTTACACATCCCCACCCTGGATGAGGTTTAGCCCAAACTGGTCCTACAGGCTGAAATTCTCAGGGGCCTTCGCCGGAGGATAAATCAAGCGTCACCGGGATGATGGGGAGCAGCATCATTTGTCGGCAAGAATGGAAAAAATTCATCCCAGAAATCGTAAATCTCCAGACGGCCAGGCCCCGGTGAATACGCCTCACCCGCCGAACAAATCGATTCCTGAAGTTATTGCACATTTCAATCCTCTGCCTCCGCCTCCTTGCAGGAGGACGAGGGAGAGACACGGTGGGCGGCGTGATTTACATATACATGCCCTGAGATTAGGAGCTGCTTGTTTTTGACAGTGACAGATATTTATTTATTTATCTGTTTACGCTTACGAACAGGAGGAGATATGCTGGAATGAGTTATTAACCCTGTGAAATGAATATTGGGGTCAGCGGGTTAGTTCCATTGTGTGGTGGTGGAGGAGGAGGAAAACATGCCTGGTTTCATAACAACACATCTGCTATTTGATAGTGAGCCATTGTTCTTAACTTGTGAAATGATTACTGATCACATTACGTTTCCAGGTACAGCGTTCCTTCTTGATCAGAAGCGAAGGAAGCTGCTGCCTCATGGGAAGTGATCAGACGTGTGTTATGGACTGTCAGAAACGCCGTGTCGAGCTGTCAGCTGTCTGTGGCAGAAATCCCCGGTGCCTGGTTTTAACCGAGGGCAGTCGGGAGATAACGGCGGAGTCGGTGTTTTTAATTAGCAACTGCAGCATCATGTAAATCATATATGTGTCTGCTCGTGTGATAGGATCATTTACATACAATGCGGCGCCCCGGCCATTTATCTAATTATCACCTCAGTGTGAGTGGAATTTTGATAACACGAGCGGTAATGTCTGCGGAAGCTGTTATTCCAATAAACATTAGTTTCAGGCAGCTTCAGCTCGCTCCCTGGATTAAACAAAGACAACACAGAGGGGTGTGATGCATTATTTATTTGAATTTCCACTCTGCCTACGAGCTTTCCGTCCGCATGGGCGTGACGACGATGTGAACTAATATTGGCAGAATTTGCGATCGCTAACAAGTTTAAACAAAACGTAGCTCCTTTCTTCTTCTTCTTCTTTTTTCTTCTTTCTTTTTCGAGCTGCACAGTTTTAAAGATGTGTATCTCCAGACATCTAAGTTGAGGATTAGTCTGCAGAGTTTATCTCTCCCCGCCCGTTCGAGACGTTTGAGTCTGTGCTCTGTGCCCCTGCCTTGACAGCAGAGATAAGCAGTGCATGTGAATGCATGTGTGAATTCGTGTCAAAGAGGATTCATTACATGAGCTCCATTGTCTTCCTCAGAATGGTTGTATATAATACCATTGTGTGGAGGGACACAATTGAACTTCAATATGAACTCCGAACACTCTCATTCTGAATTAATTGCCGCTGCTGTAGATTAGCATAATTGTATTTTCTTGTAGAATTTAAACCAATAGAAACTGCAGCTGGACTTTTCCTCATCAAAGCAAATTCCCTCTTGATTTATTTTGCTCAATAATTCCCCTTTTCCAAATGTTGAATTTGGACGCATCCCCCTCACCCCCCGGTTGCGCCCGGCATGTGCCAAAATTATTCTTTAATGGAATTTCGGTGCTAGATCCGCTCAGCGTGTGCAGCATCACGGACTGACCTTTGAGGTGCAGGGAGAAATTGCATCACCTAATACCTGTTGTGGCACCAAAAGGGATGGATTCATTTCAGAGGAGGCAATCCTGACAAAGCTTGATCCGTCGGCCTCTGGACGGCCACCGCGGTGGACTCTTGCTCCTAATTTCTGAAATCGGAAACTGTGTGCCTTAAATCAATGTATGCTGGAGTATTCTGATGTGCACTTCTTCGCCCAGAGGCTCGTGGTTTAAATGTTTGAGGTTTAAATTCCGTTGGAGACGTGAGATATGAGATACAGCAGTGGTCCGCGATGCCACAAATAAACAAGTTGAAATACCAGTGGTTGTTATTCCGAACCACAGCCAGTTGTGTTTCCGAAACCCTCTCGTAAAACATATTGTGCGCTGTTGTTTTATTTTCATTGGATATATACATATCGTAAATGCCTGCCTTATCCTTTCGAAAACATCCTGAGTGGCGTCAGTGCACGTTTCTGAGGGAGGGGTGCTCGGTGCGACGCGTCCGCTGTGTTCTGTGAGGCCCTCCCTGAGGAGACGTGCTGTCTCATTGGCTCAAATCAGCCCTGCGGTTCATGGAGCCCCCAGGCAGGGATGTGCTCACCTGTGCTGTGCATCACACCCGGAGATGGCAGACGCCATTGCTGTCAGCGGCCCTGGTGGTGGTTTTTCATTGGCTGATATATTCGGTTAGAATGACAAGACTTACTTCCTCTATGGGGAGGGGCCTTGCCTGCCTGGATTAATCTCATTGGCCGACAGAGAGGCAGACTGTGTTCGGGATCTGTCTGCAGAAAATCAGCCAGCCTAAGGTGAATAAATTCCTCCTCGGAAGCAGCGCTCACGACGGGGCGAGCGCAGCGCCTCCCCCGAGGTGACACCCCTGACCCTGCAGCCGTGCGCTGTCTGGCAAAGTAGCGGCTCAGAGAACTCAGCCTCTCTGCAGAATTACTTTTCTTTGCTCCAAAAGATGGTCCTAAAAATAAATAAATATATATTATATTATATTTCTGTGTGTTCAGATAGAATAGGAACCAGTAGGTAAAGGTCCCATCAATCAATTGTAATGTAGATTCAGATTGTTTCTCCCTAGTTAAATACATATTTCCAAATAAACAGTAACTATAGGGTCTTTAAAAAAAAACAAACAAAAAAAAAAGCCTGTCACAAACCAAGTGGTCGTAAACAGTTTTATCGAGTTTTATTGTGAGGCAGGATATTTTCTTGGCGTGGCGTTCAGTCTGTGGGCAAACGTACAAATCCAAGCAATAAGAGGAAGCCGACGTGACCATTGTTTGTGTCGGTGTCATCCATCATTGTGAGCCAGGCACAAGACCGGTCGTCTGTTCTCGCTTGCAAAACGTTATTTTTGTCATCGTCTCAGCGCGAGTGCCCCCGCGTCCGAGCTCCGCGGCCAAACAGGAAAAGCATGTGTTTATCAAGCTGAGCTCGTGCCTCACTTCCGAGCCCTGGACCAGGACCAAGAACAGAGCTTCCTGGGTGAATCCATATCCCACCTCCAAACATAAATTCTCCCAAATTAACTCTGATTTTTTAAAACACTCTGTGTTCCAGTTAATCATCTCTTCACATCCAGTGCCGCTGTGTTCCTCTAAGCTTGTTGTTGCATCGGGATGAAGTGCGGCTTATCTCCCCAATACAATATTAGAGAGAGGGGAAAACTGTGTGATGTAAAATCTTATGAAAGCTACTAATCTGTGTGAATGGCTGAGAGGGATTACGCTCGTCAACAGGGAATAAATCGACGCAAGACGCTCTTTACTTCTTTTTTTTTTTTTTATTGAGAGGGATTGCGTTGAATTTATGTAACAGGAGGTGGAGGTTGATCAGAGACGGCCAGCGTTGACCTTTGCGTGACCACCCCTAATGAAACTCCACGCACAGTGGCTCCTGATGAAGGTCGTGTTGCGTCTTCGCCGCCTGATTTATTCGCGCTCCGTTCCGCGCAGCTAATCCTGTAAGGAGGGAAGATGGCTGATGATGTTTTGTCCCCGATAGTGTTTGTGCGCACACTCCGACAGAGCCCGCCGATGCCACCTGCAGCTCCCGCGCTCGTCTTTAATTCATCGGGCTCCGTCGGCGGCGGGCCCTTGATTGAGCGCCTGTTACTTCGTAGGTGCAGTGGCATTCAAGCTTAAGTGCTTAAGAACAGCGAGTCCCTTCAGAGATTCAGTCCAAATCCTTCCCTCCCACACTCAGCCATTGTATTTATGTTGTATACGTGCACCCCCCCATCCCCCACACATCTTCCTCTTCCCCTTTTAATTCTGCTCTGAGCATCTCAGGCTGTTGTCGAAACAAACTCTGTAGAATTCCGTGGATCCAGTGGTAATTGGACCTAACTATTTGCAACCCAGCGCAGACGATCCACAAAAAAATACCCTGGCTGCCGTGATGCACAGATATTTCCCCACATTTTATTTATTTGTTTAAGTGTGTGTTGGGTCTCAGCGTCCCTGAAAACACTGAGCAGTTTTCAGGCACACACAATTTACTTGACATTCGTACAACAAGTACAACTTCTGCAACTCACTTCTCCGCAAAATTATGTTTTTGACAGCCCTCAATTTGAGCACTGATTTTTATTCAAACTGTTTTCCAGTGAGGAGAAAAAAAAAACAAAAAACAACAGCCTAATCTGTAAATGTGCAACACCAGTTTTATTTGATTTGCTGGTTTAATGTGAAGATGACTCAGACAGAATCAAGACGATGCGTTTCCTCTGTAGTCACAGGTACTAGGCTCAGTTGCCGGCTGACAGCCTCAGTACAACGTTCCAGCAGGTATTTATGTGTAATTGACTGGCTCACTCTCTGCTGCTGACTGGCATCTCATTTCAGACACAGTAAAGGTAAACTGGAGTTCTGTCACAGAGCCCATTCCCTTTGTGATTGTTTTCCCGTCCCTTACAGTAGAAGAAAGCATTTTTCCAATAGATGCTGCTTGGAAGAATTATAGTCTGCATTGAAATGGAACAAAAGCCTCAATCGCCAATAGTTTTTCATTGCGCCTCTACAATGTTGTTGGACTCCAAGGATAAGAAGCGGCGAGGCAGAACCTCGGTTATCTTCCTTTTCATCTCGTGCATTCCTTACAGAAACATGGCATCTGCATTACCCACCATGCAACTTGCTCAAGTAAACGATCTTATGGCCGCTCTGTCTCTTCCCCTCGTTGTTTTATTTTCATTGGAGGTTTTTTTTTGGGGGGGGGGGGGGGGGGGGGGGGGGTGGGGGGGGGTTGTTGCACCAGGAGACAGGCTGAATGAGAAAAGATGGATGCCGCGGCGTACAGCTGGGAAAGATAATGAATGAAGTGGACCGTGGGTGGCCGAGACCATCACTGAAACGTAATGGGTCCCGACAGAGGGATGCGGATATTGACCCGTCCGTCACGATGCCTCCCTTTCTTTCTAAACACAAGTGTGTACGCAGCCTGGCACACACACACACACACACACCAACCAGCACTTAGTCTTTGCTTGCACACACTCTCGGCCCCTGAAGCACTTTCTTTGGCTATTCTTAACACACATAGAGATGTGTGCGATATTCTCGGAGTCAGGAGAGCCCGCCCAAACATTTCCTGTTTGACTTCTTCCTCATGGACTATTTAATAGATTCAGCGTAGTTTTGTCCTTTCCGAACGGCTGATCTTTGCGTCTCTGATGTGAGTCACTGGAGCGCTGAGAGGAAACAGCGTGTGATTATTCTCCGCCGTGGCTCTGACAGCACCTGCACCAACCTCTCCCCTCCTCGACCTGTGTCATTAATTCATTCATTTTTGTCCCGGGCGCGTGGTCAGTGGGCTGAGGGGAGCCAGCCCACTGACTGTCGTCACAGGCAGCAGTGGGCTCAGCCAGCGATTACAGTGATTACAGTTTGTGCTTACATAGGACTCGGGTGCTTTGTGCCACATCTCCCCCTCGTCAGCTGGCAGACTGAGCTCTAATCTGCCAGATAGAACAAACAGCGGACGAGGAAAAAGGCTGTATGGGGAGAAAATGAAGTGGAGGAGTGAGGAGAGCGAGAGAATCTGTCCGTTTGTGGCCGCGCTTTTTAAAAAATCAGGGGTTGTTATCGTCCTGGTTTGATTTCTGAGTGCGCGTCACAACACCTACAATCTGCTTATTTCTGTTTCTCGCCTTATTGTTTTCATATCTTTTGCTGATGTAACCTAAGGCTCCCCGTGCCGCCTGCTGTCTTCCTCCTCCTCCTATGGCGCACGTGTTCCCCACATACGTATGCTGAGACGTCAGTCAAAGTGAATCCCTCCTCCCCTCCCTGCTGCTGGTTCAAAGGCCTCCCTCACAGCCAGGGCTCTGATGAAATCCCCATTACCCCCCTAATTGGTAATTGTGAAGTCGTCGTGGCACGTGGCGCCGGCAGCTTCTCCCGCTCATCGATCCCCCCCCCACCTACTCCCTCATTGATCTGCGCTTAACACATTTAATTGTAAATTCGCCGCGTTCTTCTCATGCCCTCCGCAGGTGCCCTCAGGACAGGGATTTGGAATATGGGTCAAGATAGATGGTAAGGCCCCGGGATTAAAATCGCAATCCACGTTAAATACACATTATGATATTTAATCCCCGAAAGAAGAAGTTATTACAAAACTATGATTGGAATCCCAGATTCGGCGCAGGCTTAACTTCCAGGGCAGCGCTGGCGCATCAGAACTAAATTCCTGTTGTGCTTTTTAAGAGCAGAAGAAGCCAGCAGCTCCGCATCCACGCTGCTAACGGTGGATTCCATTGGTGTCCGCTCATGCAGCTGCGCGTCTACACCTCCTCTCCCCGTCTCACTTCTAATTCCATGTGACACTCCCGAATGCAGAATCAGGAATAAAGATCCAAGCGGAATAAAGCAGAAGCCCCCTTTCACGGGCTTGACCCCTTTATTTATTTGACTGGCATTTACTGCCTGGGAGTTAACTCTTCATTGCTGGGGAAGGGCTGCAGACATGTGACGAGGGGTGGAGGTTGGGGGGGCAGAGATCATGAACCTGTAAAGCTTGGACAGGGGGGAGAATCGGCTGACCACATCTCATTACGAGGTTGACTCGAAATGAGATTGGACCCTTCTTTTTTTTTTGCTTGTCCCTCACTGGTTCGATTGATTAGTCGGCAGCCAATCAATGTTAATTAAGGTCTGGAGAACCCTTTAATTGTGGCGTATGAATCATTGTGTCAGACCCCCGCCTTGACCTTCCCGAGACTTACACTGTGAGCAGCCTCGCCGGAGGAAAAAACACCTTTTTAATACCGCAGGATAATGCCGCTCTGTGAAACCGGCGTGGATCTGATTGAACTCTTGCAGCTCGCAGCAGTGAGGCCGCACGCCTCCGTCTGCGTGTCCCTCAATTTTGCGAACGGGGCGCAGGCGGATCGATACTTGACAGACCGTTTAAGAGTTAATGTTGTGAGATAAGTGTTGCTATTAGGTGTGGCGAGGGGCTCCGTGCATATGAAGTGGGGCCCTGATTGATGACTGGCAGAAACAAAATGGCACGCGGGAAACACCGGCGGGCGGCGATGGGATAGTGTTTTTTTTAATGAAGCCCTGCATTTCACGTTGGAGCTGATTTCGCACTCGGTAGATTGTGTCAGCCCCCCCCCCCCCCCCCCCCCCCCACTCGCCACCCACACACCTCACCTCCACCGTCACTAGCACCACCAGCATCCATCATGCACTAATCACAGTGTAATCTGGATGTGGCGTGAGGTGCATCGCCTCTGAATCTTCATGAATTTAACCATGACGTAGACTTTTGCCCCAAAAGAAAGAAAGGTCAAATTATCTCTTTCTCTCTCTTTCATCTCCACTGATTTCAGACTTACAAGAGTGTTGGTATTGAAGATTTTCCAAAAAAAATCCACCTACAACATTGTCTCTGTTCAACTTCAGACATGAGAAATAGTTTTGCCATCTCTGACTGAAGCTTGGGAGACCATCAGGTTCTTGGCGTGTCAGCATCAAGGAGGCCAGTGTTCTTTGTAGTGCAGAAGAAGAAGGAAAAAAGGTTTCTTCCCCTAGGTGCAATTCTTGTTTCTGAGCTCTGGACCTCTTGGCTTGGTTGTTTGGGCCGAATCATAGGCTGTATATAAAGATGGATGGCACGTCTCTGCTTCCTCCCACTCTCTGGAAATGAAGCCAAAATATCGCAGATTCAAAAGCGTCCATACAAACAATCGTCGTAATGACTTTTTTTGAATTCTCTTTGCAGATGTAACAACCGGACCCAGTGCGCCGTCGTGGCCGGACCGGACGTGTTCCCCGACCCCTGCCCCGGGACCTACAAGTACCTGGAGGTCCAGTACGAATGCGTCCCTTACAGTATGTACTCCTCCACGCTCTCACACGTGAATCACTGTGCTCACGCGCTTGACTCATCGGCAACGCGATCAACGTGCCATCGTCACACTCCGTTCAGACAGATTAAAAATGGAGCAGTGGCTGTGAACACGAGTCATGATTAATGTTATTTCAGGGAAAAAAAAACAAAAAGAAACATTGCACCCTGCGTGAGTTCAGAAAATATTATTCACAATGTCATTTACATGTGAAAAACAATCCAGCAGTGCGGGGGAGTATTGTCCATCGACACGGCGCTGTTTATCAGCCGCTTATTAAGTCTGTGCTGAAACTGACAAGACATTAACATTTCCTTTATTCATCTCAACCCGTTTCGCGTCACTCCCGTCACAGCGAGGCGGCCGACGCCGAGCGTCCTCCGGGGGATGCTGCTCGTGCAATTTATGCAGGAAAAAGCAAGTACAGTCAAGTGAAACGCCGCACGTGCAATTAAGGTGTCGCGACGGGCAAGCGTTTTCGAGAGCAACGCAGATTTGTTCCCCCGCTGTGTGGGAACGGTAAAAGGACTTTAGCGGCACACCTGTTGGTTTTCGCCGCATTCCAGCTCTGAGATGGCGCTCGGCGCCGCCCTCCCATCAGCTCCCCCGGTGCACAGCATTTTAATATCTTTGTCAAAGATGCTCGTTTGGCTCAGTGGATGTTCGGACTGTGGGCGTGTGGGTTTTAAAAAAAAAAAAAAGAAAACAAAACAGGATTTGATTAGTTCAGCAGGTTGAAATGGGAACGTTAGGGCAGGGACGAGAAGGATCGGTAGGGGGTCAACAGGATGGACAGGCAGAGAGGAAGTCCAGGTGAGGCCGGAGGAAGTGGACTGGCCATTGCCACATGACCTTAGCTATTGTGTCTGCAGTGACCTCCGGAGTGGAACGCTCTGCTCGCTGTGACTCTTCCTGTCAGAAAGCAGGCGTGTCTGTTCACGGGCGCTTATCTGCGTCGCCTGCAGCTGCTGGGTCCGAGCGAACTCTGATCATTCGGATCAAACCCGTCTTTTGAACGTGCGACGTGCGGACACGGCCGCCTCAGTCGCCTGCCCGCCAGGAGCTTTCATGCGTGACAGGTGACTCTTTTGTAGTGGACGCTGACATATGCACATTTGGCTCCGGCTCAGCTCCGCAGTGCCGGCGTCTTTCAGACGGTGACAGTATCTCACTCTGACCCATATACGGCAGTTCCACCTTTGCACACTTCAGTTTTTCCAAGTTCTTTGACACGTGCACGCATTTTGAAGTAGTGGCATGTTTATTTGTGTTTATTGACCATTATCCTCAGATCTTTGGTCTTTAAAAGGACGTGATGTAGCTGAGACAAAACAAATGAACCAAACACCAATATTTTGCCAACATCTCCGTCTGTGTTGTGTTCTGTGGACTTGTCCTGAAGTTTTGTTTGTAAACACTGGGTAGGGCGCTCCGTGGGGTTAAGAGTGATTTATATTTTCCTGATCCCACTGATTGCATGGAGAGGAGAGTCCCTTTCCTTCCCCTTCAGATAAACAGTGTCACTTTCCATCATCTATATGGTGGAAGTACTCACACGCGAAGGCTCTGTGCAAGCGCTCCCAGATCTACTTCACCCGTAGTTTCCCAGTACTTTGCTTGCTTCCAGGAGAGAGATCCACACAGGGAGACTTGTTTATTCTCATTTGCTCAGACCTGATTATTTTTTTTTCTCCCCCCGTCTAAGTTATGTAACCCCCGTGCCTGTCAGATTCCATTACGCTGTCTCTTGGCTTCTTATTTGTCACATATTATGAGTCCATGTAAAAATGTGCCCATGAAATGCAGAAGCTTGGTTTCGCCGCTCTGTCCCGATCCCAGCGACGCAAGCTAATTGCCCTCCGGTCTCCTGGGAATTTAGCGAGAGCCATCGGATGCACAGCGAACTCCCTCCTGACTCAACCGCCGACCTGCCAGGCTCCCTCCTCTTCCTCTTAACAATATAGTCATCTTCCTTTATTTTTCTGAGTCAAAACACGGAACAGTGAGCCAGCTTTGTTGCTGCCTATTAGCGGCGCACGAGGGAGGGAGGCGACAGGTTCGACTGTGCCAATTGCGAGACCCAGAACTGGTGCAGGATTTAAACGGTCTGCTGGCGCGTGGGCGTTTATTTGCGTGTTGAGTGTAAACAGCAGCGGCCGCTGGATTGTAACGCGGTGGGAATGAAGTTCACTCGTGGCAATCAGACCCTTTTTTAGGCCTGAATGAGCCACATTCATAATGAATCATATACTCGATCTAAATAGGTTAATCCTGTCAGCGACTGCTTACAAATAATAATAGAGTCATGTTGGCGGGGGGGGGCGGGTGAGGTTTGGTGGATAGGCTTTTAATACAAGTCTCTTTACCGACTTCTTGAGACAGACTGAAGGATTTGAGTGTTTAATAAGAGAAGCAGCCGCCCGTGACTTCAACTCCCCTTCAGTGATGGAGCCTGGACTCAGTATTCCTCTGACAGGCTCTCCCCTAATGCTCTCTCTTTCTTCCGAGCCTCCCTCACTTTCACTTACACTCACTTACTTGTCCTTTAAGTGCTGTCACTAAGTGCCCTCTACCCACCTCCCACCCCCCCTAAAAAAATATCTTTGTATGCTCCACCTGCTCTGCCCCCCTCCCCAGCCCTCCGCCCGCTCTTCTCAGGCACGATCTGACCCCGCCCCTCTCCCCCAATAATAGCGCAGGGGTGCCCCGCACGCCGCCGATGCAATATTGATTTTATTAATTTGCGATTTGATCCGCTCCATCAGGTCTAATGGAACGAGAGTGCCAGTCTGCGCCCCCGGGGCAGCGTGGCGGTGTCGCCGCTCGAGGCGGTCCATCACATTTCCATATTTGAGCTGCAGTCGGGATAATAAAACGATTTAGGATTACAGCATCGCAGTGCGTGTAATACCTAAAACTGACTGTAGTATTTACCTGTGCAAATTGTGTGCTGTCAGAATCAGTGCATGTATGTGTGCACTTCCCAGATTAGCGAGGCCACCCCCGGGCAGATTAAATGTGCTGACCCTTTAAAATGACTCATAAACACGGCCGCGCTCCGACGGCTGACATCTGTCCCCGCCTCCGCCCTCTCACCTTGACTCTCTCTCTCTCTTGCAGTTCAGCGGAGGGACGCCCCGCCTATTCTCCGAGCGCGCCATTAAACAACCCCCCCCCCTCCCCGTCTAACTTCCACTTTAATAGCTCCTCCCAAAGGTCGGGGCTTGTAAGAAGTAAGCACAACTGTGCCTCGCTCCCGACCCGCCTCTGTGCTCTTTCCCCGCCGTAATGAAATGCTTACATCCCCCACGGTGGCCCCTTAAATTCTCCGACTCACACAAGAAAGTGCATCAAACTTCTGTCGCCGTGCGCTGCCGGAGGAAGAGTTTCCTCTGTTGTCGGCAGCTTCCTGTCGCGTTTCATGTCCCCTCGCCCTGATCGCTCCTCCCTGTAATTATCTGCAGCTCAGAGTCGATCAGAAACTGACTGATTTAGTTCATATCGTACGGTCAAACCCGTTGTCCCTCAGAAATGAGGCAGAGGGGCTAATTGCACGTCCTTTTTCTGACACTCTGAGTTTGCGGCAGAAGAGATAGAGGCACGGAAACTTGGCGAAAAAGAAGCGAGCGCGAGAACAAACGCAGAAAACCTGCTGTCAGTGTGTTGCTATACATAAGCCACTAGTTCCCCCCGCTGTTTGTAGCTAATAAGGACAATGTAAAATCCTGTCTCACAGTGGGATCCAGCTCAGCCCTGTCAGATATGGCTCTGGCTCTGAAAAGCTAAGCCGGGCCATATAATCACGCGATCAATCCCCCGATTTTTCGTTTTTAATTCGCTTTGCTAATATTAACACAGCTCGCAGGTTCAGAGGGGCTCTGATCGAGTAATGGGCCGCAGCATTTCGCCAAGTTTCACCAGAACACCTGCTGCCGGTCTCCGTCCCTCAGTGTTGGCACGTGAAGCCGTGGAATTGATGCACCGCACGTGGCCATCACGCACTGTGCCGTGTGGGCCATAATAAGGCGCGATGACAGGGCCTGTTATCCAGTGGTCACGCCTCAGGAAAGCTCCGCCCATGTGACCAGGGCAGGACTCAAACCTTGGCCTCTTTATCAGTTAATCAACTAAGCAGATTGTAGGGACGCTCCCCTTTCGCCCTTGAGCTCTCCCACCCACGCTCATCAGGTCCAGCACGGGAGTCAACGCCGTGACAGGCGATACATCCCGTGGCCACGCCCACCCCGCTCCCCGCTGTAATGCCAGAGAGCGTTAGTGCCCCCCCCCAACACACACACACCTGGTTGACCTGCTCTACTTCTAACGCCGTCTCATCACTCAGTGACGGCTGACCACTCCTGAAACCGCGCAGCACGCTCCGATGGCTTTTCATATCTCACCCTCCAGATTCACACCGGTGTCAGAGATTGATCTTGTCACATCAGATTTTAAACCTGTGCTTCGCAGAGAATTCCTTCCAGATGGACTGTTTGTTTACTGTTTGAAACCAGTACGTCCACAGTCTCAAATAAATTATATAATTTGCTGTTGGCTAAAATGTAAGACGTTTTGCACAGTGATGAGTAGTAGTAAATCAAAAACTATGAAATCCACATTTTTCCTGCAGGGCAAGTATAAGACAAATAGTTCAGGTCATTTAAAACACAGGTATGAATAATTCACTGAATCTGGCTGCTTCACTTTTGGTGTCCTGCTTTTATGAAATTTGGCTCAGCATCACAAAATGTTTTTTTTTTTTTACCCAGACTTTGAATACCTATTTGATCAGTAGAGTGAGGGAGCACTGTGGAGTATTGTTGAGAATAATATTGGAATATCAATAAGAATTATAGCTTCTGTACTTATAAAATAATTTATTGTATTCTTTGAGATGGCAGTCTGCAGAAGTAAATCAATTGTTTTTATTATATTTTGGAATACTTCAATTAAAGAACAGTGTTTGTCAATGATTAGTTTGATTAAACTGTCTTCATACAGTCTGAATAGAAGCTTTGAGTTATCGCCCAGCTTTACCTTATCACAAGTAAACATCCTGATTGAATGAAATATCACTGAACACAGTATCCTCATGTTTACTGTTACGCAAGTTTCACAGGGGTTTTCATAATAAAAGTCGATCTGGGAGGGCGAGATTAACAATGGCCCTTTCACACACACATGAAAAAAAAAATCTTGTGTTCTTTCTTCCCCAGTTGAGAGGAGGTGATAATTGCCCTGGGAGGCAGCGATTACCAAAGTGGATAAATGTCGGGAGGACAGGGGTGAATCTGGACATGTGGAAACAGTTTTCCCCCACTAATGACTTTATAAGCCGGTGTAATCTATCAGCTTCTTGTTTTGTGGCCGCTGCTCTTTTGTTCGCCGACATACATGCGGGATGTGCTCACGGACCCACATCTGCTGCGGCACATCAGAGGAAATGGAAAGAAATGGGTCCTCCGCCGGTGACGAGGATATAGCTCTAATTAGAGATTCTGCATCCCTCTTATCTCAGCCATAATTTCAAGGTCAGGAGATATGATGGAAGGTGCAGTTAGGTTGTTTCTGCGACGCGCCACCCGAAACTTATTTAATTTTGTTGTGCCCGGGCTGCACTTGTCTTTCCTCCCTCCCTTCGCTGGCTGCACGTGGGTAGCAGGCAGGACGGGCGCCAAGTCCTTGCACCTGTCCCTCGAAGAGAGACAAACCCACACATGCTGCCTTGTCAAGGTTATGAGAGGAGAGACCGGGGAGGACACACGAGAAGGGCGCACAAAGGGAGCAGACATGTGTTTGAAAGGGAAAAAACGAGGACTGTTGAGAAATGGAACCTGTAATGATGGCGTGAGCACCAGCCGAGGGAAATGACAGGAGAGGGGGGGGGATGAAGGAGCCGAGGAGAGAATTTGGAGAAAGAGAGATGGCAGCCTGCTCGTCCTCCCCCATCCTTAGGCACATGCTATTCAAAGCCCCGTAATTTGTGTCATTAATTAAAAAGCTGATGGGATGGAGTTAAGGGGGTTTGCACTCTGCAACTCCTCGGCTGAGAGGGAAAGAAAGAGGGAGACGGAATGGAAGACAGAAGGGGAGGAGGAGGGAGGGAGGGATGGGGGGGGAGGAGAAAAATATTGCGAAAGATATTGCAGCCATTCCGCCATGAATCTCTATTAGTGGCTAATGATACCATTCTGATACCTCTCGACCATTAGTGTGAAATTGGGAAGCATTAATTATTCAAATGAAAATCCATACAGCTGCCGCTCACATGACAGGGCCGCCGCTCCCGGGCAGCTGAAGGTCCCCGTCATTAGCTGCGCTGCAGGCGCCTTGAGGAGCAGCTCGGAATAAGTATGCACTGTGACGTGGAATATATATTTATAACCGTAACTCGCAACGCACAGTGCATCCTTCCATCGTTACGGTTGTAGCCTGTCTAATAGTTATGTGCAACTAATTTGTGACTCCAGACTTGCTTCGCTTCCCTGTGAGCAGTTTATTGTACAACTGTCATCTTGTTTCACTTGAGTGAAACTCAAACAGCGTTTTAGGTTTTTAGAAAAGCAGGCAGCAGATGCCTTTTGGTTCATCTGCTCGTCCTCATTTGCGCTCCATTTCGAACTAAACTTGAATCTAGAAGGATTCCGAACCTTAAACCTCTTCCTCCGCTCATATTCAAACCATAAAAGCCGACGCGAACGCCAAAACAATTTGCGCTTGCTCTCAGTTTCTCACAGTAACGAACAGCTGCTCGGCTCCTCAAGAGCCATTAAAACAGGTAGTATTTTAAAGCCAATGCCATATCTGCCGGTTACTTTTTTTTTTTCCCCAGCTTATTCAATTTGCAACAACAGCTTGACCAATTACGCGAGCTGCAGAATCAGCCATGTTGCCTTTATGTGCTTGGCAGGGCGAGCGGCCGAGCAGCCAGCCCGAGCTGCACGCGCACACATCGCTGAGTTCTTGTCGCGCACGAACCTGTTGCCAGAATCGGCTCAGACCTGGCTACGCCGGTATTTACTCAGCATCTATGACCGGCTCGGACACTTAAACAGGGAAACACTCATCTGACAGATTGATAGTAAAAAGAATGTGGCAGGTTTTAGTATGGACAGCTGTTTTTTTTGTTTGTTTGTCCTTGACCCAGTCCCTGAATAAAGGACTTGCTGGAAGTGAATGAGGCCTCGGAGCAAGGCAACAGATAACTCTGCCTGTACTGGGAGGCTGCCAGTTGTGCCAGTCCTCCTTGGTGAATGCATACCAACTCATTAATGCACGATTGCAGGCTGGTCCAGGAGATGTGTTTTCGCCAGTGACGGCAATTCCTCCTGGTTTGTTTTGGCGTCCAGAGAGCAACGCTCCCAGCTGGTTCTCTTCCTCCTCTCGGCGGGGGGGGGGGAATGCGCCAGACCCTTCTCAGAAGCCCAGTGACGGATCTCGGCACGTCAGGTGACAGATTCCTCGGATCATCCATCAAGCTAATTGTCGAATTAGAGCTGGAAGGCAGAGCGGCCCCCTGAATAGGCTGAGAAACATGAGGGGCCCACCTGTTTGCTGCAGCCGGGCGCTGGCGGCCACAGAAATCCATTGTGGAATTTGCGCGTTTCTTCCGAATTCTCTTACCTGCCATGTCTGAATAATTTGATGGTCGGGCAGTCGATGATGATGATGATGATGGTTATGCCTCGTTCAGATAATGAGCTCATCCCTCTCGGTGTTTTCAGTAGAGCATTGTGTAAACCAGCAATTGATCTCGGCCATAGGTAAAAAGCTGCTTGTGCTCAGAGGCAGCGTTAGAGCAAATAATGTTGGACAGGGGGGGGACATTGAGAGGTTGAAGTGTCCATTAGATGCTCTTTGTGTGTCCTGAATTCATAGTGTTCAAGTGCTCTGTGGCAATAGTACAGACATTGGACCCATACATGAATACTTGAAGGTGTTTTTCCTCTGATTGTGGAGCGTGTAGCCCTTTCACGAAACCTCACGTTTTTAAATTTGTATTTAGCAGCGTGTGTTTTACATGAGGCAGGGGGACAATGAGCGAGGAAGGAAGGAGGACAGATAGAGAGAGAGAGAGAGCAAGAGCTAAGTGCTTTTTAGTTACTCACTGACAGCCGTGAGCAGAATTGTATTAAGGTCACAATGGGGGTTGGCGGGTGGAGTGAAGAAGCCTTTCAAATGAATCAATTCTCCATCTCGCGCTGCCTCTCCCCACTCCCCCTCTTGTGTCGGTGACGGAGTGAGTTGCCCGTACGGCGCACTATATGTGGCGAAACACTCGTAACCTGAACAAATTGGCGCGAGCGATTTGACGGGCGACCTTGCTGAATTCAGCCGCGTCCTCCGGTCAAGCTAAAATGCCGGAGACCGCCCCCTCCAACCCCCCCCTCCTCCCGGTCACGGATTCCGTCCACATTCCTTTTTGCTCCCTTCTCGCACCATCTCCCTCGGCGATGGCGTCGTGTACCACTTCTCACATCCCCGCCGCTAATGCCTTTCTCTCTAGATCATTACCCTCCTCTCCCCTCGCCACTGTTAGCGAGCGCTCAATCAGAAATGCCGCCCCCTCCCCCTCCCCCCCCCGCCGCGCTCCCTGTTGTGTGTCCGTCGCTCAGGGGATGTGAACACACTTCGATCTGAGATGTTTGGCTGTTTGCTTTGATTTGATCTACGGGGTCCATGTTAGGTTACTGTCAAATTTCAGTCGCCGCGTTGGGTCGGGTGTAGCCCAGGGCTGAGAATGGACTATTCCAACGACAGTTACAGCTGATTAAGTACCATGCGGCACTATTTTATGATCTGACAAACACAGTTGGGAGCTTCAGTTACTCCCCTCTCTCTCTCTCTGCCTCGCATTTATACCGCTCACCTCTAATGACTGTCCCATCTTTCAAACTTCACCCCCCCACCCGGCACCCGACACACTGACCTCCGCAGCTCACTCTGTTGCACTCTCCATTTGGAGGAGAGGACTCGTGTAAGCCCTGGTAACAGAGGTTAATCCTCTCTTATTAGAACCAGGATTACCGGAGGGGAAGGGACAGGAGCGGGCTCGCCGTGCGGAATCCAACCCCTGCTACAAAAATGGCGTGACTGACATAAAAAGCTTGGGCAGAGAGGAAGCGATATATATCGAGTTAAGATGTTACGGCCTCGGTGGTTGAGCCTGTAAGGTACTTCCTGTTGTACAACACAAATACCGTTGACATCTCACTTAAAAGTGAAGTGAAAACTTTTAATTTACCAAATTAACCAGCGCGCACTGATGACTAAACTTGGGGTAATTGACAGATGACATTGCTATTGTCAGCTGATATATTAGGCATGTTCTCTTCATCAGTCTGTTAAGGTCATAATTGGTGAAATAAGAGTTTTGGTTTGAGAATTTGAAGTGAAATCAATTAAATTTGCCTTATTCCCTCCCCGTTCGCCTCAAAAGCTGCTGTTGATGTTTTTATGCCAGTCGGGAAAATATCCCTTGAAGTTCCATCTGTTTTACTCGTCCACGTCTCACAACATGTTTTACAGTTTAAGACCTGATTAATCTGTCTTTTTTTTTCCTCCAGGGTTTTTGTGTCCCGCAGTATTTTTGTTCCCCCCTTCCGAAAGCTTTCAGTGTGATATAATGTGTCTCCTCCACTAACCTCCCGTTGTACTTTTGTGTGACTGTTGTAAAATAAAGACAGTTATGACATCATTAATCTGTTCTTTATTTTTTCCTGTCTTTCTCTCTCTCTCTCCTTCATGCCTAAAAATAGAAGTGGAACAAAAAGGTAACTAAATGACAACAACTTTCCATTTTTCCACCCGCACATTCATTTCCTTTGTACGCTTGCACTGGTTTATTTTACTTTGGTGAGGGGTTTGCTTCAGCAGGTGTCTAGGTTGGTTCTCGTTTTTTGGATCACCGGGGCGGTGACGCATGCCATTCATGGGGAAAAGGAAACTGTTGCCTGGTGACATAATTGAAAAAAAAAAAAAAAAAAAGCTCATCGTCTTCAATCCCTGTTCTTCGTCGCCGCCACGTATATAATCATTCTTCACGGCCGGGGTCATTAAAAACCTCCCGATGTTTTCCCTCCGTGTAATAACTGAAGATTCCAGCTCTGCTTTATCAGCCGCATACTATTAAAGGAGAGGGGGCTATACTCGGTGATCAATAACCTGTCCAATAAGCTGTCAGCGTTTTTGATTATAGCTCCAACATGATGATGGCCATAACCTTCAGGGACCCTCCAGTCAATACTGGAGGTGGATAATCGCAGACCTGTTTTTTACCTCATCAGCACAGCGCGGTGCCGAGGGGCTCAGCCCTCACTCGTGTTTGTCGTCACACCTTTTTTGCACGAGCGGGGGAAATATGTCCTGTGTCGGACATTAAATCCGATGCTGGATTGAAGTCAGAGATGTAAATGGAATCATTAAACAAGAGTCAAGAGTTCGGTTTTAATAGCCGAGCGGTAAATTCTCAAGTTTCATAGACGCCGTTAATTAATGACACATCGGTGAAATCCGTGGCGGCGAGGGGAGGGAGGGAATGAGAAATGAAGGTGAAGGAGGTGTAAAAAACATTTTGTGGCAATGAGCACATCTGCTGCGGCGGTAACAGTTCCTGTTGATTCCCCATGAAAGCCATGACTCGCTTTTGTGTCACTTTTCTAATATCACTCATTCACCGCCTCCATCTCTGCGCTCACAACCTTCAAAAGCCGATTCTACAACCACCTCAGAGTTCTGTGTGCGCCGAGTAGAAAGCGCACGCACTCCGACCTTGTACTTCACCACATCGTTGTTTTTCATCGCAATGAAACAGCCCCTCTTAGCATTTAGCGGAGCTGCCGCAGGTAGACAACATGTTTAATCTTAGGAGATTCCAAGGGAAGGGAGCTTCTGTTTTCACTGTCTCTTTCTTCTCCCTCTCCTCGGAGCGCTCAGCTTTTACCTCTCAACGCGTCTGTGGCGAGAACCTGTCAGCGCCTAGTCAGGCTCGTGGGCCCATTACGGCGGAGGCAGCCTTCACGTGCACTCGGCAGATTTCCTGATGCATTCTGGGCCCGAACCTGTGGAGACGGGAAAACTGCACTGTCTGAATCATAAACTTACCTTTGTTTAATTGAAATTTAGTTCAGCCACCTATGAATGGAGATAGCTTCTGCATAGTGAGGCACATTTTCAATTGGCTCTGTAAACTCAGTATTGAGCAGGAATTAGCTTTGGTAAGCGCAGTCCGGTATTGACCCTCTCCAGCTGTACTGCCTCAGCCCGGCCTGATCAGATTTGAGTACAAGCCAGTTCACGTATAATTAGTTTACCCTGTGTGCTCTTGTAAATCATGCACAGCAAAAATGCCACGTGGATGAAGTAATGACCATGCAGTCATTAGGTGGCCGATGGAATTACTGCATTTTTTTTTTGTTTCCTTATGTCTTCCTCCTCAGGGCCTTTGTGATTAATACTAATTATTAAGAACTGCCGCTGGGGCGCTTTAATGAAAGGAGGGAATGGAGCATTTTGACGGCATCATTATTTCGTAGATCTTCAAAGAGATGCATTTCTATGAGAGGAAATAAACTGAAGAGAATGAAAACGTGGATAAGACATTCCAAATGGACTTTTATGAAGTCAGGTGTAATTAACCCCACTTAAACTGTTCATTACGCTCATTTCCTGTTACATCAGTGACACTGGAGGTTTTTTTTTTTTATTTTGATCATTCGTGGTCTGTCATTTCTCAGCCCAGGTTCTGAGGATATGTCTTCACATCTGAGAAGACTGAGCTGTGGATTTCAATCATATCCCTCTTTCATTCAGTGTCCAAGCTTGTGATATATTTATATAATACCTGCCAATGTAACTCTGTGCTTGTTTTTCCCCTATTTTGGCTCCTCAGTATTCCTGTGCCCAGGGCTTCTGCGCAGGGTGTACCAGAGCGAGCATCTCTTCGAATCGGACCACCAGTCCGGCGCCTGGTGCAAGGACCCCCTCCAAGCCTCTGATAAGATCTACTACATGCCCTGGACCCCGTACCGCACAGACACGCTCACCGAGTATTCTTCCAAAGAGGACTTCATCGCAGGGAGGCCGACGACGACCTACAAGCTCCCGCATCGCGTCGACGGCACCGGCTT
The DNA here is from genome assembly GCA_016785235.1 of Pseudorhombus dupliciocellatus. Lineage (NCBI taxonomy): Eukaryota > Metazoa > Chordata > Actinopteri > Pleuronectiformes > Paralichthyidae > Pseudorhombus > Pseudorhombus dupliciocellatus. The sequence continues at coordinate 1,887,833 of JAFBJW010000098.1, forward strand.
CGTGGTGTACGACGGGGCGCTGTTTTTCAACAAGGAGCGCACGCGCAACATCGTCAAGTTTGACCTGCGGACTCGTATCAAGAGCGGCGAGGCCATCATCGCCAACGCCAACTACCACGACACGTCTCCGTACCGCTGGGGAGGGAAGTCCGACATCGACTTGGCTGTCGATGAGAATGGCCTGTGGGTGATTTATGCCACGGAGCAGAACAACGGGCGGATCGTCATCAGCCAGCTCAACCCGTACACCCTTCGCGTCGAGGGGACCTGGGACACGGCGTACGACAAGCGCTCGGCGTCCAATGCCTTCATGATTTGCGGGATCCTGTACGTGGTGAAGACGGTGTACGAGGACGACGACAACGAGGCGACGGGAAACAAGATCGACTACATCTACAACACAGAGCTTAGTAAAGACGGCTTTCTGGACATCCCGTTCCCCAACTCCTACCAGTACATCGCCGCAGTGGATTATAACCCCAGAGACAACCTGCTGTACGTTTGGAACAACTACCATGTGGTGAAGTACTCTCTGGACTTTGGAGCACTGGACAACAGACTCGGTAAGTCCATTCATATTCATTCTTCCGCTTGGCATTCAACTGCGATCATTTTGTGCGACAGAGTTGGAGCTTTGTGTTGAAATGTAGCGAGAGAGTGGAGACTGGATGCAGGATGGTTTCATGTTGTTGTGAGCAGGACATCTCATGACTGCCTGTAAAAAATTTCTTATTATGTAGTATTATTGTTCACTTCGGTGTTTCTGTGACCAGAAGCCTGATATTAGCATCACTCAAGCGTGACAACATCCACTTGGCAATGACCTTTCCGCTCTCCTCCAATTCTTGAGTCCACTTGAGTAGAACCTGAATCAGAAAAAGAACAGATATATTTGATTAAGAAGTCTATGAATGAGAGTTTTTCAGTGTGTATTTGTATTTCAGCATCAAGCTTGTGTCGCCTCTTCTATGTGGCTGCTTTATTTGCAGAGAAACATTCAGCCCTGTCAGTAGCCAGTGACTTAAAACTCCTCGGAACTCTTTTTGAAAAGTCTGAATTCTCCCCTCGCTTGTTCTTTTTGTAAATTGGTCCTTGTGAGGAGGCATGAAATAGGGAAAAGAGAACCTGTTTTGGCACATAGGGGTAATTATTTGTGCTATCTCATCAACAGCTCGAGTCAGAAATGTCACAAGTTGTTTGACTGTGACGTGGCTATACCTCTGCTTTCTCCTCCGCGGCTTTCTCTACCTGCCACTTGCCAGTTTAATTTGTTTCCCTTAGCTGGCTGTTGCTCTACCTGATTTGTTTTTTTGCCTTTTCTTTTTTTTTTCCATACACAGAGTGCTGCTTCAACACACCCCATAATATTTCCGCTCATTCAGTCGCCCTGCTCGCAGTGTTCGGCTTTGATGAGACACTGCTTCGCATAATATAATTTGTCGCAGTTAAAAGGAGGGAAATGCTGTTTTTGTGCCACTCCCGCTATTAAATGATTATCCATCAACTTTTTAACGGAGGCACACAATGACAACACAAATGCACATTTTCGCATACAAATGCAAATTCTCCGTCGCGGACTTCCCAGTGAGATGTTGACTCATGTGTTTGGCTTTTGTTGCGCAGAATAGGCTGCCTTCCAAAGACTCTGCTGCATGAATGTAGATAATAAAATGTTGCATTAAGTGGATGGATGGAGTCAGAAAAACAAATATAACCGTCAGATAAACAGACTGATAAGGGAATGAAAGAGTGATTGAATGGACTCCGGGGGTAATAAACGCTTTAGTTTGATCAACTCCCCAGACCGAGTGCGGAAACAAAGGACGCTGACTTATTTCGGGCGAAAGCTGAGGTTTTAACGACGCACATTTTTCCCAGTGCGCGGTCTCACGAGGGGCCCACTTCAGAGATGTGGGACAGTTGGAATAAAATTGTTTGGATCAGCCACTTCTCAGCAGACAAATAATATTTGTCTTTTTGCCTTTTATGGGCCGCTCGCCAATGAGAGCCTGTAAAGATGTGAGAACTAAATGTGACTGATGCACGCTGGATAGAGAAAGTCAGGGGCCGCAGTGGGAGAGCCAGACATATGCAGAGGTTCTGGCGTTGATGCATGCACAGAGTAACTCGGACTAGATAAACTAGCACTGCATGAGAGTGGTACTTTCCTTCCGCTTCAAACACAAGCGTCTGGAATTTGATCCAGTGTCATGATCACAGCGGCAGTTAACGCTCAGAGAAAGGTGTCGTTCCCTCATCGCTCGCTCTCTTGCTCTCTGGCACAGCCTCATTTCCACTAGTGCTTCCACCTTTATGAGCATGCACGACCTGCCACACCAGTGGAGCATGGTAGATGGGCAACGGAGCAGGAGAGGCAAGGCCAGGCTCGCAGCTGGGGCCCCCGCCGCCGTATGCCAAATCACATGGGCCAGGGCGCAGTACATGCTACAGCGAATTAGGCAGGGGCAGGGTACTGACACCTGGACTCCAGACTATTCCATTGTCTCCCACTTTTTAGGCTTTACATAGGTATTTATGTCAGTGAATATATCTCAAGATATATTCAAGAAAGTAGCCTTTATTTATGGAGCCCTGTTCTCATCTGTATATTCGCTGAAATCCCAACCCAAACAGCCCGCTTTCAAGGACAGATGATCTGTGCCCGCGAGTGCTTCCATGACAACTCCACTGATAATTACGTTCACTGAATCGGTGATGGGAAAAAAAAAAAAAAAAAAGGTGCCGCACAGGGCCTCTGGTAGCAGGGAGATATAAAAGCTCTCTTGCCGTCCGTCCTCTTTTCATGATCAGTTTCAGAGCAGAGCCGCTGAAATGCATTTCTCTGTCGTGCTCTTTTCACAAAACGCAGCTGATGCTGGGCAACACTTGAACACTCTGTTTTTTTTTTTTAATTAGTCCACGAATGGAAACTCACAGTGACGTCCAGCTGTCAGTCCAGCCAGATGACGTATGTGCACCTACACTGGTTAAGCCACCATCAACTGCACCTCCCCTGAGAATTAATAACTCCACCACTAAAGCAATATCAAAGTCACCTTCTCCTGCCGACGCCGACTGCAGTGTCTTGTTTGAGCGATGGCTCCTCCCCTGACCAGGCTGCATCTGTCTCCATCTGGCGCCGCTTCGCCAGTCCGGAGCATAAAGGCATTACTCTGCCACCTGACTCCCGGTGCAGGCCATGTTTATCTCCAGCCTTGACTGCTGTTTTTTTTAAAGAAGTGCTGGGACACTGATGGTCCAGAATGCAGAAGCATGTCTGGTCTCAGAATCGGCCTGAAAGGGAACATGTCATTAGTTTTTCACTGACCGCCACTGACCACCTGTGGCCGAGTACTTTGTGACTTATGGGTTTGCAACCATCCATTTGAATAGACGTTGAGTGTTTTCCTCTTTAGTGCCAGGCTCAGTTGTACGCCTCTTTTGATTAAAAATGCCTGCCAAGCGAATAAATTTGAATATCATGTAAGTTGCATGATGTCAGGAAATCGCCCTCGGAAAAACGGGTCCCGTTCCATCAGAACCAGCGCATCAAATCATTTTAACTGTTTCCTCCTAAAAGCACGTCACCGCGCGCCAACCCATCTGTAATTTAAATATGCAGATCATGCTCGGCGTCTAGAAGCCAGCGGAGGAAGATAAATCTCCCAGGAATTATCCTTCGATGTGTTTATTGCACTAATCCTACAGATGTTAATGAAATGCCTTATTCACTCTGTTAAACCAAACTTCCTCCTGAAAATATCTTAATCTAATATGTTTATAAGGTAATATACCATCATATAATCTACTCACCTGTAATAGTTTGCTGTCAAACTAAATATTAAATGTAGTATAATTCGGCCAGGTATATTTTTGTGAAAGATGAAACCAGTCCACGTCACTCACGGTTCCTTGTTCCTTTAACTGAGTGCCTGCAGATTACGGTGGATATTAGTGTGTTGACTCTTCCTGCGAGGCGATGCCTTCATCTCCGCCTGACTCCGCCGCTGCAGCAGGAGCGATCCTTTTGTCGACTCATAATTGGGCCACGGGACGCGGCACAGCGGGCGTCACAGACACATCCACTGTCTGCTCGCTCTCTAATTTTGCCACATGTTTCCATCTGGCCGAGGCACCGTGCCAAGTGCTGCCGGGGTGCGGAGCAGGGCCCCGCAGACGACCTTCACGCCGCAACAGCCGACGCTTTGGTCGCCTTGGCTCCGGCTGCCGGTGCCTGACACATGCTAAATAGATGGAGGCTGCCTAAGCAGTAAATAGGTGCTGGCAGGGCCTGGTGGCGACGATGATCTGAGTGTGACTCAGTGTCATCTTGGAGGAGAACACTGTCATCCTTCTCCCCGTCACCTGTCGCGCCTGCTGATTGACATCCCTCCTTGATTGCAAAGCTTAAAGGAATGCTTTTGCGTTTGTGGTGAGGGTGCTACTATTCCACCACAATGCTGACACGTTGCACGGAGCCCCTTTTGATGTCAGGGCTTAGAAATGTAGGCTACATGCTCATTTGTGGGCCGTGCACTTATCACATGCCTGGTGCACCTCTTGCGGAGGGCAATTTCTTGCCGTGGGAAGTGTGAGGCTTTGGATTATAGTTTTTTTTTTTTTTCTTCGTAACACACGCGCTTTTGCAGAAATTCGCGGCATTTTCTTGCAAACCCTTTAATGCCGCGACACAATGGGGTTCTGTTGGTAATGCAGCTTTAGATTTTTTCAGCATGGAAACAGGGAGAGCTTTGTGGGTGCTCACAGTCTCTGAAGTATTGACTTGTAAAACTTCAACAACCTCAATGGACAGTGTGGAAAATCTAATAATCATTATCAGAGCGATGTGGACGACATGAAGCTGCATCGTCTTAGCGTCCCTGTCCCCTCTGAAGAGGACAGACATGCAGGTGCTGCTTCCTCTGCTCTGTTTGCTCCTGCTCTGCACTCTCGTCAAAGAGGGTTTGAGAGACAGGAGCACCCACTCTGTCACGGCCACCACTGCAGTGTTTCTGCGGCTCCAGCGAATCCAACCGAGTGAGTCTTCCAAGCTGTAAATACATTCAGCTTGAAGCTGCGAGCCATTGCTTTCATAATGTGACCAAGATGCTCAGCTATAATCAAATCATAATTTCATCATTAAGTGATATCAAGTCATAAATGAGCTGGGTTATTTGCAAATATCAAAAATATTTGGACTCAATCAGAGCTGATAATAAATGATTTTTAAGATTTCAAATTGGAATTTTATGAAGCTGTGGTAAATGCTATTGAAGAGAATTGCGTGCCCGCGTAATGAATGCAAAATTGTTTTCATTGTGCAGAGCCGAAATAATTCTTGCATCTGCGCGTCCCCCCGGTTTTCCCTTCTCTCATTTACTGGAACGCACCTGTTCCTTCACACCAGTATCCTCACATAAGCCCGTCAGCTGTGTGGTGTGTGATCTGAGCCCGTGTTTGGCTGTCGCTCCCAACGTTTGGAATATCAACTCATTTCATGACAAAAACAAACAAACACACGGTGTGGGTCTGCAGTGGAGCTGTTGTGTGTGGGCTCCTCTCCTCCTCTCGGCTCTTTTTCTGCACCTGATGTGTGTGTGTGTGTGGGGGTGGCTGTTGCTTTTCGCTGCAGCCCCCAAAATTGCCACATTAAATTTAACAGGCTTGGTGGCACACAAGCTCAGGGTAATTTATTTTGGCCAATCAGCCGAGTAAATCTGATTGGAGGCCTCTGAAGCATCTTTAACTCTCTTTATCACCAGTGTCAGAGTTTCTCCGCACAGCTTTGCCTCATCTACTTTGGCCCATTTCGACTATCGGCTGACAGTCTTTTAAAAAGCCCCACTCAAGGTTGGATTTGGCAAATGGTGAGACCTGGGAGGAGAGTGCCCTCCCCCTCCTCTTCCTCCCCCTCCTCCTAGCCAGTCTGAAATCCCTTCTGCTCATGGGTTCCTCGCACTCCTTCTCCCTCCCTTCGCTGGTCTGACCATGTTCGGTTTTGTCTGCAGCCTGACAGGCTCAGGTTTTGGCTGGAGCAATATAGAGCGAGTCCAGTTTTCCTCAGGTTCTGGCACTTTGTATGGATTTGTTTGGGCTGTGGGCTTTTAGTGCACCTGGACGTCACCGCTTGAATCGCTGTTCAGATGCCTGTCACGATTTGAGCTTTGAAATTAATAAAGACATATAAATCTAAAAGGAGGAAAAGCATCTCGGTGAGTGGATTTGGATGCATTTGGGTATTTTCCAGGTGAATATCCCCTCAGTGCATCTCCTCTTTCATTATCGTAAACACTCCCTGGGCTCGTGTCCATGTGAGCCGACATATCAGAGTGTCGGTGGTGCTGCGTGACCTCCACAGATGCCCTCTCCAGTCGCAGGGAGAGAGCCCGGGAATCAGAAATTAATTGCCAAACAATGCATAGCTCCCATCCATTACGCCTCTCATCATGTCAGATGATATCGAAGCATTACCGGATGTCTGGCCGCATAATTTAACCCCCCCCCCCCCCCCCCCCCCCCCCCCACTCGCATCCCAGTTGTGCTCCCTGATGGATCCCCCCCCCCCCCCCTCCTCCTCCACCCACTCGCATCCCAGTTGTGCTCCCTGATGGATTTGTGGGCCTGCCACAAAAGGCGCCATTAAGCGACAGGACCCTTTGTCATCGTTTTTTTATTTTCCGGCCGCTCGGCTCGGTGCACGAGGACTCGTGTAGCGTTTGGGTGGGAAATAAACAGTGGGGAATTGATAGCGGTGAGAGTGAGTCGTGTCATCATGATGCTGGATCTGAATAGGTTTTTTGGTTTTGTTTCCAGTGGTTAAAGTCATAGTAATTTTAGTTTTTCCTGTATGACTAAGTTAGCAGCACCCTCGGCTCCAGAGTGAAACAAGTATATGAATGTAATTTATTTCTGAGCGACCCATTAACAGCTGTGACGATAAGTCACCGCTTCAAGTCCACTTCTTAAGTCTAAAAATACATGTCCCCGCTCTCAGAAATCCCATTTTCTCTCCTTCAAACAGGCGAGTGCAAAGCAAATGTGTGACATCACAAAAAGACTGTCCAGTACTTTCGACAGCCCGCGACAGAACCTCCTGATGTAACACGCGTACGGTTCAAAGACTAAAATTAGGAGGTAATTGGGTTCAGCACGAGGCTGAAAGAGTCGTTTTGCCATCTGATGCGCGCTTCATTCTTACCCCCGAAAGCCCTCTGCGCCTCGTTTGATCTCGGAGCCGACGAACCCCGCTCACGGTGCGGAAACGGCAAGTCATATAAACCGGTTTCATTTCATAACAGCCTCTTTTTTTTTTTTTTTCTTTCTTTCTTTCGCTTTTTTTCCTCCCCGTGCGAAGTACAGTGGGCTTATCTAATTGTGGAAGCCACGAGCCCTGGGATACGGGGCTGGAGAGAGAGAGGAGCTAATTAGTTTGAAACGAAGGCTTTGAAATGAAGCACAAAGCTCCGTGTGTGGTGGAAACAGACTTTCTGCGTTTGGTGAGGGGGGATTTTGTGTAATAGAAGTGGAGCGTGAATGATGAGTGGAGCTGGTGTTTCAGCGAGAGGAAGCTGGAGAGGCCACAGAAGTTTGCTCCTTCATCTGTTATTGATCCTCAGGTTACCTGTTGAGAAGGCCCGAGCTGACAGGGGACTATTTCCCTCATTTTTTGACTATTAGAAGTTATATTTGTTGACTTTACATTCATATATGTCGCCTAAATGTTCGTGTTCTTCTATTTTGACCCCAGCAAATCTTTCGATAAGGTCACTCACTTGTCCCTTGGACAAAACACTTCTGCTAACTTTCCCCCTCTGTCCCCTTGGATCGGGTGGGGGGAGCCAGCAAAGCAAAACAAAATGTCCTTGTGTTGTCTCCAAGGCGATAGTGCCTCCATACTGTGGCTGCCGCCGCCGCCGCCTCCTGTTTTTTTCGTGCCCATCTCATGGAAAAGATATACAAGTTTGCTCAAGGACACATCCTTCTCTTCCACCTCGGCCCTCTCTCTCTCTCTCTCTCTCTCTCTCTCTCTGTCTTGTCTCTTGTGAGTATATGCAGACATATTTAACATGCTGTGTGGATGACAGAGAAAAAAAATAATTTAAGAGCGGACTCAACAGGATCATCCGGAAGAATGGAATTACATTCTAGACATGTTTCGCAGTGACTCTGAATTAACCTCATGCTGGGTCGGCGATTTCCTCCCAGCTCTGTTCGCCTGTAATGCAATTTCAGCATCAGTGCTAAAGAAGGTGACGCGATAACTTTATTTATGACATGGGAGCGAGACGACGGGAGCGAGTGATTGACTCGGTGAGATGATGAAGTCACATCAGGCGACATTTGGCAGAAGGAAGGTTCATCTTTCTTCATGGCCGTACACAGATACTACTCCTAGTGCTACTTACTTAGTTAGGAGGTGTTTGGTACAACTTTGCTACTTCTGCATTTCCGGGCAGTGAAAGCAACAAACTCCCTCAGCAAAACAGACATCTGTCAGAAGCAGAGTGGCGCTCTGTATCAGCCGCCCTGGCCACTGCAGCAGTTCCCTTATCCTCACAGGCCCGTCTGCTCACCTTTCCAGCCGCCACCTTATCAGGGTCCGCGCCCCGTGACCTTTACTGACCCCAATACGAGCGAGAGCCACGTTTCCACGAGGCGCTCCGCGTGGCGTCCTTTCCGATCTGCCGTCACAGCAGCCGCAGCTTATTTCGGTCATGTCATCTGTTTGGAAAGATAATCGCTTCTCCTCTTTAACGAAACGTCCAGGATGATAACTCTCCCTCCCGTTTGGGCGCAGATGAAGGATGGACTGGGCGGCGGTGGCACAGATTGATGACGGTGTCTAATAGCCGTTAGGGGATGCAAATGTCTGGTTGGGTGGTGGAGGAAATGTAAAATATCTCTTTGGGCATGCATTTTAAAGCCCTGCTGATGGGTGGAGGTGTCGCGTCGTTAATGACGATTTGTGAACGGAAGTTAGCCACTGAGTTAATGATCCTTTTTTTTTTTTAATCTGCTTGTTTCTAATTGGAGATTTTCCGGGAGGGAGACAAACATTGCACTTGAATGAGATTCTTGTTTTAGCTGCTCTGCGCTGATGGAGCACGTTCACAGCTGTGTCCAAGATACCCACAGGTCTCAAAACCGCGTCGCGCTCTTTTGTTCGCCAGCGGAAAAATAACAAATACTCAATCAGCCCGAGCCTCTCGCTGCGGCGACCTATTTAATCAGCCCTGCTGTCGTTGAATGCTGTTCAGCACTGGGTGTATTGACTGCTGATGGGGCCGTGGTTTGTGTTATTACGGCCTCCGGCGTTGTTGTCCCAGCGGCGCTTATTCACGCTGTCTTACATCTCCGCCTTTAAAAACAAAAAAAAAATTCACCGCACAGAGAAATGGTCACGATCGCAAATTGGATCCCGCCGATGTGGATTTTTAGCGCCGGCGTCTGTAATCTAAGTGCTCCGCGTGCATGACGTCCATTACACCTGCCAGCCCTAAAATCTACCCTCGTTAAATTTTTTTTTTTTTGCAACCCTTTCATTCAAAGAGTGGGGCCATTTGTCACTTCTGTCACTTTGATTGCATCTCTCCGTTAAAAGGAAGCAAATTGCGTTTTGGTGCAAACACCCGATGTGCGTGTCGCTCTCACGGGAAGCATCGCACTTTTATTTCTAAAAAAAAAAAAAATCTGTGTGCAAAAAAAAAAAAAACAAATCCTGGCCTATAATGAATAACAAAGAGCAATATTTCAGAAGAAATCCGCTATTTTATGAAGTCTGACGTCCTGTGTGTCCTCTGGCCTCGGAAGTCTCTCACTAAATGAATTTGGAGACCTTATTTTCCAATCAGGGCCACCAAAGGAGGAGGATAAAGGCACAGAGTGGATGAGCAGATTGGGTGATTGATGACAGGGCGTGAAGGAGGAGCTGTTTGTGCATTTCACTGGGAAGAAAAGGATTATTGTGTGTGTGTGTGTGGGAGTTATGACACCCCGGCTCCCCCACAGCTCCGGTAAACAGTGTCATTATCAAGCGCCTCCTGGAGTGGAACCGCGGGGGGGGCTCCCATCCAGGAAATAGATATTCCACTTTGTCCTGCCTGACCCAGAAATAGCGTGAAGCCGCAACACCCAGCTATTGACTCGCGGAGATGCGCCCTCGTCGATGACTACATTTAGGCTTCACAGCTGGAAGTGTGTGTGTGTTAACTTAGCCAGCAAGCCCCCCGCGCCCCCCAACCTTGACATCCTGCATGCTCCTCCCCGTCACACCTGCCAGTTCGATTGATCTCCCCTGAACCGTCTTCTCTTAAAGTGACGCGCGCATTTAATAAATAGTGACAGTGATGAATAAAGATATTTGCCCTTCCTTCCAGAAACGTCCTCCATGGTCTACATGGACACGACCACCGCGGCGACGAGGACCACCACCCGGCCCACCACGGTTACCATGACATCCACGGTGGCCAGGACGACCACCGCCAGGATGCCCACGACGACGGCAGCGGCGGCTGCTGCTCAGTGGCCCCGGACCACGCAGAAGGTGGTGGCCCCGCCGCAGACGCCGGCGGAGGGCCTGGCTCCAGAGGACGGCGACAGAGCGCCAGCTTCCTCCAAGCTGCCCAACGTCAGGGTGGAGTACTGCAACCCGCTGGTGATGATGGACATCTCCTGGCCCAAGACCAGGCAGGGGGTGGTGTCCAAGATGCTCTGTCCACCTGGAACCATAGGTAACGATTTGTCCTCATCCCAACTGTCTGCAAGGTGTCAATACACCCCCGATGAGGCCCGGTTCGCTGTGACCCCGCCCCCCTGCGGCTGAATGTTTCTGCAACTCTTTAAAAAGCTGTTGTGCCTTTTAAATCGTTTCTTTCGGCACGCTGTGTTCCAGGTTTTGTCTTTGCCTCCAAAGAGAATGAACACAAGTGTACATTAAGATAAAGCCGATTTGGCTGCTTGAGATATGAAAGCTTTACTTCGGAGGGCAGAACTCAGCGCTTATCGCGCAGTTCATATTATAATGAGACCTGACCACCGAGCGTCGACTTTATATTTCAAACTAAAAGCTCCGGTGTTAGAAGGTTGGAGATAATGCTGCATGCTTGCAATCCAGAACCAAAGCATTGCGTTGTGGGTTAGCGCTGTCAGACATTAAGAGCGTATGCAGATCTCATTTGCTACAACTGCAGAAACTAACTTTTGTTTGGGATTTTCTGAAAGTTCCTGATCATGATTTTTTTAACAGACAGCTCAACCCACATTAGAGAGAGAGAGTGACATCACGCCCTGAAATCTGGCCCGGAGCCTCGAGAATGTTGTTCATCTCATCAATCAGCGCACACACACACACACACACACACAGAGTCAGGCTTCATTAATGGGCCCCACCATCACCCATCGAGACCTCACTAACAGGCGTCATACGGCGAGATAAGAAGGAACACGTACCCCGCCTCCTCTCGACGCGCGCTTCAAAGCCGCCGCTCTTCAGACGCCGCCGCCGCCGCCGAGCGGAACACGACCGCGCGAGCTTCCTCTGCCGCTCTTTGAAAGTTCCTCGAGCTCCTCTTCCATCCACCTCACTTCGCTCGCTGTCACTCTGCCCCCCCCCACAGACTCCCGCTCTCTTTCATGCTCCTTCTCTATAGGAGGAAATGCAGAGACCCCCCCCCCCTTACCCCCCACCCTTATCTTATAAACCCATCAAACGCGAGGCTGTCCGAGGTGGACCGAGGAAGGAAATGATGTGTCAGTCAAAATGTATATCTGTTAATGCCGGCCGCCTCACCCTGCGACTCACCCTCCTCCCCCCTAAGCACAAGCAAGGACGATTTAATGTCAGCGTGAAGCCTTGTTGTTGTCAGCTCGGGAAGTACAGACGCCGCTCGACGCGCGCGAGGGAGCGACCTTACCTCCATTTGCGTTGCTTCAAAATAAGCTGTTTGGTTAAACTGTAAATGCACTGATGAAGAGGATTCATTTGTGTAGAGGTCGATACAGCGGAGCTCTGAAAGCCACATCCAGCATTGTTAGATGCTCCCTTAACAAATCACATCTCGGTCACTGTCCAACGAGCTTCATTGACCTTCCTGATGAATTCAGCGACGGCAGATCAAATTGGCGTTTGTTTTTTTGCAGAAGTCGAACTGTCACATTCAGGCCCTGTCTGGTTTTTAATGATTTAATACAGACAGCGTCCGGGCGAGCTCGTGCACTTCATGTCAGTTGCTGAAAGATAAAATCATCCACTTAGATCATCCATTTTTTTAATCATTTGGAGCGTCGCAGCTTTATTTTGACGGGATTTTGAAAATTAATGGTTTGACACTGACGGCGCTGACATTAGTGGACAGTCCTGACGGGACGGTGTCATCCATCACTCTGTCACGGAGGAAGACAAAATGAGGGCAAACGTAATCGCGGTAAACTGGAAGAGAGACATCAATGCAGCTGCGGCAGTCTGACCGAACGCACCTCCTCTGCCTTTCCTCTCTCTCCAGGCGTGGCCTCATACACGTGCGTGGGTCCAGAGGGATACTGGGACCCCCAGGGACCCGACTTCAGCAACTGCACCTCCCCGTGGGTCAACCTCATCAGCCAGAAGGTACGGAGCAGCGGCATGATGTAACGAGCGGAAAAATGCTTTCCTTAAACTCACAGTTGGCTCGGTTTGAAGAGAGAGAGAGCGTTTTTGTGCTCGATCAGATCACATCAGCACAAGATGGTGTCAGAACAAACCCGAAGCCGTTTGACCTGCTCTGAAAATCCCATCATGGTCACTGAGGATCTATGGTTTGTGTTTTTGTGGGTTTTCTCTTTTGTTCTTTGTCTCGTTTTAATTGGTCAATTAGTGTCATTGATCAGCCAGAGGCTCTACTCAATGGAAGGACTGTGTGTGAGTGTGTGTGGGTTGGGGGGGTGAAAACCTACTACACAGCACCATAACCAAATGGGCTGCTGTGGCTAACGGCTAACCGAGAACGCGGCCTTCTTCTTTCTTTGCACGTCGCATTTATCAAGCGCAAACCATTCGCCTGCATGTTATTATGCACAGCTGCACATAAAGCGTCCCGTGTTTGGATTCATCATCAAAAGAGGAGACGGGTGCTGCAGGTTCCAGGTTGTGAATTGCAGGTGATGCTGGGAAATGTTCTCGTTTAAGCTCATTGGACCCCGAGGCCTGCATGTTATAACGCTTATGATCTACTCCGCGGCATATAGCTGGGCCCATTAAAAACATGGCAGTTAGCAGATGTGGGATGGAGGGCGGCTCTGATGAAGAGAGAAAGTTTTCGCTTCGACTTTCAGTGTGCGGCTGCGTGCGACGCCGGTGTCAAAGATTTCTCGTGAAGCTCTGCGGAGAGGAAGCGGCAAGTCAAGCAATGCGTGTATTTTTAACCAAAGCGTTTTTAATCTCTCCTTCAAGAACATCACACTGGCGGGGACTTTAATGAAGATCAACCTGTCAGAGATGTGAAATGCCCATCTGGCACTGCCGCTGTTTCATGTCTCGAGCCACTGTCCTGTATGTGCCACTGCTCATTACCAGATGGAGCTTTCTCGTATACAGAAAATTAGAAGGAAAAAACAAAAAAAACAAGAACGACTTCAGATAAGCAGAAAGTGTGGAGCCACTTACGCCGCGCTCACCGCTCCCCTAATTAGGAGACGAGAGCAGGGAGGGGACAAGAGGAAAACATCTTCCGAAGTCACTTTCTCCTCCATGCACCTCCGTGAGGAGCACGGTGTAATTGGCTTCACTAATAAACAAAGATAACAGGTGATGCAGGAATAAGCAGGGTGGTACTTTTTTAATGTGCTGCCACTTTGTTTTGGGTTTTTTTTTTTTTTTTTTCAGTCTTATCTCACTGTACCTGATGTAAAAGTGAAAGCTTCGCAGTTCGCCAACTTTTAAACGTACAGACCTGGACCATGCTGAAAGTTAGACACTAGCTGAGGTGATGTTATAGCTAAATTATTTATTGGTGGCATTTTGAATGCTCTCTCTTTGTCTGAGTTGATTTTATTAGGGCGGATTGGTGTCAGATTAATTGCAGACTCTTAATTCTCTGTAGGTTTTAATCTGAGTTAAACCAGAGCCCCCTACAACCTTTGAAAAATATAAGAAATTAATATATCTCACTGTCATTTCTTGACTTATCCTCTTCTATTTTAATTAAGCCAGTTTTTTTTAATGTTTGGTGAGAAGAGGATCCAAAAATAAAGGCGTCTCTATATGTCTGATATCAGGGGACGTCTCTTCACTTTAATAACCCCCAGCTTGGTCGATGTAGTGCTGTAAACCAGCCTCTCAGTGTTTGTGGTGAGTCATTCGCCACTGACTGTATTCTTCTGTAGCTTCACAAGGCAGATATTATGATTAAATAGAAAAAGGGAGACTTCATCAGCTATTGTCTTGACTTGTGGTTCAAACACGGTTCACTGGACCTCCATAGTTACCGTTGCCAAGTGGTTAATTTGTAAATCAGGAGGATCTGAAAAACCGAGGACGCTGTCCTGGGGGAAACACAGGCATCAAAAAACCCACAGGGTCTGGAGCACATCGGTGCTGATGTTTACTGTTAGATCTTACACCAAAACCAAAATGTTTTGATTTTAAAAAGAAAGCATTATGTAGAAATAAACAGAGTTCCGGCCCTCTGACTCGCAAATTCCAAAAAGTCTGCATAATGGTCCCGATGGACAAAGCGATGTTGACTAAAACAAAAGAGAACTGCGAGGAAAAACAGTTTAGTTTCCATTTTACCTCATTGTCTTGGTCTATTTGCCTTCTTGAGAGACACTCGCCTGATAGGACAAATAGATTGAAGACAAAACACTGGTCCCTGAAGGTGGGAGCGACGCAGCCTAGCAGATGTTGGTTCGCTGTAAAACAAAGAAGAAGGAGAAATCACAGATTTATGTGCAAAACCAGATTTGTGTGAAAAATAGCTGAGGGTGCAGGCGGGAAGCGGCACATAGGGAATACTTCTGCGTACGACCCTGAGCTAGACAATAATAAATGTGTCGTGATGAAGAGCGACGGTGACATTTGTAGGGTAAGGCTCAAAGGGAGGAAAAAAAAAAAAAAATCCCTGCTAATTTGAAAGTTCACCAGGAAAGCTCCTCAGAGTCGAGGGAGCAACAAGACGAGTGGAGCTCAGAGCCAGACCTCCACAGACACAGCAACCCGAAAGCCCAGAGTTCTGTTCAGGAGTGTTGTACAACACAAGCATGTTCAAATGGCCATTACCTCAGGTTCCCGGGAAACTGCGGCAACGGCTTTTATACGAGCTGCTGTCTGCCGTCTTTGTGAGATCACAGCTCGGCTGGAAGATAGCGTCAGGGAAGCTCGGAGCCGGGTTCGGGCGAGGTGATCGATGGAATGAACTTTTAGACCGTCCGCACGCTGGCGAGTTGATGGTCTGCTGCGTTGACCTGAGGCTGACCTGACGTCTGAGGGATGGGACGTCAGGGACAGCAGAGGGCTGCTTGCTAATAATGGAAGCAATAATGTGAAGGCTGTGTGTGTGTGTGTGTGTGTGGTGCATGGCTGCAGAGGAAAGGATGATCCTGCAGAAAGGTCTACATTAGGATATTTATGTCGCTAAGGAGCTGGCTTAGAGTTTTCCTCAAGCGAAGCTATGTGCTGGCAGCTGTAGGTGTGTTTGTGTTTCTGCTGGATTTATCCCGATAAAGTTTTTTTCTTTTGATTGATCTGATGGTGCTAATCACCGCGCCCTGCTGTGGGTCCGGCCAGGTTAATGGCTCATGGTGTTTACTTGGTATGTGTTTGATGTAATGTGGCTTTCCAGCCTCAGTGAATGAAGGTTTTCCTCATCACATGTGAACAGGTTTTAAAAAAACTAAACCTAAATGAAAACTACCTAAACCCCATATGCATTAATTGGATTCTCGATTATGCAAACAGGAGTAACTGATCTCTCCATTTTTTATTTATTTTTTTATTTGCAATAAATCCCAAGACAAAAATAAAGTGAGGGAAGTGCACGTCCACCAGCGTCTGTCCTGCGTGCACCACATGCTCCCTTTAGTTTCATAAAGGTCTAAGGCTATCTGGGGAAATTCCTTCAATAGTTTGATTTTATAATTGCTTCCAGGTGCACAGTGCCGGCCCCCGTGTACCATCTTGGCATATTAATTGCATCCAATAAAGCAGCAATGAAGGAAAATGCATAGGCTTAAGAGAATGTATGTGCACATTTACATAGCCTGCAAGTTGGCACGTTTTCTCCCGTGGAATTTCAGTCACAGTTTGATTTCTTTTGTTCCGTTTCGTTTCCTCAGCTGAAGGCTGGAGAGACGGCCGCGGTCATTGCCAGGGAGTTGGCGGAGCAGACCAAGAGTAATCTTCAGGCGGGGGACATCACCTACACGGTGAAGGCGATGGTCCAGCTGGTGGATCTGCTGGACGTGCAGCTGAGGAACCTCACGCCAGGCGGCAAGGACAGCGCCGCGCGGAGCCTCAACAAGGTAATGAAGACGAGGAAGGAAACCCCTAAAAAACATGTTATCGACGTGTCCTGCTTCTCTGCACCTTGATTGCGGGCTCACCTGTAGGCGTGCACTGGTTTTTAATTTAAGCAAAAGCAAACGCGTCTACTCCCCGATTCACCTGCGGCGGCGAGCTCAAACAATACTTTCTGTCTGCAGAGCTGCCAGCGGAAATTCAAATGTCAGTCTTTAATTTGCTGGAGAGACTTCAGTTGCATAGGAGCCCGAACACCTGTTCTGGGATCGCTTTTTTTTTCCGAGCGGTTTTTATTTCATTGCCACAACAGACACAGATGTCCCCATTGAGATTTTAGTGCCAGTTTTCTCCGATGGAGATGGGAGGCAGTAAAGATGGCCGAAAGGGCCTCGGAAGGGAACACGGTAGAGTAAATTCACGCTGAGGAGCAACTAGAGTTCATAACGTCCTCTTGAAAAAAAAGTTTCTCGTAAAACATGGAGGTGGAGGGAGTTGCTGCGGCAGAGACATTTGAGATGAGGTCATAGGTTCACAGCTGATTTCTAAATCTCTTCTACTCTATACAGACAGTGTGGGACATCTAAAAAAAGTCCCTGTTGCTTCCTCTTGTATCCGCCTCCCTCTGCCAGTGCCAGTTTCCCTGAGGAATCCCCCCAGGAGTCCTCGATTCTCGTCCCCTCTGACCTGGCAGCGCCTGTTGTTTACCTCCTGAGCTGAATCATTCTGACACGATCTGCGGAGAGCTAAGCGAAGTGGAGATGCATTTCATTTGATAACGAGGCTCGTCGCTCGCTGAGATCAGCGTCGTTCTCGCGATCAAAGGGGGGCTGGCGAACGGGCCGCAGACGGGCCCGTTTCCAGAGGAGCGGGCTGGGATGTAGAGCGAGAGTGCGGCGCCTTTATGGGGGGAAATGTTGTTAATCTGTGTGGGATTTAACAGAGTGGCTCTGTTGGCTTCCGCCGTTTGAATCAGGAGTCGATTCGCTCTCCGTGCGCTGCCGAGTTGCATCTTTGAGTCTGAGCTTCCTCGCTGTTTGTCAGCTTTTCTCTCCGAAATGGGCACAAATGGGCCTCTGTTTTGGAACGGAAACACTTTTTATTCCTTTTGAAAAAAAACATTTCCTCTCATCTTCTCCAGGAATAAAATTAAAATACAGACTTAAACTGCTGCTTACTAAGACAACACAGCTAGAAACTCTCCCAGTGAACAATTCAAAGTGAACTACTGTTACTGAACTGCTGTTTCCAAGAATAATACAATACTATTGATTTCTTTATCTGAAGGGAACGTTCAACTTTCCCCCCCTCACTTCTGTGCTTCAATCAGAAATGTATTTTAAGAAGAATTGTGTGCCTTGTTGACCTTTCTCTAACTGCTGTTGCATTTTCTCCTGGTTGCAGCTGCAGAAAAGAGAGCGCTCTTGCCGGTTTTATGTTCAGGTATTTGGATGTACTTTCTCCCCATAACTTTGCTGTCACTTTCATTTTTATGTTATTCGTTTTTTGTTTTGTTTTTTTTTTTACATGTACTTTGAGGTTTGACCTTTTGGAATTCCAAAAAGAATGAAAACACAGAGCCGCAGTTCCATAGATAGTGTAAAACCAAACTGCGGCTGTGCGGAATCAAACGGTCAAATTTCATTAAGATCATTGCATCCAAGTGAAAAGCATCAGTCCCTGGATCCGTCCGTCCTCTCCTCACGTGCCATCACTCACCCCTGCATGGATGTGTCGTAACCTCCCCGTCTAATAACTTTGGCTTGAGCGTGAGTCTGAGAAGTTTAGGTATTTTGATGCCACGTAAGCATTGTGGATTTCTCAGGCGTCTCCCATCATTTTCTTCTGAAAGCATCGCATCAGCACTGGCTTTCAGTGAACTCGCCCACATCAGTCAGAACGAGTAAACCTCTCAGGCATGTAACACACTTCCACATTTCTCTGCAAATGCTTAAAAGCCAAAAAAAAAATGACCTCATTATACCAGGAAGTCAACTTCTAACCACTAACTCAGCCAAAGTTGTGGCATGTTATGATTCTCCCTAATGCATAATACATGTGTGTCCTAATTTAAGTGGGCTTCACTCAGCTACTTCTCCTGGCTACTGAGTGATTTCTGTTACCCCCCTGGGGGGTGACATCCGAGCTGTCGTCAGAATCATTTATACTTTGACACGAGAACTATGTGAGAAGTTGACATCCCCTGGACAGATTTGTCCAATAGGCTCGATGTTTGTTTACATGTATGGATTGTATATGTGTGCCCTTTAAGTGTGTGCATCCTGGTGCGTGTCTAGGCCAGCGTTTTCTGTCCAGTTAACATCATTTTGTTTGCATACCGGTCTCTGGGTCGCTGTCCTTGGTCCTGAAAACACTGTTTTCTTTTGTTCTCCTCCCGTCAACCCCTGGATAACCTCTGGAGGAAACAGTCATTTGTTCTGCGGAGATGCTCCAACTCAGAAGGTTTTTGTTTATTCCTGGTTCGTGTTTGAACCGCCAGCCGTCAGTGTGGCTAACGAGGAAGCAGAAGTTGCGGTACTTTTAATATTTTGTACTCTGCTGTGGTTTACACCTTGCGCCACCTTTGTATTCCGCACGCATCTGCTCCGCCAGGCGCCTTCTCCTCGGTTCTGTCCCCGAGCTGCGGGGCTGACAAATCCAAAACAACGGCGCTGCGCTTTTCACTCGACGAACCGGAATAATGGAGGAACATCTCTGGCCTCAGGTAAACGCGGGCGTGAGGGACGTTCATTGATTAGGGAAATTGGGCATTGTTTTCTCCGACGGGGCCCTGGTGGCCGACGTGAGTGGGATTGGCGTGGTTACGTTCAAGTTTCCTAATAGTCCGGAATAATACACAGGCGTCGTGGTCGACTCGTGGTGATGTGTGTGATGACGAGGAGCTCTCATGTGGGCTTCCATCACAATCCGGTGCTGAATGAGTAGACGGCTCTCGACTTGTCTGTCTCATTATAACATCAGGCATGTTCCAACCCACAGAGCGCTCTTTGCTGTTTCACATCCTCACAATCTGCAGCCGCGACCCCGCTCCCACTGATCCTCTGCAGATAAATCAGCGCTTTAGTACTTTCCAAGCCTTTTCCGTTGTTAATAAACAGTGATATCTGCTGTATGTCACAGCCAATTTAATCCCGCTGAATGGAATTTGGCCTTGATAAAGCCACAGAGCATGTAACGATCAGCTCCCTGTGTTCTGCGTTCACCCCGCAGGAGTGTTCCCCCCTGTGCTGTGCTCTTTGATTTTGAATAAACTTGATTTAAAAAAAAAAAAAAAAAATGGCGGCCTTCCCGCCGTGCCTTTTGGTCCTGTTAATGGCAGCTTGTTTATAGGCAGTGACATCACGGTCAGCCAATTACTGTGATTATTTCTATCCATGTTGCACCGAGCTGAAATCAAGCCTCGGCAGCTTTGAAACCACCACCCCCCCCCTCCCCCGCGGCCATTTATTTTGTTTCAAGTCGAAGATGTGGGGTTTACAGCGAACGGCTCCCCGGGTTTGACACGTAAAAAAAGGTCCAAATAATGCTTTGTACCTTAGTAAAAGCCAAGTGAGTGTGAACTTTGCGGGCCGCGGGGAGGATATTGAGCTCCGACCCCTCATTAAAATGACAACTTTGCGTGGGAACGCCGCGGTGCAGGCTGACCTCAGAGCAGGCGCAACGGAGGAGGAGGCTCCTCGTCCGGGGGAACGTAACGAGATGATAAAATTTACCCCCGGTAGTCAATTTCTTGAAAGATGAAGATAACCGCGGACTGCTGTGTGTTCATCCGCTCGTGCATTGATTCTGAGGAGGCCCGGGCACTAAACTGTGGCCCTCGTGTAAATTATTACACTATTTAAAAGCTAATTACAATCACAGGAGATCTGCAAACCTGTAAGAAAGAGGTTGTTCTCCTCTGTGAGTCTGTCACCTCTCTCCAGTTGAGGCGGTTTGGCTGTCGGGGGAAGTGTAACGGCGATAGTGGTAGCGCGATGAGAACTGAGACATAAGACAAGAGGCACGAAGGTAATCCCTCAGCAGCTCACGTACAGTACACAGACACCAGCTCCTGCTCAGAGAGAGGCTTCATGAAATATTAAGCAAGAATGCTGCAGTGATGCTCAAAGGAGACAGGAGGCAAAATAAAACGGGCAAAAGAGAGGCAGAGATGATGCAACAGCTCGGAGAGGACAGCGGCAACAAGATATCCCAACTTGTTTGGGTTGTTGTTGTGCATGTTTTTTTTTTTTTTTTTTTTTTATTGTTTCACCTGCTTTTGAGATCAGCCTTCAGCTTCAGGAAGAGAGATGGCGAGCAGGGAGGGAGAGGGATGCGAAGGGAGATCAGACTCCGCCAGAATCAATTTCGCAGACCCAGAGTTCATTTCATCAATCAGCACACAGATGGAGGCTCACAAGCACACGCACGCTCACACAACATGGAACCAGTGCCAGGCGAAGAGTAATGTATGCCCCCCCCCCCGCGTGGTTACAAACGGCCTGTGCGCCGCGGTGTTTCGGCGCCGAGTCGCCATCCTCACCACATTCCGGCAGAGGGTCCATTCAGCGATTAGCATTTCCTCAAGTGCCAGGCTCCGGAATACGTTACCCCCCCCCAGGACGGCAGCAGCACCGCTCCGTTGACAGATGGAGTGGCAGTGCGCTAATGGCGGTAAAATAGCAGCATGCCGCCGCCATGTCTCTGCCATGCAGCCGGCACAGAGCGCGATGATGATGATGATGGTGGTGGTGGTGCCGCTCGGGTGCACCGCTGCCACCACCTCCCGCTGTCTCGCCAAACAATCTAAAAACACTCGAAAATTTATTATTAACCTTCTGAGCTTAAAGGGATGATTTGATATTTTAGCTTCCTCTTGTTGTTTTACCAGAATTTGACAATTTGTTTCATTAATTTGAAAAGGTTTAATTAACTGAGGTCTGAAGGTGCTGCGGCTTTTTACTGTTCCTTGTACGAAAGAGAATGATGATCACGTGCTGTGTTCGGTCGACCTGCTGAGAACTTTCCATGGCTGTTTTCTCTGAAATCAAAGACAGGGATTAAACATAAGGGAGGGATTTGGAGTTCAAAATGAAGCAGTGTTGTGAACGTTAGTCATCACTTCTCGCCTCTGCTGACAGAAAGGATAAGATGGATGTGTTTTTCACCCTGAATGGCGCTGAAGCACGTCTATAAACCCAGATCAGCCCAGTTTTAAAGCAGCTGGTGTCGGAACGAATGCAAAATCTACGATGACATTTCACCGACTTCACCCCTGGTTGCAAATTCTTGTCCAGGATAAAACATTGTTTTGATGCCAGATAGGAAACATAAGCAAGGGCTTTGATGTAAAAACATGTTGACATGCATTTACTATCAGTTTAAAAATATTCGACCACAGAGGAGAAATAAATGAAGGACATGTCATAAATGTCCTCAACGGAAGCTTTAGTGCCGTTTGTCGCACAGATGGATGAACAAAACACTCAGGGACACAAAACAGGCCATGTTGCTGGAGCTATTCCACTTGTCCAAGTTGTAAACAGACATGGAAGACGCTTCAGCTGGGTGTACATTTTTGTGATTGTCCCAGCACGAGGACCAGGTTGGCCTCAGAATTTCCTTTAACGGAATTTGACCGTCTCTGGCGACAGGAAAATGCTTTCCCTTTCGAGCAGCACTGAAGGACAACACCCTGCGTCGGTGTTGGGAGAGCATCTAACAGACTTGATATAACAATAGTTACTTTTGCAAGTTTCACCTTTAGTCCAGTTCTTCCCAAATCCCTGTCCTCCAGTCCAGAGCCTCCGTGTCTTCCTTCTAAAGTTTGACAGAGTTTGCGATTAAAAAGCTGAGGTTGCAATTACTGCAGTAGAGCTATGAGATACAGATATGATGCAAAAAAAGAATTTGGGTCCAAATGATCCATTATATATTCCTTCCTCATCACGAACCTTTTTGACCTTCTCCTGTGCACGTGATCAAAAGGGAGGCGGCGACTCTGCAACTCTGCAACTCCATCGATCATTTCTCTGAGGAACCATTATTGCTTTTTTTTAAGAAGTGCAGAGGAATAGAAAAAAAAAAAATCTTGCAGTAGTGAACTGAGGGGGGGGGGGGGGGGAGAAGGGGGGAGAGAGAATGTCAATGCCTGAAGAAAAACAGCTCCTTAATTGAGAGTGAATCAACCTCTGCCTTGAGCTGAATGTCAAAGGCTGTGAATGGAGACTGGCTACAGATAATGAATGATTACCTCACCACTGGAGTGTGAGTGTGTGTGTGGAGCCGGGGCTGTTCTTGTATGCAGGCAGGTGTAAAGGTGTGTTTCCACTCTTGCGTCATGGTGTCCCCATGTCTGTGTGTGTGTGTGTGGGCGGCTCGGTGCAGTTGATGCTCTGAATAAGGACCAGCCAGCTGCTGCTGTTTGAAATTCCCTCTCCGCTCCAGTCGTCCGCCTCTCCTCACGATCACAGCGATTCCAAACAAATGCACAGGTAATTGCAGGTTTCCCTAACACTCGTGCTTTGTGACGATCCGGGTTCTTCTTATTACAAAAATCGCTGGATACACTGGAGCAGTGGGTTCTTCTCATTGCCTCTTCTGGCGATGTCTTCCTTTGGAGAAAAGGGAGCACAAAATATCTGAGCGCGGCTTCAGTCACGTGTGTGATTCTCTCTGCAGAGTGGCCATTCAGGAAATGTCTCGTAGTTGTGCGTTTGACCACCTCCTGCACTGTAATGCCTTGCCAATGGCTTTTTTCTTCCGGCTCTTTCAGCTCCTCAGAGCAGCGGCACTGGGAACGAATCTCCTCGCTTGACCATTTAGTATTCCGTTCATAAATCTCGCCATTGGCATTTTTTTAATCTTTAATGGCTCTTAATTTTTCATCTTGTCTCGCGAGCGCTCCCGTTTCTCCGTTGCTCACTCGCCTCGGCATTGTTGCGGGGAGATTGAAGAAGGCGTGATCGCCGTTCGGTGACATTGATATGCGGGAACAAAGATGTCAGCTGAGTGGTCGCAGATGGCCGCTACCTCTTGTTCGCGGTGTGATCGTCCGCACGGAGGAAACCTTTGTCGCACCGATTACACACTCTCGCCTCAGGCCGTGTAAGAATTGGCCTGTAGTCTTGTAAGTATTGGCTCTGATTCATTTACATGATTAATTCCCCCTGGAGACGAGAAGGGGAACAACATCACCGGTGTCGTCCAAAAAAACACAACTTGTAAATGAACTAGTAATAAGGGCACGGATGTTGATGAAGTAGTTTTCAGTCCGAATGGAGAAGACGAGCCTCTTCCTCCCACAATCCCACAGGATTGTGTGATTATTCTATTTTCATTCATGAACTCTCTTTCATCCCGCTTCACTCATTTAAACAAATCACCATGCAAACAAAAACAGCAGCCAGTCGCACGCCCACTCCTCTTTTCCTTTCTTGGACTAAATCGATGATTTGGCTTCCGCAGGCGATGGTGGAGACGGTGAACAACCTGCTGCAGCCGCAGGCCCAGGCGGCGTGGAGGGAGCTGAGCACGGGCGAGCAGCTGCGGGCCGCCACCATGCTGCTGGACACGGTGGAGCAGGGCGCCTTCGTGCTCGCCGACAACTTGCTGAAGACGGACATCGTGCAGGAGAACACCGACAACATCCGTGAGTAGAGGGAAAAATCATCTTTAGCAGGCCGGCGTCAGAATGGAAGCTGCCGGACTGAATTTCTTCCAGCTCTGTGCCTTTTCATCTCGGTTGCTTTATTTCCATGAGTAAACCGACTCTACGAGGAGTCAGATAATATGCTGGAGAGCAGATTATCTGCTCGGTTGGAGGAGCGCTCGTTCGGTCCTTGTGACGCTCCCCTCACGTGTGAAGTGTCTCATCCTTCACCGGCCCTGTCCGTCCGTCGCGGGGTCACAGGGTTCACCGCGCTGCTATTGATCCACTGTCATATCGACAGCCGAGCACTCGAGGCTGTGGAGCGAGTGTGAAGGTCACTGGTTTAACGCCGCCGCCCCCCCCCCCCCCCCCCCCCGGGCGGGCCCCCCCCCACCCAGAGGAAGGAGGGATCGACGCGGCGTCTTACAGCTGACGGCAGTTTGCTGTAAATTGACAATTATCTCAAATGATTGTGTATATATTCGTGTCAATTATCGGCGGGAATTAACCGCTAGTCGTGCAGATCAGGGATCAGTGCTCATTACTCGGCTTATAAACACCGAGCGAGGACGCAGAATGGAACTTCTGTCGCTGCCGTTTTCCCCCGGCAAGGCTTTTTGAAAACTGGATACATCAGTTGTTGAAAAGTGGAATTTATCAAATGTGCGGGTTTGCATTGAGAATCATTTACGCAGCACAAAATGGAATTGAATAACTTCCCACAGACATTGGCGAAGGGAATTAAGGAAGAATAATGTGATGATGTATTGCCCTCGTCTCTGAACATGCTTTTTTTAATTTATTTATTTTTTTCCCTCGCTCCTGCTGCCATGGCAACCTAAAAATATAGGTCTGCTGACTTAAAAGGAAGCAAGCGTTGGGAGAATTAATAAAATGGATTTTATTGTATCTGGCACACAATTCATCTGGGGAAGGAGATTCTGGGCTTGTTGGAAGGTGGGAATGAGACGGTGGCTGCGCGGCTTTATAGCGCTCAGCGCTAGCCTGGTTAATTATGTGCCGGTGACATGTTTACTAGGCCTTATCTCTGTGTTTGCTCGGCTCATTTTTTCCGCAGCCGGTTGGCTCCCTGCAATCCCTCATGCCACGCGGGGCAGTTAAATGAGGGCAAGGAGGCCCATTTAAACATTGATAATCCCTGCAGCGGCTAATTATTGATCTCTCCTGGCGAATTACAAGCAGGGCGACACGCCCGCAGGTGCGCTGCGGCTCGCCCACGTCGCACCTGGTGACGCTCGCTCAACGTCAGACGGGGCCGGCGACGCCGATATTGAAGCTGAGAGAATTTCCAATGTTAGCCTCCAGCCGATAATGAGATCTATTTTCTTTGCTCGCCAAGAAAGCGGATGTTTCCTCAGCCATTGTGTCCTTGTGTTTGTGTTCACGCGACACAGTGCGTGTGCTCGTCTGGGCCTTTGTCTGCACGAGAGGGGTGCTTCACTCGCCGCGCGGTAATCTTATGAACAGATTTCTGCCGATTAGCATGTGATTTAAAGCGGCTTTGAAGGTATAGCCTTTGGGTCCAACAACTACTATGGCATCAAAGAAATTCCCCAAAGCCCGTCGTAAGCTCTTTTACACAGCCACACAGGGGAAGCAGAATGAGAGCGAGGGGAAGAAAAATGCTCCCTTTCTTCTGAAGGCAGGCCTGGAATCCAGGGAATGGTGAGCTATCTGGGGTATTGTCTTAGCTAAGTTGAATAGGAATGTATCACCACCACCACCCCCCTACCCCCTGCACCCCTGGGCCCTTTGGAAAAAGCACAAGAGAATGTTCATACAAAGTTTTTTTTTGTATTTTATTTTTATAGAAAGTAAGAGAAGCCTTGATGTGAGCACAGATACAAAGCACAGGTTCAACCTGGCCTCCTTTGTACCTTTTCGCCGGTGCTAACCTTTATCAAATGGAGATGATGTCATCAGGGTGGTGGTGGGGGGGGGGGTTCTGTTTCCCACGTCTTGATTTCAAGTTGAGATTGACCTCTCAAGTTAGTGGGACAGACACTTTTTGCACCCTGTGTTATGAGCCTCCTCCCACTGTCCATCAATGGACTTTCACAATAAAATAATGAATAAAATAAATAGGAATTCAATTCAATCCTAAAATGAAATACAGTGACGAGCACGTATTTTAATTCAAGGTTACTTTAATTAAAACTCGTACGAGTTGTTTTTTAAATCTTTCCATCTGTTCCCATAGTATTTAACTACCTTTCAGGAAACTGCAGATTCTCATTCGACATCATAACTGCTTATTAGAAAGTGCAGCATCATGATGTGTATCCACTGAAGAGACTGCAGCTCGTGTCCTCACAGGCCGGTTCCTCCTCACCGCTCCCCTCTTCCTCCTCCTGAATGTGAGGCTCGTGCTGCTCTCCTCCTCCTCTGCGCCGTAGTGAATCAGCGGATTCATTCCAAGTGCATTTAGGAGCTAATGTGACATTTAGGAATGCCTCGACTTCACACAGGTCACAGGTACTCGAGATTAGCGCACACTCAGCTGCTTTATTACAACGAATGGTATCGTAGTGTAATAACTTTGACGGGATGAGCTAATTCTTCTTCTTTTTCTTCTTCTTTCAGCCCGGCTCATATCAGCAGCTCATTTTCCTCTGCTGTATGACGCCGGAGTCTTTGAACCATAAATTAGGAGCTGGCTTCAGACACAACAGCTGTTGAGTTGCGGCAGAGGCGAGCTCGTCTTCCCTCGCTTGTGTTTATCTCCCCCTCGCATCTCTCGCTCTCCGCTCTTCATGAGAAGAAGATTCCTTGAAATGAAAGCTTTTTTTTTTTTTTCAAAAGGGCAAACACAGCCTTTGTAGTCATTTTAGTCATTTTAAACAGTTTAAGAGGAAACAGCATCCCCCGAGCGCCTGATAATCACTTCATTATGAAATCTATAGTGAGACGTTCACCTCCGCCTGAACAGAGAGTGGAGAGAGAGAGGGTGGGCGGGGCCTGAAAGCGGCGGGAATCAAGATAGGAGCTGATTAATTACAATATGGATGTTTGAATCCGTCAAGTGGCTGAAGACATTGAGGCCAGGAGCAAAGCATTATGGATCGCCTCACTTCATTGTGCAGTGTTGCTCTTGTGTGCATGTGTGTGCAGAGCTGGAGGTTGCGAGAATGAGCACAGACGGAAACTTACCCGATCTGAAGTTCCCGCAGACCGGAGGACAAGGCAACTCCATCCACCTTTCTGCGAACACGCTGAAGCAGCACGGGCGAAACGGTGAGCAGTCAAGCCGACGGTGAAATAAATTGTTTTATTGTATAACTTCCCGGCTCGATGGATCCTCTGTAATTAATCCAAACCCCCCTTTTGTAATTTCTTCTCTTTTCCACTTGTGGATGTGACGTGGACTGGCGCCGAGGCGGTTTTTGTTGAAATGTCATTACTCATCGCGGAGAATTGAATTCCAGCCGCCGCCCCAGATCCTTTTGTCGTATGAAGAGCAGGAATAGCTCCGCCACCTTTAAATAACGCCCCGGCCGCAGCCCTCTTTATGTTCAAGTGTGCCGGCTGCACTGTAAACGAGGCAGTTAGACACAATGCACGGCCGTCTCCAGGAGCGACGCAGGCCCATTTTTAGTTTTGATTATCGGCGCCCATGCAAATCAGAGCGGGAGTCAAGCTGCGCCCGCTGCCTCTCCAATAGACGACTCCGTCCACGTCCAGCCGTGCCAGGGCCGATCATTAAAGCAGGGTGGCGGATATCTCCCCCGTCCTCCGGCGCCGTTAGCACCCAAATTGTTTTCCTTTTCATCTGAGTGAGTGATCTCGGTGGCGGCGGTGGTGCAGGGGGCTCTCTTCTCTTTCATATCGACGCTCAAAAGTTGAGACAGCAGGAGGGGAAGGAGGCGTGCGGCGGAGAGAACGAAGGGAGGAAATTATTAACAAGAAAAATGCTCACTTTTGTCGGCACAAATAGAAAAGTGGCAACCGCATTCTTTGAATACGAAATTAAAATCAATGTTTGTTGACGTAGCAACAGTTTCTTTATCCTTCTTGTTTTTTTTTTTGTTTTTTTTTTGCCTGTTTTTTTTCCGCCGGCCGGCCACCGGTTTCTGTTTTGACAGTTTCAGTGTATACACTCTCTGATTCCTGTGTTAACAACACTTCTGCTGAGGGATTGTTTCCAGTATTGTTATTTACAGAACACCCCAAGTGTTGCTGCAACTCAGCAATTCAATTTAGAAGCCACTTAAGTAGTGGATATATATATTTATCTGGGCTGCTTGGGTGCAGGGAGGAACACAACCATCTGACACATTCTAGTTCAAACACAAAGGCGACCTAAAGCTACCATATACAGTTATATTTAGACCATAGGTCTGTGTTTACAGCTTGAGAGGAACCATTTCATGTGTGGACATGACACTCACCCCAGCTGGAACTAACTAGGAGGATGTTTATATTCCACCACATCAACACCAGCTTCCATCCATGGCTTTTATATCTCATTATTATTGGTCCATCTTCATCTGATGTTCTTTAGGTGAGATCCGGATCGCTTTCGTTCTATACAAACACATCGGCGTCTACCTTTCGACGGAGAACGCCAGCATGAAGCTGGGCAACGAGGCCCTCGCCACCAACTACTCCGTCATCGTCAACTCGCCGGTAATCACGGCGGCCATCAACAAGGACTCCAACAAAGTCTACCTCTCTGACCCAGTCATTTTCACCATCAGGCACCTCCAGGTAAATTTCTGCATCTGTTCCAGTCTCTGTGCTTTTCGCTTTGATGTTCCTCCCTTTGCCTCTGCTATGTTTTATGTCTCTCTCTCTCTCTCTCTCTCAAACTGTCTTGATTGAACCATTCCATCACGATTCCCTTTATCCCTGAAGCACAGCAAAAAACTGCACAAATCCCATCTCAAGGCGAGAAAATTGAGTTAGAATGAGGAAGTTTTGTTCAAAGAAATGTGTGAAGAATTAAATCGTGCAAAACAAAATTGCTCGCAAGGTGTTGCCGGGGATGCATGTTGTCGTTTATTAGTTTGAGCAAACACCAGCCTGATCTCCTGAACAAATAGCAATCTCAGCGAGCATCACTGCAGGCTGCTTAGTCATTGTGGGAGTCGCGACTTCTCCCTCTTGACTCCATTATCTCCTCCACACTCTGCTACCCTGGAAATATCCCTGGTTTGTCTACAAACAGCGCCCTCAGCGATTATCAGGGATGTTGAACAGCCGCGACAGAGCGGCGGCGGCGTCTCTTGTGTGGGAGGGGACGTGGTCAGAAGCGGGAAAAGCGGCGCGCAGAGGGACGGAGAGAAAAGAGAAGCTTCTGGGTGTCAAAATTAAATGGCTGGAAATGTCAGGGGTCAATACCGGCATAGTTATCGCTGTGACTCACCTGCCTTAAGTGTAATTTGTAATTTGGACAGTAGATTCAGTAATTTTTACTGCTGGTCAAATGTTGGGGGCACCGGCTCTTTTATAACCTTGTCTTGCTCAGCTGGAGTCATTTCAATAAAACGGTGCCCTTTTGGGAAAGTGTGTTTTCGACTCCGTGGCCCCGTCCACTTATTAAACCGGAGAGAAAAGGTTCGTCGTTTCATCATAATAAAGGGTTCCGGCCATAAACATGCACATTTACATATAGAATATGTTTTGTTGACACCGCTGGCTTCGCGGTGACTCATCAAATCTGCATGATTGCAGTTGAACTTGACTGGATGTAATATTGACGTGTGGAGTGTTTCCATCAAATCAAAACCTCCCACTCCTCCGGTAAACTGGTAAACCAGTGAGAGGTGTTATTAGGCCACCGCTCTGATTAGCTGCTGATTTATGGCTGCGGGCAACAATATTTTCGTACTCCTTCTACAGGGGATAAATCTGTTTATATTTGTATATTTTATCATCTTTTATCTTTGTTAAATTTGTCCTCCAAGGCGTATTTTTGTTTTTGTTTTTTTTTCAGTTCCAAAAATATGACCGTAGAAAATTTCCTCGTTCCTATTTTTCTGCTTTCCTGTCCTGATCCGTCCCCGCCCCTCTGCCGTGCAGCTTTGGATCACTGGCCTTCTGGGACGACGGCGGCGATGTGTCCTCTAGTTATTGTTTCGCTTCCTTGCCTCACCACTTAATGGGACCAATTAAAGCCATTAATGGGACACAGGTTCCATCCTATCTCCTTGCCGCGGCGTATTTTACACAGGGTCCGGGTGTGTGAAGGGTAAATTCAATCAGCGGCAAATTTCCATTCACAGAGGATAAACCTTATTAGGCTAATAAGCCCAGAGCAAGTGTGGAACTGTAAAAAAAACTACAGCGCCTCACGTGTTCGCGAGGAAGCGACCGCAGTTAACCTTGGATGCTGTGAGCGCGCGTTTTCCTCCGAAAGCCACAAAAAAGGAAATTGGTCACAAGAGGCCGAGGCTGTTGACGTATCTGTTCATCAGCGGTTATGTTTCGCCTCGCCCGCGCGTTACCCAGCCCCAGTGTTCTGCGAATGAGTTTTGCAAAAAATGGCAAGCGAGATGGAGGGGAGGCGCGCTCGTCGTTAGGGCCGCGGCCCGGCGCAGGCAGAGGTGGCAGCCCATTGTCACGCGTTGCAAGTTGAAGAGAAAGGTCAGAAAAACACAAGGAAAAAACAGGCATGTGGCCGCTTGATGCTGGATGACAGTAAAACCACCTGCTGCTCGCTTTACAATGGCTCTGGATTGCAGTGGGAGGAAACGGCCTGTTTGGAGATAAAGGACGGCGGAAATGGAGGACACTAACGTGATTAAATCCACATCCCTGTGTTTTCACTAAGTGACCAGACGCCATGTTCCTCTCTTTGTTTGTTTCCCAGCAATCCAAGGAGAACTTCAACCCCAACTGTTCATTCTGGAGCTACTCCAAGAGAACCATGACCGGCTTCTGGTCGACGCAGGACTGCCGCTTGCTGGGCACCAACCGGACGCACACCACGTGCTCCTGTACCCACCTCACTAACTTCGCCGTCCTCATGGCACACGTGGACGTCAAGGTAGAAAGATAATGAGAAATGAAAATGGAAAAAACCTGTCACGGCCAAGGAGATAACCACCTTATTTTTTCTTCTTTTGTTGTGAAATGATACATGCAGATAGATTCTAACCTTCTCGTGGTCGAAATTATTTTTAAACTGGTGTCTGAAAATAAAGGCTAGTATATTTGTCACGTCCTTAATTTGAAAATAACTGGTTGACAACACGCATCAACCAATAAATAATATATTTATAAAATACTATATGCCCTATAGTTAGCACACATAATGGTATGGGCCTCTTTCACCTGCTGTGCCAGCCAACAAAAAAAAGTATTTTCATTTATATCATGACCTTAACTTTACATTATTCATACAACTTAGTGCCTGGAAGTTGCTTAGAGCCAAACTTGAACGTATTTACCAAAGGAATAAGTGGGAATAAAAGCCTATAAATGTATCCTAATATTACATTTTTAATTAGGCTGCCCTCATCCAAACTGTTTCTTTTATCATAGAATGTTTTTTCCTTTATTTATTTATTCATAAAATTGAAACATTTACATTCCATCCCCACATTACAGTTTCCTCTCGGTGCACCATGTGTTTTTTTGCCTTCGGGGCACCAACAGAAACTAAGTGAACGGAGCGCAGTACAGTAAGTGTGATGGTGATTACTAAGTAGGTGCTAATGATGGCTGTGGAAAAGGAAAAAAAAAGTGATTTGGCCTTTGGCTCGTGTGGAGTGATGGCTGTGGGCAGCTCGCTCACTCAGAAAGAGAAATACAAATGGAAAGGAGAAAAGGAAAGTGAAGTACAGAGTCGGTGAACTGGCGGTCAGAGAAGAAGCTGCGCTGTTGTTCCGATGCTGACGGACAACTTAATTATTTGTGTCGCAGGAGGTTTGAGGAGCTGACACGTCGCACTGTTTCTCAGTGTCTGGTGTGGCATCTGTCTCTCTCCAGAGCCTCCCTCTGGAACCAGTGGGAGGACAAATAGAGAAATAAATAATTAAAAACAAAATCCCTCTTCATGTACACAACCCAATCCAAAATGTGTTCTTCCCTTATACTCGGGGCTAAAGAGAGCCCCTGTTTGTCACTCAGCGGCGTGACTTTCAGACTCGTTAAGCTCTCCGCAGGGCCGACGCCAAGTCTGGAATAGAGAGAGAGCGGCGAAGAATGGGCGCCTTCACGCAATAAAAGCAAAGCAGCGATAGACAGAAAAAAAAAGAAAGAAAGTAAGCAGTAGAAGGGGCGCTTTCAGGCGAGCCAATCCCTAACATTTTGGAAAGCCTGGCTCGCTTGTGGCTCGGCATTCACTGGAGGAAAGTGGACGGCGGTTACACCCCAGTTCTGACTGATAGCGCTTTCTGCTTCTTCCTTTTTTTTTTTTTCACTGCCTCTTTTATTCTTTATTGTTCCGACTTTGGCTGTAATAAAAGGCAGCTTGTTGGAAGTTGCCACCGAGTGAGAGATTCGGAGTCTTTTGACAAACTGTCACTGTGTTGTATCTCTGAACTCACTGAATGGAGCAACAGACAGTGTGTGTGTGTGTGTGTGTGTGCGTGCATACAGGGGAGAGGCAGAGGGAGACATTGTAAGAATTGATGTTTTTGTATCCATGGCAACAGAACATACCATAGCTCATGCTTGCTTTGTTATTACTCATTACCCTCAGAGCAGCAGATTATATTCTAACCTTGTTTATTTCTCAGTGGCATCTCAGGAAGAGAAAAAAGAAGATGGGTAGGCTGTAATTACAATTCTCCTTTGGAGGACGGAGCTTTGCTACAGTATCACCATCATCTTTCATCTCGTTATTTATTTATTTTTTTCCCTTTGGCCCGGCCGATTACTGCGCGTGCGGCAGTTTAGAATAATCACCATGTTATATTACGAGATCTTTACGTTCTGCTTAATAAACCATCGACCGCATCGCAGTGTCACAGCCGGCATCGGGCTGCGATTGCATTCAAAGTGCCACGTACTTCAGTCGAATTAGAAGAGGCAAAATACCCCCCTACCCCCCCCGTGCGGGTGACATTGCGAAAACACTGTCATTTTGTCCTTGACGTTGATTTCAAGATGCCACACGGCTGCTGCCGCCTCTGGTTTCAAATTCAAATGCGCGTATTTCATCGCCCGTGCGTTTGAGGAGGAAGAAAATAACACGGGGACAGTGGATTCGGAGGAAGCAATTTTCCCCCGAGTGATGTATTGTTGTCTGGAAATTGCAATAATTACACATAAATTATGTTTAATCACACCTGACGCCGTGTTCTACAGGCGCTAGTGTGTTTACCTCACATCACTTCTCGACTCCGGCCTGAAGTCACTGTCCTTTGAGCTAATGTATATGCATTAATATGCTTTCTTAACAATAAGCCTTCATCAGTCACCGCACTCAACCTCACATTGATTGCAAGTGCGGGCAACATTAAAAAATAAAACAAATAAAATTTAAAAAAAAACAACAGTGCCCCCACGTTCCTCAGCTTGAGTAGAATGCAGTGCAGGGAATGTAACGCTATTAGACACCCTCATCAGTGGAGAAGCTCCAGACTGCGTCTCATTGGGATTAATTAGGTTTGAAGTCAATTAGTTCCTCGGAATATTTTTTAAATAACATATTCGGGATGTTGTAACGTCGTTGGAAATTTCCGCACGCCGGCACCCAAAGATGTTTAGAGCTCCGGCGGGCTCTGATGTAATGGCCCTAACCGAATTAGCAAACGTGAATTTTTTTTTTTTTTTTTTTAAAGCCACAGACTCACAAGGACTCATTAATGACAAACGACTGAACCGAGCCTCCCGCCGCTCAGGAGTGCACCCACTCGCGCGGTATCTGTCAGACGCAGGCGATCAGGTAACCGCCACTTAGGCGATCACAAGGGCATCGAGTGCTGCCCCGTGTCGCCACTCGAGCCCTTTGTTTGCTAATTTTGAGCTATCTCGCCGGAGAGAGCCGACGCCTCCGACTGATCCTGCAATCTGAGCAGAGGATGCGCCGTTGGCTGCATAAACAAATTAAGGCTGTGCTCGCAGACGGCAGCAGGCAGCTGCAGCGAGAGATTATGTGTCTCCTTTGTCTTCACTGAATGAGCGCAAACAGGGTCTTTTTTTTTTTTTTTTTGAGGAAGCCATGTGAGAGTGGGTGTTCTTTGATGTGACTTTGCTGGTGATTCTAACCTCGAGATGTCCTCACAGCGAGCCTGGAGACACTTTAAGATGCAGAAACAGATCAGGAATGGCTCGAAAGGCTGGATTGAGCTGTGCACATTTGAAAAATCAGATGTTATGACTTCAATCTTATTCTCTAATAGAGATGTTGAGTTGTTTTTGATGCCCGGATCAGACATTTCATCCAGGAGCTGAATGGATGTCACAACAAATGTGCCGCAGACCCCTATTTCATCAAGGTCCGCTTTGGACAAAACTCCCGAAGGTTCTCTAATGGCTCATGCCCATTCAAGCCCCTGCGGCTCCTTATTGAACCCTCTCCTGAATTTAAGTCAGCCATTTGTGAGGATAGCCAGTGGGCATTAAGGAAAAGAAGAAAGGGATCTTATAAATATATGGGCTAAAGCACAAGCCCCAGCTCAAGAAATATAGACCTGCTCTGGTTCCTCCTACAGGCTATTATTTACATAGCAGATATGTGCGCTGAGATAGGCCCCAGGGAGGCATTGAGCTATTGGTAAGTGGCCCCGTTCCCGACAGACCAGTACGTATAAATCAGTGGCACATCCCAACGGATGATGGAGAGGGTGATATTTGGGGAACATCCATCACTGTCCCCTACCCAACATCTCCACACTGGCACCATCAGACAGCGGCGATGATGAGAAAGGACAGTCAAGGTTGGCCGTGTATTTCACGATGTTACATATTGTGTTAGTGCGGCCCTGGCACTGTACACACAGCGGGAGTGATCTTCAAGATACATCTATTTATATGTTTAAGGCGTCGTGGTTGCTATGGCGACGCACGTTTGTGCCTTAGTTATCTCTTCTCGGAATACAGTCGTGACATTAGCGTGTGCTGAATGTCGGCCCCCACCTCCACCAGGCGAGCGGGAATCTATCCCTCGGCCCTTTGGAATGAGACGAATTTGCCCGGATGCCTGATTCATATGCCCTCCCCGCCGCCACCGCCGCTCCTCATCCTTATGCAGATCATAAATCCGCGGTCGTACCGCAGGTGAACTTGTCACATGACTTCCCGCGGCGGGCCACTGCCCCTCAGCTCAAAAGTCTGCCCTGCCTGACCGTATTTCACGAGTCAGAGGCCCGACTCCGGAGGCATATAGGGAGATTTATGCATTTTAATTGGATTGGCTTCATGGCCCCACGCTGAGGGCGGTTCTTTGAGGTATGAACGATTGATGCTCTCCTCTTCGCCACATCGCCCCTCACGCGCTTCCTCGCGGACCTGATGCTGAGGGGCTCTGACTCCAAACGCCGGATGTCACGTTAATTAAGTGCATATGGTTTGATGTCACTTTCAAACTACCCCCGCCCCACACCTGTTGCCACGCACCTGCACCTCTCCGTCTCTCAGAAACCTTATTTTCTGCTGTATGTGAGCAGATGAGTGGTGAAACCAATCTCCGCAGGCGGCCGCCGGGTGAAAAATGTGTGTGTTTTAGAAATAAGAGAGAGGGTGCAGGTTAGAGAGATTGGAAGACAAATCAAATGTGCTCACCTCGCCCCGTTAAGTAACACGGATGCCGTGTGACTCAGCCGCCCTCGTAACAGAGCTGGGGGGGGGGGTGGGATTTCAGAGCAAATGATGTCGGCCCCCTTCGGAGACCCGTGTCCAGTTTCCTCTCCTGCAGGTTTGCAGGTGTTGGGGGTTCGGCAGATCACACGGTCTGCCATGCTGCCTGGGCACGACTCCCAGTAAAAAGGAACCGTCTCAGCAGAAACACTGGGGCCGGCGATGTCTCAGCCATCATCCACCTCCCAGAACAAAGAAATCATGGCACAGTAAATCCATCACCCAGGTGTAGATATACTCCCCTCCCCTCCCCTCGCATCCCTGCCTCTCTCTGTTTCCACAGCTCCTTCTCTTGATCCACTGTTGCCTCTCTCTTTCTCTCTGACCCGGGCCCCTCTCCAATTTGAAGGTGAGATTGTGATGGATAGAGCCCCGCGGTCGTGGCGCAGCTTGCCGGGCCTCGCCGCGCGCCGCATCGATGCCCCGCGTGCACACGGCCGCACGCCTACGGAGCGCGCGGGCGCAAACGCCAAGCATCTGCCGCCACCCACCGCGTAGGCACTCTGTCGAGAGCGAAAGGGGGCTGGAATCAGCTTTGCTTTCATGCAGACTGGCATATACACTACCCCCCTCGCTCCCCCCTGCCTCCCCCTCCAGAACGTATACACAACGGCTCATCAGGCAGGAAAATCAAAAGAGCGCCTTCCCCAGACTCGAGGAGCACTGCGGCTGTTATTGTACCAGAGCCCCCTTAATGATCAGCATCTGTTCCCCCTCCCCTCCCCACTCCCCCCTCCCTGCAAGCGTCAGCTGAGGGTTCCACTAAACAAGGCTTTTGTGCGATACTTCATCTCCCGAGGTTCCTCACTGTAACCCGACTGTGTGAGAGGGTGGGAGGCGAGAGAGAGAAAAGGAAAAACCACCCGCAGATATTGGCGGTCCCTCCTCTCTCCCTGCCCCCCCCCACCCCTATAGGAAATACTGCTGACTGTGGGCGAAGCCCGGCTTAAAGAGGCCCTTGTTTGAAAGACACGCTCGACATGCAGAATGCTTTTGCAGGATTATTTCTCGGCGTAAGCAAATATTTTCTTGGGGGTTCAACCGATGCTGGAGCTGCGATTGGTGCGTTACTTGCTGGAGGCTAAGACTGATTACACAGCCTTTGATATCAAACACACTGTACTGGAAGTCTGCCTGTTAATATACACCGCCAGGGCTTGTCGTGCACACATTTGAAGGGAGCGTATCTTAGATTTCACACGTGCCGCTTCGTCTCCGCCTGTCAATGGTGATAAACTGCCGGTGACACCCGTCTGCGCCCTCCCTGTTTGATCCTCATTAACATTCCGGTGAAGCCGTCGTGTCGAAAACACCAAAGTTCCACCCATGTATTCGCCGGGCGCCGGCAGCGACAGTGAGGAGGTTGGCAGGTTCCTTTAAAATTACTCCACACCTCCGCCTCCACTTTCACTTCCCTCTGTTTAAATCAAGGCCCAGCAGGCCGAGCGAGCGAGCCAGGGACGGCGGACGGTTCCTTTGGGAAATTAAGAAGCCTCAGTAGCTGACCAGAGTGTTTGGCTGCAGTAATTATGTTTAGTTAATAAATCAAGATGTCACTCTCTGGGTTTAATCTCCATATAGGATTTTCAGCTCATCACATGTTTTGGTGTCTGTCCTGACACATGATTTGCTCTGGGAATCGGCACATCTGTTGCAGTAATGTGTGCAGCGTTAAATATTTTAAGTTTCCAGGTAACGCGATGAAGTTTTTTGAAAATGTGGGATTACTGCTTGGATACGGCTTCTTGCAGTTTCCCTTTTTCATGCCTGCTCTGTTGTGTTGGAGCAGGAAAAAAAAAGAAAAAAAAAAAAAAAAACATGGAGATGAGAACAGCTTTACTGGGAATTCCACTGTAATAAAACGCTGTATATGTGAGCGGGGAGAGTAAGAGAGGCAAACACCTAAAGGGATGAAACCAGCCGACACTCTGCGGAATGCAAATGAAATAAAGTACAATAAAAAAAAAAGTTATTAACAGATTTCAGCGACGTCCTTGATCGACCCAGACGCTCACTAGCCACATGCAGGTTTTCACTTCCTGTTTATCGGTATTTGTTTTTTGTTATGTTCTGATATTGCCGCAGACATCTTTGTCTCCGTACGCCTCTCCTCCCCCCTCCCCGCCCCCCTCCCTCTCCCTCAGTCTCCCTGTGTGCTCTTGGCTTTTACAGCCTGGTGTAAATTTCCTTTCATGGCTGCGGCAGAATTACTGTTGATCCTCATCCATCCTGTAAAGCCACAAACGTAATGTCAGCAAAAGGGTTTTTAGCACCCAAAAACTAGCCGTGACGACGACTGAGGAGACACAATGATCAAACGGGCGACGGTGGAAGTTATCGACCGCGTTGTGCTTTGATTGTGTTCGCGGTGCGGCGGCCTGAGACACCTGTGGCCCAGCAGACGGCTCACTTTGTTTTACTCCGTCGCCCGACCAAAACGAAACAATAGGGGGGCATTTTAGATTGATTCGGCCTAACTAATTCATGATTCATATCCACCACCTGTGGCTCGCCGTGTGCTGCTTTATTGAATGCACCCCAATTGGAAATAAAAGCTTCAGGGTTGCTGCCCGGGAAGGATGGTGATAGAAGTTTATGGGCACTTTTTCATTTTTTCCAGTGATTGTTTTTTTTGATTGTTTTTCTATTTTTCTGCCTCAGAAATTAATCCCAGTCCGTGACACGCATGTATTATACCTCCCCACCGTTCAGCTATCTCCTGACATGACAGCGCTCTGTCCTGTCTCCTCTCTCTCTCGCAGCACGCAGACCCCGTCCACGACATGCTCCTGGACGTCATCACCTGGGTGGGCATCCTGCTGTCCCTGGTCTGCCTGCTCATCAGCCTCTTCACGTTCTGCTTCTTCCGCGGCCTCCAGAGCGACCGCAACACCATCCACAAGAACCTGTGCATCAGCCTGTTCATCGCCGAGTCCCTGTTCCTGGTGGGCATCAACCGGGGTGACCAGCCGGTAAGACACCTTTCTACCACTGTGAGGTATTGAGAGAGATGAAGTGCAACATGATGCAAAGACTTTAAAAGAACAAACGTAATGTTTTTCAGTCCATGTAGATGGTGTTTATTGTTTTATTCTTAAGTGAAATGTCCTTTTTTTTTTCTTTAAGTGCCTTGATGTAACCTCTGGTGTCACGCTGCTCTGTGAGTGGTACGTCCCAGTGAGCCCTGGCAGCCCTGAACATTTTCTCCCCTCGCCTGCTTCAAACTACTATTTGAGCAGACTGGGATCTCTTTATTCAAAAAAAGGAAAGAAAAAATCCTCCCTCCACTGAGATCGCTCAAACACCAGATTCATCTGAATGGAACCCTCTCCTACTGTAATAATCACAGTTTGCGTTCCCCTTCCCTGTGAGGGCCCAGCAGTGGCAGCATGAGGAGGCAGCACGCTGTCGCTGCACAGTCAAGTGTCGGCGCTCTGCAGTCGCGCCGCGTCATCGCAAAGCGTGCAGGACGTCGGTGGCCATTATTCCACCTACAGCTTCCTCCCATTATTTGCCTGCTAATGAGATGCAGCACAGTTAGCTTTGCTCTCAGCTGGGGGGGGATAAATGTTGAGTGACGATAAATTTAGTGTCTGAGCAGAGAGTAAAATAATCTGCAGCTATAAATTCCTAATGGGGTCACACGCTGAAATACGTCTTCTTAATAATTTGAGTTGTTTATTTCCTGTCACATTCCGTGTCGTGTTATCCCGCGCTGTTGGCGAACGTGTTCCCAGAGCAGCGGCTCCTCCGTTCAACCGCACGTTACCCAAACAAGTCTCCATCTGGCTTTTTCAAATATCACTTTAAGCGCCTCGACCAAAAACTCACAGGCCGTACTTTAGCGGCGGCGCTGCTTCCGTGTGAAGTGAAAGCTAATGCTTTGGCCCTACACCTTTCCCTTCCATTACATTTTATGGATGTAATTCACAGCCCGGCTCTAAGATCACTCTCCTGGACTGCAATTAATGTCCACTCGACCTTTTAGATATTTAATTGGATCCATTTCGGTGACAAAATGCAGTGGTAAAGCTCAACTGTGCCAATAATTAAATCAATCCATGTAAGTGTTGTATCTTATTATTTTTTGGAAAGCGAGGCAGGCGCTTGCACACACAGTGTTCTCCCGTCTCATCCGGAGGCGTGGCTTTATTATGAGCACGCACCTGGCCGTGGTGCACAACGCCATGAGGTCCGAACGGCTTTTGGAAGGTCGCCTTCCCCTCTTCCATGAACGCCAGCTATCGACCACACGGGCGTGTGAGCTCCAGCCATCTTCTGCCAGTTCCGACAGGCAAACATCCAATCCCTTCCGCCAAACAAAGCTTAGCATTGCTAATTGTTGGTAAGACAGAGACATGGAGAGGTCAGGAAAAAGCTGCTCCATCATCGCCACGCTCTGCCCTTTAGCAAGGCATTTAATCCCACAGAAAACCCACCAAAGTGTCGGGATTGAAACGCAAATTCATGGCTTGATTCTCTGTCTCATTCCCGCTGTCGCTTTCCCCAGATCGCCTGTGCCGTCTTTGCCGCCCTGCTCCACTTCTTCTTCCTGGCGGCGTTCACGTGGATGTTCCTGGAGGGCGTGCAGCTCTACATCATGCTGGTGGAGGTGTTCGAGAGCGAGCATTCGCGGCGGCGTTACTTCTACCTGGTGGGCTACGGGGTTCCGGCACTGATCGTGGCGGTTTCGGCCGCGGTGGACTACCGAAGCTATGGCACGGACCGGATGTAAGTAGACGTGACGCCAGCACCCACATCAAATGAAGGATTGCACAATTCGTCATTATTTTTTTCTAAAAAAATATGTCAATAATAAAGGATATTATTATATGAATAAAAGAAGATGTCATTATCAAACCTTATAAGTCATTTTAAAAAGTATGGAAAAACTAATTACCCTTGACATTTAGCAAAAAAAAATATATAAATATAAATTTGT
Organism: Pseudorhombus dupliciocellatus; assembly: GCA_016785235.1. Classification (NCBI taxonomy): domain Eukaryota; kingdom Metazoa; phylum Chordata; class Actinopteri; order Pleuronectiformes; family Paralichthyidae; genus Pseudorhombus; species Pseudorhombus dupliciocellatus. The sequence goes on from JAFBJW010000098.1 coordinate 1,928,684, forward strand.
AAAATGTAAATAAAAATTGTCTTATATCAGCTAATACGCTATTTATATTCAGAATATATACAAGTATATGTACTTAATGATATAGTTCTGGCTTCTCTCATGAATCTGTTCTTTGACTTTTTTCAACCAACAGAACCCTAATTGTGTTTTTGTGTTATTTATTCTGAATTTATTCATGAACGTCTCTCATGTGTTGATAAGAAACCAACTTAACGCTGAGTGTTTGAGAAACTCTCTTGAACCTGGGGACTGAGTCGACCCTCTGTTGGGTTTAGTTTCAGAAAAAAAACACAAAACAAGGAGAGACGAAAACCCACAGAAAACCCAGCGCACCGCTGCCCCCCCCACCCACCCTCAGAGACCCCCAAACTCCTCAACAACTGTTTGTGTTGTTCCGAGGGGCTTGAACAACGTCTCCGACACCTTCCGCTCATCATCAACTTTTAATGAGGCAGAGCAGTTGCTCGGTTTTCCCCCCTTCACTGCTGAGGTGACGGTGTTTTGACTGTGGAATTCAACCGTCGGACGATGACGTCACTGGCTGGATGCCGTTTTCGGATGTAGCACGGAAGTGGAGAGCTTCAGAGGAGGGGGTTTGAGGGAGAGATTGATGAGGAGGAAGATGGGGAGCGGAAGAGACGGCCTTTTTATGTTTCCTACTGAGGCTCAATAAGATATAATTCCCCAGCCCTTCGCTCTGAAACACAAAGTGGTCCATAAAGCAGTGTAATGTCGAGCAGAGGCCCGGCCTCCATTCCTCTCTGTTAATCTCCGACCCATCTGAAAATAATGAAGACCAGCATCAGCAGTTTGCTTCAGCGATGTTTATCATACACACACACACACACACACGAACGCTAGAGTGCACTCGTAGATTGGCGGGGCAATAGTTCTTGGTGATGGATGAGGTGATAGCTGCCACCGCCCAAGCCTTGGCATCATGTGAATAATTAAAGCCTGCCACCGGTGGAACAATTATACGCCGCCGCTGAAGGATGAGGGAAGGGACGCGGCGTGACACGAGCCGGTGGAGCAGAGTGTCGGCGAGGGCACCGAGTCCTGCCGCAAATTGTTTCCGTGGGGGGGGGGGCACGGTCGCGTTATGGCGGGCGACCTTACTTTGTCCAGAAAGATCCAACAAGTGAAAAGCCGGTGTGCAGTGACTCATAGTAGCACGAAGGTCAGGAGCTTCTAAAGTCTGCAAAATAATCTGGGAGGGGAAGTTGGACTCCCATTCACCCTCTCGCTGTAATAACATGAAATGTGCCCTTGAGCCAGGCACTCCGCTCGCCCCCTGCAGTCCAACCAGGCCGTTTAATGGGCGGCAGCGTGAGATTCTGTGTAGTTAATCACGTTTGATGAAAGTAATTGATCAACCATCTGTAAACCCGGTGGATAGATTTCGCCGTTAGCTGCTAAACGGCTCAGATGCGTTGAGGAGGCGGAGTGAGTATTAAAGGTTCACTGTGGGCTTTTCTTTTCAATTAACACAGTTGTGTTTGTGTTCAGCGTTTCTCTCTACAACCATCATGTGCATCCTAAAAGGCCAAGACACGCCCACCGCATTTCTTTCCCTCCCCTCCCTAAGGTCAATGCTTTGGAGATGTTTTTCCATTTTTCATTTTGATCGGACCTGTTTGAACGTGTTGCCACGTGGAAACAGCCTTCGGGTGAGCCAGTTCAAGGACTTATAGCCACTTGTTTGTGGCAGTGACGGCAGAATAGCAAATTTGTTTTTTCCGGCAGATGATTTAAGGTGAAGTTTTTCAAAAACGTTGCTTTTATCCTAAGTTAACCTGAGCCGAGGGACTGAGTGAATGAGTTAAAACACGGAACAGGAGGAAGCAGCTTTCAATTTAAAATATCTAAGTAATATTTATTTTATTTTTCTTGCAAATGCGCTGTGTGAAAACTCACAAAAGAAATGTCCTGCTGTCAACATCTGTCACGTGAGCTTTGAAGAGCACGCTGGAGTTGATTGGAACATTCCACCTCGGTGCATCAGCTTAAAACAGGAATTTGTAGGGAAAAAAAAAAAGTATGAAGCGCCACAAGTGGTTGAAACCTCGCAGGAATCCTTTGATACCTTTAGAAATACGACATGCGTTCTTGCTTTTTCTCCTGAAATAAATGTGCTGCCGAGCCCAGAGACAATGAGCAGGGAAGCGTTTTAAAACACAAATAGAGCAGCTTCTGCCAGTTCTCACATCGTTCTGTGATCTGATGAAGAACGAGGCAAAGGAAAAAAAATAAAAAATATAACAGGAGCTCGAGCATAATTTATAACGCGCAGTTTGATGAGCTGCCTGACTCGTGCGCGCGTTCCCCGGCTTTTCTTTGTGTTGCTACAAGTGAGCTGGAGACACATCAAGTTCCGGGGAGCAGTCCATTTTTGTCCCGTCACTTCTCGCACAGTTTTCTCCCGTTTTTGTTTTTTGTTTTTTCGCGATAAAAAGCAAAGTGTTCAAACTCGCCCGTGGCATTTGAGGATTTGAGCCTGAATCTCCACTTTGTGGGCTGTAAATAATGAAGACGCCTCATTTTTGTTTTTTTTCCTCCGAGGAGGCTGCGACCAAAATAGCCTTCATCAAATCAGAGCTCGTTATATTTGGCTTTGTTTTTGCCGTGGTATTGTGTCCTCGGAGTATCAGAAAACCGAAGTTTGACGGAAAACATTTTCAAGAAAGTCTCGTTTCAAAACGCCATGCTGCATTTGCGAGACGTATTTATCGGCTAATCTCTGGTCGGTGTTTAAATCCCAGTGGTGTGTTGCTCTAAAGTGCCTCACACACTTTGGCCTGAAATGCAATGGAATCACATTTAATTCTCAGCCGCTTCCATTTTCCCTCTCTGTCAGCCTGAATGACAACGCTGCCGTGCAAACTGTAATTTTCCAGTGGCCAAAAATGGAGGCGTGTATCTGCTGCAGTAGCGGAGATTAAAAGATTAATAATTCAACCACAGGTCATGAATCAAGTTGTTCTTTTTTTTTTTCCTCCTCACCCTTTTTTTTTTTTTTTTTTTTTAACCATTTTCAAAGAAGAGCCGTCACCTTCTGCCATCCCTGTTGCTTCTGCCCTGTATTTAATTTTCACCCAGTGGAGACAAATTGACTGCGTGTAATGTTTGGACGTGAAGTCGCCGCGGTGACGCGGGCGTGTCAGGCGCTGTGTCGAGGTCTGCGCGTGGCCATGTCTGTCGGGGTCAAGGTCAATCTAATTCCTTTGGAGTGATACAGTTAGGATTCAATTGAGGGCTAATTGAATCATGGCGGTCGTAATTTGCTTCCTTAACCCGGCAAACTGAAAAGAAAAAAAAGAAAAAAAAAATTGAACTGAAGTCAGACATCTTCGAGAGCTGATGCTACATCCCATTCCCTCTTTAAAAAAGAAATTGCTGGCTGGGTTTTTTTGTTTTTTTTTGTTTTTTTTTTTTGTAAGTAAAGTATTTCAGACCGTCTTGTTTTTGTTCTGTCAATCCCATCCTCTCAAGCAAAGTATAAATCTCAAATCCCTCTCTCCCCCTCCCTTCCATCCCTCTCCTTGCAGTTGCTGGCTTCGCCTGGACACCTACTTCATTTGGAGTTTCATAGGACCGGCAACCTTGATAATTATGGTAAGCGTAACCCTCCCTGTCTGCTCATTAACCCTACTTAGCCTGCGGGTCGTTGCTTTAAACGCTCCGCCGAGATTCCCCCACCCCCCGATCCTCCCTACCCTCTCTGCCCTGTTGAGCATACATGCCACCGCCGGGCACGGACACATCCAGAAAAACGGATGAGAGGGTGCAGGGAACGTATCGCAGCTTGTTACCTCCTCTGCAGTCGGCGGCCGCGACCATTCTGGAGGGCTGGGAGACTGAGGGAGAATGAACTCTGCTCAGTATGCAGTGTCGGAGTAATCCGCACTGCCATTATGATTGATTTTGTTCCCGTTCCAACTTGTACTCTGCCTTTTCCCATCTCCTCCTTGCAGAGGAGCAAACGCACGCACGGGGCTGTGAGTGTAGAAACGCACACTTTGTGTGTCGCTCCACAACTAGGACAGCCCTAATTTTCGAATAAAATAGCTCATTTATTGATCCAACTGCTTTAAATCTGATGTCAGACCCGTGTTCTCGTTAGATTTTAAGTTAATGCCAAGCCCTAAATATCACAGCGCCACCAGAGATTTGCTCCTAATTTTCCCAGACGCCACTCAGCTATGGCGATACATATTTGGAAGCAGGAAATGAGCCTAAGAATGTGCTTGAAAAAAGAAAACCAAAAATGGGCTCCTCCGACATTTTTATTCCATCTCCTTGCTGCCCGGCTCCAATCTGGGTGCTAAATCCAGACATGAATAATGCACGTTCACGCTCCAGTTTGAAGTAATCATTCACAATTCATCTCCGTGAGCCTCATGACTCACTGTATTTTCACTTTTAGATTTACAAACACGAGTAGCTCTGCAGAAACGGAGGCGCCGGCTGCAGATCCCGCTCTGCCCCCGGGCTGGTGCTGAGGCTCCGACCGCGTGACGCGGCCGGAATGAGGGTTTTCTTTTTGCTTTCGCCTTTTCGTTTTAGGTGAACGGAAGAAAAGTGAGTGGGAGCTCATTAATTGCTGTCGAAATAGCCCCTCTGCCATGAGTCTCGAGGGAAAGGAAAATAATGAGATATGCCAGAGTGGCTCTGTTTAATGTACATTTAGACATTTGATAAGCAGCAGTCAAACATGAGGCCACATTTTATTTTCCCTATTAATTAAAGTGTGTTTGGCAAATGCAGGTGTAAAAGTTGAACTCGCAGAGATTTGCCTGTTTGTTATTTCTCCCCCTGTAATGTATAACGAGTTTAATCAGTGCTGCACTTGTCAAGTTTAAGTAGAAATTACATCCCAAAGAAAAGAGAGTTGGACAAGATTAGAAAAGATAGGAAAGAAAATTCACTTTAATGAGTGAATTTTAATAGAGCCCACCAAAAACCACAAAACTGTAATTTATAAATACTAAACGATACTAAATGCAGTTTAAATCTTGAATAGAACCTGGGGCCAGGCCATGGCCTTGCAGGTAATTGATAAACCTTTACGCTGTGGCTCGGGGAGGGGGGGGCGGCGACCGTCCTCTAAGCAGAAGGTTTGAGTGCCCCTGAGCAAGCGTCGGATCCCACGTTGCCCCTGACAACCGTGCCGCCAGTGAGGTGCTGCTGTGAGAGTAAATACTACAAATGATTGTTAATATTCTCGTCGTCATATTGCAGGAAACACAAGGGTTGAAATGCTGAAGCTGTTTTTTCTGTTTGTTTTTTTTCTCCTAACAACCCGAGCCAGTGCCAGATGTTTTAGTTTTCCCTTCCAGATGCACAAACTGTAAAAGGCAGCGGCAGTGTGACAGTAACTCCCCGCGGTTGCCTCTAAGTGTGAATATGACGAGACAAGTGTGAATAACCGAGACGGAAAGGCTCCCTCATTCAAGTATGCAGCTGTCTCGTCCCGTCGTTCCCTGAGTTTTCACAGGATTCTTCGCTCTGTTTGACAAAGTGGGAAACCGCGTCTGGCCGCAGTCGTCCGGCTTTGTGCTACAAAGTGCCCTGATTTAAAATGAATGGAATCTCTCTCTCTCTCTCTCTTTATTTATCTGTCTTTCTCTCAGCTCAACGTTATCTTCCTGGGCATCGCTCTGTACAAGATGTTCCATCACACGGCCATTTTGAAACCAGACTCCGGTTGCCTGGACAACATCAAGTAAGAGCACATCTCGCCGTCGTCCAGAAACACGGTTTATTTTTGTAACCCAGGATGTTTCAGAGTCCGTCCGCGTCTCTTTGCCTCCCGCTTTGATATTTCCAAAACTTCATTAACGGCACTTAAGGTCGTGAATTCCCGGCGCGGGGGCCCGGGGAGTCTGAGGCGGCGAGGTTAGCGCCTCCCATTAAGCTGAAAGGTCGTGTCAGGCAAGGTTAAAATCAAACAGGTATTCTGTTGCATCTCCATCATTATCGGAGGAGCGGCGTTGTCGGTCCCGGGAAAAGGCCAGGAGACAATCTGACAGGCCTGACCCGGCGTTATCTCGGTGTCAACACGCTGCAGATGAATATTCATATTCAGGCTGGCGTGTGTGTGTGTGTTGAAGTCTGTTTATCTGAGCACGCCTGGCTGCTTTCAGATAATGGGAAAGCTTGAGGGACAATGATGGTTTTCAAACTTAAACGCAAACTTTTTCTGGCTTTAACAGGTTTGCCGGGGAACGTTTAAAGTATTTAAATATGAATTAATATGTCAAGCGTTTGCTGAGGTCAAGGGTCAAGGGGCGAGAAGTTAACGTAAAAGTTTCAAACTGTCGATTTCTGTGCATGCTGACGTGATATTTACTTGTTTAGATTTACCCTTCTGTGTTCAATGAATCAGTGACATCATCTTGAGCGGCGGCTCCACAGATGGTGCAAACTTCTCCCTCTGCCTGTTGCTCTGTGATGGATCGGGGGCCCCTGCTCTGTTTTTCGCTGCCTGCCTCTTCATTTAACACACTCTGGACACATTAGTCTCCTTTTGCGCTCCGGCGCTCCGGCTGTTGTCTTCGCATTGCATCACATCGCAGGTCGCGGCTCAGCGCAGCGGCGCCGCTGAAGAAACAATCTTCTCAGAGGCGTCAGCCGCGGCGTCTCGGACCAAACTGTGCCGGCGTGTGTTGTTTTTTTCCCATCACAGGTTCGCTGCAGGTTACCCGCACGAGCCCGAGCCTGTTTTTCGCTGCTGCGTGAAAACAAGCGCCTGCTTCTAGGTTTGGCTCCCTTTTGTTTGTATTCGGCGGATGACGTCGAGGAATCAAGGCCTTCCTTTGCTCAGCGAGGGGCTTTGATCACCAGCAGGACACGTGCGTGTTTTCATGCAGCGAGCGCTTCAAATAAACACGCAGGGACAAAAACAAGAGAGCTAGACATGTTGCAAACTCTCAAGCAGAAATCTAGGCAGCCCACCTGCAGACACACACACACACACACACTGTAGCTCCAGACCTCCGCTGGGCCAGAGCAGCAGGTACACGGGCGAGTTAGATTATTCTTACGGGGAGTTGTGCTGTAACATGAACGCACCACGCGGTTTAGTCATATTCAGGTTTAATAAGACGTCTTTCTGTCTTTGCTGTATACGTTTTTATACTTTGTTTGTTTACGTTCCATCTCTGTGAAGAGTGCTCTGCAGAAAAGAACAAATATCGACTGCCAGAGCTCCTCGTGCCGTATGATTTATAACAGCGGCCCCACGTAACGCAGCCAACGCCTGACCCCCCGACCCCCCTGCAGCTTTACTGACTCCGGAACAATCTGCAGCGTTTCAGATCCCCGTCGGAGAGCGGCGCAAAGCCGCGGCCGCTTCTGTCAGCGCTCATTCATCTGGCGCGGTTTTTAACTCGGGAGCCATTACTCAACACGCCGGCACTCGGACGCCGTCAGCTAAACCCGTCGCCACATCACAACGAGCGGCGGGAGACGGGGGGGGGGGAATGGCAACAGCGTGTGCTGGATCTCCGAGTATGAAAGCCGATCTTTTTCAGCGTCATTCACTTTTTCTATTTTTCCTCGACAAATCAAGGTGAAGCGGTTTAATGATCACCATAGCGCAGGTTAATGAAGTCTCTTCAGCTTCCTTTAACGAGGTGCGTCTGCTTCTGCTCGCCGCCCCGTCTCCGCGGTTTGATGTCACGTTCCTCTATTTAGGTTTCATCACGCCGCCTTGTTTAAGTACGACTGTTTCATCTCTCTCTCCCGCGTTTCTTCTTTTTGATGAGCATCCTGCTGTTATTATATCTGGAACATCTCTCTGGTTCTCATCTTCACCTGCTTGTTTGTGTTTTATTTATTTATTTATTTATTTTTTGCTTCTTCTCCTTCTTCCTCTTCATTTTAGCTACCGTTATTATGATGGATGTGTTATTGTAGAGTGGCACTGGTAAGACCTCTCACGCTGGAGCTGTGCAAAATAGAATTCATATTGTGTTTGATGTGTTTTTTTTCTCCCCCTTCCTCCTCCTCCTCTTCCTCCTCCTCACCTGTAATGGAGACAGCAGCAGCCACTGTGTCCTGTGATTCATGGATCGCAACATGACTTTTACACCGGGGCGACTTTAAATAGCAAAGCCGCCTCTGAAACCCAAAGTGAGATTTCTGTCTCACGCGGCTCCCCCTGGAATCACATGATGACGTCAGAGATACTTTGAGATGATTGTTATCATTCCCCCCCCACCCCATTTTTTTGGTTAAAAGATTAATTGCCCGTTGCATTGATCACAACGAGCTGTAAAACGACTCCACGCAGATTTTAACACAGGTGGAACTGACCAATTGCAATCTCACGGATGAGCGACGAGTGGCATCGCCGTGAACGGCGCCTCAGCCAAATGATGTCATTTTGAAGGAAATTGGTGGTAATTCACACCCCCCCCCCCTCCCGCCCGCGGCTTTCTGCTCGGTGATTAGCACAATAAAGGATCTCCTGCTTCTGATGCCTGCGGGCGCTCGGCTGCGGCCCTCAGGGATGGATTGTATATCCATATATCGCACCGGCGCTCAGACGGATCTGTGGTTCTGTGTGACGAGTGGCGGTAAATGCTTAAACTGCTCATATTAGATTGGCACCCTCAGATTTGTTTGAAAAGCGCACTTAATTAGAATTATTCATATCCGGAACCGTAACGAGAGGATAGGAGCGATAATGTGTCGGCGGCGCCACTGACGGAGGGGGGGGGGGGGGAAAAAAAAAAAAAAAAAAAAAAAAAAAAAAAAAACACTTGAACGCGACGTCTCGGCGTTGGAAGTGAGCTGTTCTGCTTTTCAGTCACCGCTCCGCCGTCTCAGAAGTTTTTTTTTTTTCCGCCTCGAGGCTGCTTCGGCGCAGCCCCTCAAAATCATCCTCCTATTTTTATCTGATAACTCCAGAGGAAGATAAGCCCCGCGCGATATGAGCTGCAGCCTCTTCATATCCTGTCCTCGCGGATGCATTTCTTATGACCCCTCGCGTCCTTTATCGCCGCCCGCCGCCCGTCAGAGCCGGCGCCGCTGTAGTTTGGAGGACAATGCCCTGCTCTCTTCTTGCCCACTGCCTGTGTTCCCGTGTGTTCCGGGGGCAATCGCCTTGATGAAGTACCTCCTACCGCCAGGTCATTAAGACAGCCCTGGGAAAGTTATGTTTAATGGTCGCCCCGGTGAATTCATAAATCATTTATTTTGCCGCGCACCTGGCCCATTTATAACGGCTTAAATGTGAAGGTCTGCCAGCGTTTATGAGAGGAGCTGAGATGCTGGCGTGAACCAAGATAATTGCGCGTAAATCACCAACAAAATCCCTTTCGTGAAGACGCGATCTGGCCTTCGTGTTTGCGCCCTGGATGTAGCTTTAATCTCCTCCCCCGCCAAAATAAAGCATCCTCCTCCTTTGTGTATCGTTTCCCTCTCAACGTCTAAATATCCCACACCCCTCCGTGTCCTTGTGTGTCCACTTATTCTTCTTTTCTGCTCTTGTCGTGCTGCTCAGCTATCAGGATTACGAACCTGAGATCAAGTAAGGCAGAACTGGACGTGGGTCCCTATCTCCCATGATTCCATCTTTCATGTACTCCCCCCCCCCCCCCCCCCCCCCCCCCCCCCCCCCCACCCCTTCCCCTTGTGAACAAATCGGGACCCAAATCCATCTCGCTGTCGCCCGCCATCATTAACGTGATTTATCGTGCAGTGCTCAGTCATGGTGAAGGCCGCATTAGCGTGCACACACTGCTCCCGTGTTACATATACATGGTCCGCAGATGTGACAAGCAAGGTTAGTTTTAAATGGCACCTGTTACCCACCCCCCACCCCACACCTCTCTTTGGAAATGTCCGTGACACAGCGCTCTCGTGTTTTTTCTATCAGCAGCTCATTAATCTGTGGCTTTTTTTAAAACGGGTTATCATCGCGCTAAAGAGAAACAGGTAGAAACAGATAATTAAGTTCAGTTTCATTTGTGATTAGTTTCCTTTTCCCCCCGTTCATTCGTCTTGTGACTTTTTTCTCCCTCTTGCGCAGGATGTTGATTTAGCAAATTGTTTAATTTGTTTAATGCAGTGGAGCGGTGACTTTCAAATCATCGGAGAGCGGGCTAAATTTCAGCTTTCACCGCCTCGATCGGGGCCGAGTTTAGAACCATCCGGGCCCGGATTCTGTCAGAAGGTTCACTGGTCGGCCTGTTTGATTCCAGATCGTGGGTGATCGGCGCCATCGCCTTGCTGTGCCTGCTGGGCCTGACCTGGGCCTTCGGTCTGATGTACGTCAACGAGAGCACGGTGGTCATGGCGTACCTGTTCACCATCTTCAACTCCCTCCAAGGGATGTTCATCTTTATATTCCACTGCGTGCTGCAGAAAAAGGTACGGATGCGTGACTGGGCGGATTTGACTTCTCCTCTCACTCACTCTTGTCTTCATGCTCTGCGCTTGTGTGTATGTGTGTGTCTTCGTCCTGTGTCCGTCCAGGTGCGTAAGGAGTATGGGAAATGTCTGCGGACCCACTGCTGCAGTGCAAAAAGCGTGGACAGCTCCATGGGCTCCGGGAAAGGCCCGGCCTCTCGCGCTCCGGGACGCTACTCCACAGGGTCACAGGTGGCTGGACACTTCTCTCCTCCCCCTGTAGTCACCTACTTTATTTACCTCCTAGATATATTTAGCTTTTAAATATGGCCAGGATGGATTTGTGCTTATTTAGTAAACTGTAATCTGCTGCAGGGTGCATGATTGTAAGGAATACACCCCCATACAGAAGAAATGAGAACACATCTTCTCACATCAGGCGACTGACGCGTGTGTGCGCGCGTGTATGTATGATAGATTTGAAAGGAGCGAATCTCCTTGTTCGGAAGCGATAACAGGAGAGTGCAGCATTTCCTCAGTACATAAAGTCGGTGTGCAGTTCATTTTACCGCAGCGGGTCGCGGCTGCGAACTGGCAAAGCAGCACTGAGTCACCGACTGGAGCGTTGGCTCGCGCCCCGCGAGGAATTTGTTCACGGTCACGGACGCGCATCCGAACGTCTCTGCCAAAAAAAAAAAAAAAAAAAGTGTGGATCCCGCAAGCGAGCGAGGAGCGAGCGAGCCTCCTCCTGGAGCGAATTGTTAATTGATTCCTCCCACAGTTACAAGAAGTATAGGGTGAATGGCCTTGATGTACTATAATTGAACATCATATCCATGTTCCAAAGAGTGTGATTTCCTCCCAGTGTTCAATTATAAATAGTCCTCAGAGTGGAGCATGCAGTGGCGGCCCACGATACAAGCTGGATCCTGCATGCAGATCAAAGTGTTTAATTATACGCCGAGCTGTGACGAGACGGCTCCGACCTCAGCGGCTTCATGCGCGTGGAAGCCCCCACCCCCCCACCCCCCCGCGAACGTGAGGCTGTTTGTCGCAAACGCCGGGGCTCCTTGTGCACGAATGCGGCAGAGTATGTGCAAACCCACTGGCTGTGAAACATTCAGGAACAGATAGCGGTGGAGACGTTCCCAACCCATCTGGGGAGCAAAGGGATGTTTATGCACTGCTGCTGTTTTTAAGGTATGGAGCAAATGCCAGTTAGGGGCAGCTGCTGGATCGCGCTCCGCTCTGTGGTCGGGCCGTGCGGCCCCTGAGCTGCAGCCCCTGGGACTCCATCATAATTAACCAGACTGAGCCCTCTTCGGGTTGAGCCTTTGCAACCTGACACACTGATTCAGAGGAGCTTGACTGATGACTTTATTATTGACTGCACCTATCCCAGCGCTCATCTTTAATCGTAGGTTACTTTTTCCCCCCTTCGGTTTAACTGCTGACATTTAGTTTTTCTGCCTCACGTCTCTCGCCTTTATCGGGTCGAGGAGGAGACGCGAGGTGCTATTTATATTCCCATTGTGATTGGCGTAATTTGCCCATGTGTCTTGACGTGTTGTTTGTCTCCCCAGAGCCGCATTCGTCGGATGTGGAACGACACGGTCAGGAAACAGTCCGAGTCCTCGTTCATGACCGGCGACATCAACAGCTCGGCGTCGCTTAACAGAGGTACTTGGCCCTGCACCAGATTATTTCCTGAAATGACTCTGCAATGCACCAGCTTTCACCAGATTACTAATGCCGGAGATTGTCTTTATTTCCCCCAGCAGCTTGTCTGTTTTATTTTCCCTTGATGACACAGAAGCTTTTAGAGCATCTGAAGTTTTTTTTACCATTTTGAATGAGTAAAGCTTTTCCAAAGAAAAACCTGAACCCGACATCTCGAGTTACGGCTTCACCACAGTTGAATAAAAGTAAAAGACGCATGTTTTTCTACTCGGTTTTTAATCAGCAAATATTGAAGCAAGGTCTTTACATGTGTCAGAGCTGCTGTCAGTCGCCCTGCGGCGCTCGCTGAGGCTGTTTATCAACATATTTCGGACGCGATTGTGAATGCAGGCCCGAGATTGGCAGCGGTAAATCCTTTTCGGTGTCACACTGGTTCAGAGAACAGTTTATCCCGTTGGCTTTTCTTGAATCTCTGCTGCCATCGAGAACCAAGAAAACAATCAAGAACGTCTTGGAACAAAATACAGTCCACCCCTTGACACATTTACCCAATGGACAATTTAGAGTTGCCAGTTAATCGAGTCCCAATCTGCCTGTTTTTGGACTGTAGCAAGAAAAAAAAAAATCCTTTTACTTTTGTTGCATGCGATAACTGCCTCTTTGTTTTTGTTTTTTTTTTCCTTTCTTTCCCCAGCTCCCAAATCCTTGAAACAGAAACTGGGCATTATATCAGAAAGAGAGGGGAAAAAAAAAAAAAGTGCTGAATCACAAACTAGAGTAGCACTCAGTTGAGCGTGCACCGTCGCCAAGGCCCAACAGTCCCCTTAAATCCAATTAGGCTGCTCCAAAGTTCACACTCTCATAGATACCAGTTCCCGAAACACGTCTGATATATATTTTATTTTCATTTTCTTTTTTTCTTTTTTTTTATTTTATCATCAGGAGCCATGAAGTTCTCTTTGGGAAAACAGCCAGTTTAACAATGGAAAAACAAAAGCAAGAAAAAAAAAATGTAATTGGTTTGATCCTCAACTAGTGCTGTAACAACAAATTATTATTATTGTAGTTAACTTGGTGTACTGGTAACTGGACTGTGTCACATCAGATAGTGTCCACACTGGTGTCTCTCCATGGAGGCTCTGAGCTCCTCTCAGCACTGGGTCTAAATTCACTCTGGGTGGCTGCGTTGCATCGATACTAATACATAGTTAAGATGATGGATTAACGTACGACACACAGAGGAAGTTCGCAGATCTCAGTAATTAGGTGCTCGGCTTAGCACCATCAACAGAACCAGCTTTTATCTGTGGCGGAGGGATGGGGAGGCGGGGCTGAGCCGCGGCGGGTGGTGGTGGAGTGGTCGGGCCCAGGGAAGAGGAAGGGAAAGTTCGATAAAGACAAATTATTAATGCACTTTAATACCCCCCACCCCGCCCTGGTCTGGTAGAAGCAACGCTCGCCAGTGTGTGTGCATCAGCGTCACGGGAGATTCTTGCTTCCCCGTTGCCACCTTCGAGACGAGCCCCGGCGTCGCGCAATCATCCCGATAGCGTTGCATGTTCAATTTATCCACCCGCCCTCCGGCGTTCGGGATTATTGCCGCACAATCAGTGTGTTTTTGGAAACGGTCCAATTTCTCGAACACAAACACAGCAATTGGCGTGGGCGGCGGGGGGTGGGGGGGTGATGTCTGTCTCTGGTAGAATTTAAAAGGGGCCGCTGTTTGTGGAGTACACTGTAATTAGGACAAGCGGCGGCAGCAACATTTTTTTTTTTTCTTCTTCTCCTGGTAGAACATTGATGTCGGAGCAAAAACATAATGTGCCTAATTAATACTAATCTAGAATTAAAATAATGCTGAAATATGAGCCCCGACCAGCAGGAATGCAATCATTCCATTAATCCTTTTCACTGAGCGTAATCTTCCAAGATGGTTGATATTCCTGCAATTAAAATCCTCATCAAAAAGTAAGTTTAAAAAGATGAGTCACAGCGCAATATTTATATATACCCTCTTCCGTTCAGTGCAGGCTAATTGCTGTGAGCTGCTTCCTCAGATACGAGGTGTTTACCCGCCTGGGAAGCACATGCATGTGCCGCCCTCACAAGTCTTCGTTTGAGCTTCTTTAAAAATAAGAGCATCGTGTTCACAGGGGGTAGGGGGGGGGTTAGAAAGTACTTGTAAACAGGAAATGAATGCAAGTCACAAACATTTCCAGCATACTTGATTTTCTACGTAATGTATTCAAACTCTGGAAAATATATTTTTATATATATTTTTTTTTCTCAGCAGTGAGTGGGGGAAAAACAGACATCAGGGAATCTGTAGCATTCATGTCTAGGATTGCAGCCTTCGAGTCGGCTGCTCATCGCGAGGCTCAGACTGTGAAGGCTGCACTGCCGTGTTCGTGTGCGCTCGGGAAAAACCGATGAGTCATTCTCGACGAGATCCCGGCAACGGATGCCGGCGTGCGAGGACAAGCGGCGGATAAATAGAAAACAAGCCCGTGTCTGGGGGCGGGGCCGCTGCAGAGTAATGACCGCCATGACTGAAGAGGGGACGCGGCGCTTCACTCGGAGGTTATTTCAGCAGCCCGCGCCATGAGAGAGAAGCCAAACATGAACTTTGCTCCTCGGAGAGATGGAACAAATACAGCTTGTTGGATTGGCTCCGTTTGGAGCTGCAGCGGATTTCTCGTTTATTTTTGAAATAAGGACACATGACTCAGCGTCTAGTCAGTGACAGGTTGGCCGGCTGACATTGTCAATGAGTCCAGACTGTCCCCCATCGCAGCCATCAAAGTTAGTTACAACCCAGAGCTTCGTTTTGTCCTCGTCAGAGCGACGCCATTGAAGCCTCTTTTCCACCCTGAGATATTAAAGTTCGGGATGACTTGTTTTCCTTTTCCTCATTAACTGTATTTTTTCCCCAAGGCCAGACAACGTCCTGGTTGCGTTCTGTCCTGTTTGAGTCCTGGCTGTTTTTGTAATCTATGTCTGATAACAGTGGTGTGCTGCCTGAATGTGGAGCCCAGAAATGGTCTTAATATTAATGGCTGGCGTGAGGAGATAAATCTAATACACTCTCCATCGGTCCCATTAGCCATGTCGGTTCAGCTCTGCCACTTTCATGTAGCACCCCCCCCTCTCACATTAATGATCATGTGATCATTTGGGTGTTAATGGCTGTCATTGCTCAGCTGCATCTGCCTAACTGATATGAATGTTCTCCCTCTCTTTCTCTCCCTCTTCCTCTGTCTGTATCTCCATTTATTTTCTGTCTCTCCGCTCTCCTCCTCCTGTTTCTTTCTGTCTCACCCTGTCTCTCTCTGGCTGCTCCAGGGGCTATGGCTAACCATCTTATACCCAATGCACTCCTACGTCCTCATGGCACTAACAATCCCTATAATACATTGCTTGGGGAATCGGCAGTCTATAACAACCCTCTGGGCATGTACAACACACAAGGTGTGCTAGCTTCTTTTCATTCTTTAACATTGTGTCCTGGGCAGTGTTTATTTTTTCGTTCTTTCTCTTCTGTGTCCTGGAAAAAAAAAAAAAAAGAAAAACTACGAGGCCTCTCCTCTGTCCTGTGACAGGAAAACAACTTTTTAATTGGAGATTTAAAAGTTATGGACTTGAGCTGGAAGTCCAGCGTTGACCCCGGAGAGTTTTTACAAGGCTTGAAGAGAAAAAGAAGAAGAAGAAAAAAAAACCACTGCCCCGAATGTTGTGTGTTAACAAACTGCAGCTTTAAGCAGAAAAATCCCCCAGGTTTGATCTGTGGGGGTTTTGTCATTTGTAGGTGTGTCCTGGCTTCCACTACACAGAGATTATAAGAAAGAGGAAATCAACCATGAGTGCCTGTGGGAGCCGGACACATCTCCGGCCGCTTATCTTCAATGTGCTCTAATGTTATCAGTGGAGCTCGTGTGTCTTGTCCACTGTCTCTTTGTTTTGAGTGTCAGCATTTCTTTCGTTGCAATGTGTAGTTTGGACTGTTGTTCTGAACCTGAAGTCAAGTCGTTTATATGCGCAACCAAAACACGAGCGCTTCCGTTAAAGCGATCCTCTCAGTGTTCATTTAATATTTTCCAAAGTCTAAAACTTGTATTTGTGATAATTGGAAATTCATATATTCAGAATGAGTTTCATGAAGTCAAGATTTTAGTCTGAAAACTTTTTTTTTTTTTTTTTTTTGCAGACTTACTTTTAACTGGGGGAAGTTTTTATATTTTCTTAATTACACCCAAAATGAGACCTGACTTTTGGAAAGGACGTCTGATGAGTCAATTATCGATTCATCCTCATGAATCAGTGCTCTTCAGTAGTCAGTACGAGATCTCAGTGAGTCTTTAAGAATGAGATAAAAATCCTGAGGGCTCCGATCAGAGGATAATTGACATGTACTGTACAAGTACTGCAGTGGAGCTGTAATTCACCTGCATAGCCACTGACGCAGTATAAATACCAGGGAGGAGGGAAATGCTAATGCACCATGTTGCGGTTTCTTTTCCTGCTGGTGCAGGAAACTTTGCATGGCGACTTGAAACAGTTGCATTCTGGGAGCGTTTCTCTTGATGCGTCATCAGCATATATGTGTATGTGCACATTTCTCTTGTCACTGTTATGCTTATTGTGTTTTCTTTTCTTCTTTCCTTTCCCTCATGCTGTCCCAAAAAGAGCCCTACAGAGAGACAAGTATGGGAGTCAAACTAAACATTGCTTATCAAATGTAATTGACTTTGGCTTTTACTTTCTTTACACTCAATGATGACCGGGGGGGGGGCAATTGAAACAAAAAAAACTGTACCCCCCCTTGTGGGGATTAGCGGCACTCTAACGACCAGACGATGACGAATCGGTGTAAATCACGTTGTTAACTCCAGCGCTGAGTGGAGATACTTCTCCTTCCAGGCCCTCGTCCTTTGGCCCGCTTTATACCACGCGCCAGAATAACTTATTCCAATTACAGCCAACATTCAGACTCTCCTCAACATTCCGGGAGACGCGTCAATACAAATTGATCCATATTCTTTTCAGAGAGTGCAGAGCGGCCTCAACGGTTGTTCACACACTCACTCAATCGTTTTATATATATATATATATATATATATATTTTTTTTTTTTTTCCTCCCGTCGCTCACTCCGTTCCAGCAGATGAACTTCTTGAAGGTCTCTGGCATGCGTCTCGTCTAATTTTCAAGAGTTCACACTGCGGGCCCGACATATTTTTAACAAGCCGGGCGTCCTTGTCTGAGGTGGTTTGAATTATCGTCCGAAATTTGGCTTTCATGTTGATAGGGTGGAAATCAATAGAGTATTAAATCTACAGCAACAGTGGAGAACAGGGTTTCTCCATCCTTGCAGCGTGGTTTTCAAATTAATTATAGGTATCGATGAGTACGTTCTCACACACTGTGTTTTACATTGCAATGCTCATATGGGACAATATGGCCGGGGTCCGAATTTAAAGCTGGTGCAGTGGTGTGTGTTTTCTTTGGTGAAGTGTGTAATACTGCATGGCTTTTTTTGTGTTGTTGTTGTTGCCGTTGCTTGCTTTGTGTTGTTTGGTGCCGTGTGTGTGTGTGTGTGTGGTGCACATTTATCTGTGTTTTCATCACTGCAAAGGATGATCAGTTAAATTTAATGAAAAGTGAAATTGGCTCTTGGAGAATGTTTGTTTATTCCCTGTAACGAGGTAAGTGCCGATGATGCTCATTTACAGTGTTTAATGTAAATGCAGTTGCTTTATCTGACGTCTAATCCAAATACTATAGGGTCTTCCGCTGAGTGCACTTTATAGAGACGCGGATGACACAAAGTGCTGAGAGTGCTTGGGGGGGTTAGGGTGTGTTTTCAGGGTCGCAGAGTTTGATGGATGTAAAGTGTGTTTGTAAAAAAAAAAAAAAAATGGCTGACATTTAGCTGTGGCGATTACATCCCATCAGATTTCACCCTTCTCATTCGCCCCCTCTACCCCCCCACCCGACCCATGTCTGTCATTCCAGAGGGAATCCTGAACAATGCCCGGGATACAAGTGTCATGGATACTCTACCACTGAATGGTAACCATGGCAACAGCTACAGCATCGCCAGCGCCGAGTACATGAGTGACTGTGTCCAGATCATTGACCGGGGCTACAACCACAAGGAGACCACCCTGGAGAAGAAGATCCTGAAAGAGCTCACCTCCAATTATATCCCCTCCTACCTCAACAATTCCCACGAGCGCTCCGCCGAGCAGAACCGCAACCTCATGAATAAGCTGGTCAACAACGTCAGCAACGGCGGCAAGGATAGCGGCTACGGGATGGGCTTGGGAGTGGGGATGGGCATGAACGTGGCGCTGAGCCTGGACGACCACTCGACCTTCGGCCCGCACCACGACGAAGGCCTCGGCTTGGAGCTAATCCGCGAGGAGTCTAATGCCCCGCTGCTGCCCCAAAGACCGCCCCCTTCCCTGCAGGCGGTGGACAACCTCCACAGTCACCTCCACCCGTCAGCGCCGCCACCCCTGCCACTGTCCCACCACCCCTTCTCATCCGCCACCGCCGCCTCCTCGTCCCGGAGGAGGATCCCGCAGGAGAACAGCGAAAGCTTTTTCCCCTTACTCACTAACGAGCACACTGAGGACGAGGGCTCGTCACCCACCCACAACCACCAGAGGGACTCCCTGTACACCAGCATGCCCATGCTGCCCGGCCTGCCCGACGTGTCTGCGGACTCTGCCGACAGCTCCAAAGACGGCGGGGATGCCAAGAGCCCGGAGGCCAGCTCGGACGACGTTTACTACAAGAGCATGCCCAACTTGGGCTCCCGCAACCACCTGCACCAGCTGCACTCCTACTACCAGCTGGGGCGGGGCAGCAGCGACGGCTTCATCGTGCCGCCGAACAAAGAGGATCTATCTCCGGAAGAAGTCCACCAGGAGCCGTCGCACCTTGTCACCAGCCTATAGGCCCCCGAAACAGCCCCGCCCACCCAATAGTGTCCCTCCTATTACCGTAGTCCTCCTCCTACTCAGCCCCGAGTCCTCTTGTTCTATCAGTCGTTGGCAGTGGTAGCCTTTCTTTTTATTCAGTGTTCTGAGGACTAAGGCGGAGCGGAAAAATGAACCGCTCTCTCGCTGTTGCTCACCACAACCAGGATCGAAAACTGTACGGGGGGAGAGTGAGTGACTATATTTGGTTATAAGAAGCGGGAATCTGTTGATGTTGTGCCCCCCCTCCCCCCCCCCCCCCCCCCCGCCCCTCCCCCTAACCCCCCGTCCTTCCTTCTCGAACCCTGTGTGGTTTGGCGTGTTTTGTCTCAGTGTGAAAAGAGGCAATAGCTCAAGCTGGATTTTTAGGTCTCGGAGATAAAGTATGACAGTGGAATGGAACTGCACAGCCCCCCAAACTATACAAGTCTAAAGTATAGACTTCACCATAAGTGGGAAATTAAAAAAAAGGACTATTTTATTATTCTTCTGTATCTATATTGACTTTTTGAAAGATTTTCTTCCTCTTTGGTGAGTTGCAGCACATTTTGTTTGCTGGAGTGTCCCTTCAATGAAAAAAGGAGAGAAAAATACAAAACAAACAAAAAAAAAAAAAACATTTTGAACAATTACCATGAAGGAATTATTGATCGTATGCTTTCAAGCATAGCTGTTCTTTTTTTCCTTTCATTTTATTGTGATAACAGTTGTTAAAAGAGGGAGAAAAAACTAATACAAGAATTATCAGATATTTCTATGTAATTGTACAGATAACTAGCATTGCACATAATAGTATGCTTTTTTTTTTTTTTTTTTGTTCCCGAGCAAAAACCCCTTTGTCTCTGTAAATGTAGTGGTTAGGAGAATTTTTGTTCTGTTGTGCTGGCCTTTCTGGGTTTCTGGTAACAGTCTGTTTCTTTTCTCTTTTTGTCTCCTCTTTTATCACTTTCCAGAAATAATCACCCCAATGGAAACAGCATAACACAAAACAGGTATCCCTCAGAAAGGTTCATTGTGCATTCTGCATCTTCATTGGCGTTCGGAAAACACTTGTGCGTCTCCGAAAGAGAACAAATTGAACATTGACGAGCACTAGGCACTTGTACAAAAAAAAAAAAAAAAGAAGAAGAAGAAAGCTGGCTGTTTTACTTATTAAAGAAAGAGCTTTTGGAGTGAGAAAAACTGGAAGTGTTTTTCTTTTTCTTCCTCGAGGAGAAAACATATTTATTTATTTGTTCAAATGAATCGTAACAAATGGGGAACGGAGGTGACTTAAGCGGCACAAATACGTTTTTTTTTTTTCTTTTTTTATTGTTATGGCTTCTTATTTATTCCTTTTTTGTATTGGTTTCCAAGCTGAAGCGCATAGCTGATATTTGTTGTAACAGTGAAACTTGTTAACCAACAAATAAATTTACTGATTAAGATTTACCACTTAGCGACGGGGGGGAGAAGTTTCGTCTGGGCCTTGGATCACTTTTGTACGGATACCAGTGAAGGACCTCGACAGGACGGAACGACCGGTTCTCTTTTTTTTTAATTATCAGTTAATCTCCCTCATTAGCCCTCTGTCTATTTCAGTGCCAAATAGATTTGGCCCAGCAGCAGTGGATGTGCTCTGTATGCTCTGGTCTGCTTTACGATAGAAGCAGTTGATTTCATAAGCTGTAATAAATATTTCAATATCACCGCTGGTGTAACTAATGGATTCTTTCCAGCTACTGTATATTTGACATGAGTTTGATCAGCAGCCACGCAGGGAGGCATGAACGACAACGGGGACGCTCGTCTTGACGGTGGACAAGAGGAGACTATGAGTATGTCCTGAGGCGGAAGCTTTTCCATCCCACAATTATTTCACGTAACCGCTGTTCTCATGGTGACGGCAGGAATGTAATCGCTAGATTCTTGCACCATAAATGAAATGTGATCATAAAGAACGGGTATTTTCTGACTTCCTATAATAGATCGTATGACTAGAATGTGGGAAAAGGTGTCACCAAGAAAATTACACTTCAACTCTGCTGTTTTCTCTGATTTATGGAGCTCAGATATGATATTGTTTTGGTTTAATGTCCTGCAATTTCACTCTATTGGTTCAGTCTCATTATTCAGTCCCTCATTTAGAGCCCAACCAGCACTGGAACAGAGAAGCATCCTTTTTAGTCGGGATCAACTTGTAATTATTGTTGGGATTCTGATTAACTAATTAAAACCGAAACTAATTAATTGAGCAACACCAGTATCACAAAAACCTGAATCCTCAGTGACATGACTAAAATAAAAATAATGAATAAAAAAATCTTGTTTTTCATGAGCTGTGTCCGTAATGTTCTGGCAACATTAAAAGTAAAGTCTTTAATCCCAGTTGTATGTATAATATTGTGTGTCAGGGGGAGGGTCCTGCTCTCTACGTGTGGACAGCATCATATTGTCGCGAGCCTGCTGAAGGTTCTGTAATGTCCCACTGTCAGTGATGCATTCAAGGTCTATGGGGCTGCGACAGGGATGCGGTTGGAGGAGAACGTTTGAGGGAGTGAGTGAGTGTTGTTGTGTTGTTTTGGCCAACAGCAACCCTTACATTGCAAAAATAATTCAGTATAAATTGTGGAAACATTGGCAGTCAGTAGGTGTAGAGCTTTGTGCCTTCAGTCTGCAGCCAGTCCATCCATCCGTCCCCACCCACTGTGGTTCATCTTAAGTATTGTAGAACCTTTCAGATGGTTTCAGATGTGACTGACAAAAAGTTGAGTCACTCGGAGGACTCGCCAGAGACGTGCGGCTCAGCGTGGATCCTGCGTCATGACATGGGGGAGCTCCGACCCGGCCCGACCTCTCGCCCATGTGCGTAAGCACAGGTCTCCTCTTTCCAGATATGACTTGGCCGGACAGAGAGTGCTCCGGCTGTCAGCGCTGCGTCACTTTGACTGGCACTGCAAACCCTGGCGAGTTCATGAAATGTGCTGAAGATGTGACCCTGACACTCCTCCCACCCACCATCCACTTTCTTAATGACTTGTAACGGCAGCTCGCAGGCCGCATTGGGCTCTGACGCTGCCCAGGAACATGCTTGCGTGGCACAAAACACCAAAGGGAATACGCAGCACTGCTGTCCATCCATTCACAAAGGAAGCACAAATCTATAGAATGAAGTCAAGGTGTAACATCTTCATCAAACATTAACCTTCATTCACATTTTTTTTTTCTTGCCCAAGTGAGGATTATTTCTGAACAGCACAGGTTGAAGCCCATATTGATTTTAGAGACTAAGCCATCACACTTTAGATAAATCCTTAATTAGTAAAGGTTTTCTGCTTTCCTCCCTAACCACAAACTTAGTGTTGACGTGTACTCAATGATCTAAGAGTGGAGCACCGTGAAGCTCCCAAAGAAACGATCGATACGCTCAGAGTGTGCCAGCTCTTATTTTTATTTATTTTTTTTAAATCCCAGAAACCTGTCACACTCTATGAAATGTAGGTGACCGCCAGACAAATGAGCTGTAGTAGGAACACAACCTTACGTTTCTGTTAACGTTGTACGTGGGCTAACTTCAGTTGCTTTAAAGGAGTCAAAACATTATGAACAACATCCTGTTGGGGTTCCCAGTGGCGAGCATTAGAGGATTCATGTGATTAGAGGTCTCCTCTTAACTGACAGTGAAGGACATTCTCCTCTTTCCCTGCATCCCTCCTGCAGCCTGCAACTTCTAATATATGACTGGTTTATTATTATTATTATTTTTTATATTATCTTCAATGTGAACTGCTATTGAACTCATCCCCTTTATTTCATCTGATGTAATCTCATTTAAAAACTGCTGGATTAGGTTTTTATTCCGCTATGACACAGTGGACAGATTTCAACATGAATACTGTTTATTATTTACTGAAGAACATGTGGACACATCTGCTTGTTCTACAGGGGAACCGTCGCCGCCATTTAGCTGAGCAGTTGTGAGTATGTGTGTTCTGTATTGTGAGCGGGTTTGACTGAACACGTCCCAAGACAAACACCTCGGTGCCATGTGAACAACAACAGCGTCTGAGTAGCTCACATGTCATATATCAAAAGGCACATTTCATATCTGGCCCTCTATTGGAAAATCAATGGCCAAATGCCTAGCAGAATTTCAATTGAAAGGTGAATCAATGTCATTTCCAGCTCTGTGTGTGTCAGGACAGCTTGACAGCCTGAACACATGAAGAGAAATGTCTCACTGATTTTTAGTCGAGATAGCATTGATTTACCGAGGTGGTGGCGGTATAGGTGCTCAGGAGTACAGTATTGGTATAAGGTTGTGCACTTGGCACAGCACCAGTTCACTTCCAGTTCGCTGCAATGCATTTGTTTTAGTCCGCGGGCAAGTGGGATTTCTATATAAACTTAATGGTGAGACAATTTTGCAGGATTAGATTTTCCAAGTTTGACCAAGAGGCATATCTCAGGATCCACAGGGGAAGCAACTCCGTGACTTTTAGACAGTGTTTCAGATCCGTTGCCAAAAAAAATAAACTTTCCTGTTGCTAAGAAGTCCACTGTGAAGGATGCAGGAGTATAGAGTACAGAGTATATTATTTATTTATATTCTGTGTATAATCCCCTGGAATCTAATAATCTGTCTTTGTTATATCATTGTTGAATTATTTAATATTGATTATTCCATATCTTCACATATGAAAGCATTCAGGAGTGAAATGGTTGGCTGTTTAAGTGTCTTAACTTTAACTTAATGTCTTTCTTTTTAATTTTATTCTGAAAACACTGATAAATAAATGTTAATATTCTCTGATAGTAATTTAGGATGTTTGGGAGTTAAACGTTGGTTTGTTTACTTATTTTTATTTTGTAAACGGAATCTGGCTCACTTCCTCCGTTTTTTTGGATCTATGAGAGCGATGCGTTGTGGGTTGATTGTACCTGCGTCACCTGTTGGACGCGTCACCTGTTGGACGCGTCACCTGCCTGCGGCCTTCCGCCTCTGTCCTCTCCAGATGTCAGGTAAGCCGACTTTTATCAGCGATATCGACCCAGCACGACGCTTTCCTCCGCTGTAAAGTTAGCTGCTGCATTATGAACCGACGTTAATAATCTCTCATGTGGAGGGAAGTTGCAACAGAGCAAAGAAGCCGTAGCTTGAAAGAGCGCGCGCGTCTGTTTGGGGTTTTACGGTAAATGTGGCAGGAGGGGAAACTGCCTGCTGGAAAACATGCTGAAAGCTTGAAATTTAATATTGGATCGAGAAGTTACTGAGGGGCAACACGGACAGCAGTGAGCTGAAGCGTCTCATCTCTGTCATCTGTTGCGGATTGTTTATTTTAATTTATACTCATCATTTTTGGGCGCAAGTTGTGGAAGCACCCACAGCACTGAGTCAGATGCCTCTTTGTATTTCTGCGCGTTTCTCCAGTGAAATGGCTTGAAGCTTGACATGCAAACTATCAACAGTGAGGCCGGAGTTAATTATCAACGTAACAGTCAGCTGGAAAACACATGGTGAGAGTTTTAAATTTAATATTGGTTTAGTATTGATAACCTAAAGATACTACATGGACAGCAGTGAGCTGAAGCCTCCCTGGCATCTGCTGTGGCTTGTTTAACAGTTTTATGGCGCTAATTGTGAAAGAAGTCATGGAAGTTAATTAAGATTCCTGTTTTGTATTTCTGCACGTTCCTCCTGTGAGGTAGAAATTGTTAAAAAAAACTTAAGTTAAATAAGTTGAAACTTGACGTGCACATAGTCTCACCTCTTTAGAATTTCTTTATTGATGGCACCAATTGAGCCGTTTGTGGTTGTGTTTTCTGGTTGTTTTGGTCTCAGCCTTCAGACTTTTCTATTTAGAATCCATAACATGTTGTTACGTCAGGTGTTTCTGCCCTTGTATGTTGTCACATTAATGTCACCCTTAAAGCTATTCTTACATGCCCCTCCTGCACACTTCTGCATCTTAAACTCTTAATGTCCCGTTTGCCCTTGTCATGTTGGGGGCCCGCACATAAATGTAATACCTCGCGGCGTGCAGCCCTGGCCTTGTTTTATGACAGCGGGGATAAGCAGTGAAGCCCCGCGCCCCTCTGATGCCTGACAGTATCACAACACTGGCTCATCGGGGAGTGGCAAACAGGCCCTTGCGCCGGGGGCGAGCAGGTTACGTGACACTGGCAGGAATCCTCTGTGAGTTAATTTGGGAGGTAATTTTCAGCTGCACTGGCCACAAGAGAGGGAGCGTGGTAGCCAGGAAAATGGTAATGGCCGTCAGGGGAATTGTATTGTGTGGCTGCAGGTCGTAGAATGGAGTGTACGGTACATAACCGGAAGGGTGACTGCAGCACGAGCGAGTTCACCTGTTACTGATGAGCCGGCCTGGTCCCTGCGGTCTGAAAGCTCTTAGGTCACTGGAGCTGTAGTCGTGTTTACAGTCCGGACATGAGCGGAGATGTAACAGCATGTTGACCTTGAGAAACTGGCATGGAGCATGGATGTTAAGTAATTGATTTACAAAACCTGCACCGCAGCAGGGAGGGAGGAAAGAAAAAAAAAATACACGTTTTACAACAGAGATAAATATAATTTACCCAGTCCTCCATCCTGATGCACTCTGCATGTCTGCAATAGAAAAAATTGAAAGAATTCACTTTAGAATATAACCAATATATATATTCCAATTATTTTCCCTTGTTTGTTTTCAACCTTTCTTATGTAAACTTGAATATGTATATTATTGAATTTACTACTGATAATTAGCTTGATTCAATCAATTAATTTTTTAAAAATTATTTTTCAAGAAAATTATTATAATTTCATGCCATGGTAATGTTTCTGTTTTTTCTATTAAAGGTTTTAGCTTTACTTTGTTAATTAAATTAATTCTTAGCAGAAGTCATCAGTGTTTAAAATAGGTTGTTAAACCAGCTTTGTTTTAATTGATCCTCAGGAAAATATAATCCTCCGTCCAATGTAATGTACAAAATGATAAATCAAGCAGTGCACAGATGAATTCAACAATAACGTTTGTTATTTTGCTACGATTAAGAGTAACTATCTCCCTGCAGTTTGCACCGCGTTCTAAAAGTGGATCAGTAGCGGGTGAGCTGTTGTTCTGGGACGCTCGGGTCGTTCTTGGTGGGTCAGTGATACAAATTTTGTTGTTGCAAGGTTGTGACAAGCATAATGACACAGTAATTATGCCGTGACACACCTCTAGATGGATGATAAAAACACGGCGATAAAGGTAAAACAGTTCTGCCTCCGAGCCAGATGGCGTGCAGCGATGATGTCTGGCCCGCAGTCAAGGTGGACGGCGCCCGAGCCAGCATTCAGACACGCCAATGGATTCCATATATACTCGCCATAGCCCCCTCCAGCCCCCTCACTCCCCCTCCTCGTCTATCCCACCTCTACGGCCAATCAACACAGATAATCTTTTGAATTAAGAGAAAAAATCCGGGGTGAACACTTTGATGAGATAAGTACCCTTTGTCAGCGCAGGCAATGGTATTTTAATTAAATATATGAACACATGGTCCTGCCCCAGATGCTCAAGTCTAAACAAAGATAGCATCATCTAATCAAAGCCGGGCCCCGAGTGTTTCAAGGGCAGAATTATTTTCTATTAGGGCCCCTCTCCTCAGGGATCGAGCCAATTTTCTTTATTATGATAGAATCAGCATAGTATAGATTGAATCTGGCGATAGTGTCACGGCGGGAGAGGTGCGCCGGTGCCAGACCGCCCGCCTCGCAGAACCTTCAACCGAACAGAGGTGTGTCTTTTGGAAATATTTGTACGATTACAGAAAGTAAAAAGAAGACAGCATGCGGTGTTTGTGATATTAGTTCACAGGATCGCTGTGTTCTGTTGACCCTGCACGATGATAATCAGTTTCTTTCCACATCCATTCAACATGTATGGAAACATTTAGAGCATGAAGCCCAAAAACAATAATCTGCGTCTACAAACCCCGCTCCAGGAAATAGAATCAATCCCTCGGGATTCTCTGTGGACGCCGGTGTCGATCGGACTCTTTGATGAGGTCTGCTGACAGGAAGTTAGTCTCTCACTAATGTCTCCGCTGCCAATACCGGCGCCGGGTTTTCATAACGGATGCCAGCGCGCGCTGCCGCACAGTTGGATATAAATGATGAAGTTGTACGCCGCCATGTTTTCTAATTGGGTCACAGAGCAGCCTGGTGGAATCTGGAGAGAGATGCAGCCATTGGAACCAGTGTGGGATTATTAGACTGACTGACTGGTTTTTAATGTGTATGGCATCGCAGAGACAGTAGCACAAACCCTGTGTTTTGCACAGGAGTGGGTATTTTCGCTGCAAAACACTGCAGTGACTACAGTGGCACGCCTCATATTAGAAGAGAGGTTCAGCGATTCGGAGGGTTTGTATTTGAGGTTTGGAGCAAAGCGTCCGGATCTGTAATTGCCCGGCACCCCTTGTAGATTCCTAATTGGCTGCGTTTCAGACGCAGAGTCAAACGTTGCAGAATCCGGGTCAGGTCCATTTAGCTGCGAATGCGTTTGAAGTCGCAGATATGAAGATTTATCTCACGTGGAGACATTTAAGGAATAAATGTAATGTTCTGTGTCATCATGCGAGGCCCAAGTGGCCATTTAATCTAAATCTGCCACTGCCCTGTAGCATTGTTGCGATTGTAGTGTTGCTGTGATCAAACACACTTGTATATGCTTTTAGCTTTGCCACTGATTGAATCATTTCAGCCCTGGTGAGTCAGAGCTGCTTGGCAACGGCATCAGCTGAAGCAGGCGTTTAGCTTGTAGAGAAACCATCATTGGCTTGATATGGAGTTTTCTGAGAGGTATACAAATATAAACATCAGGGCTGCACTGTATTAGAGAAAGTGGTATTATTATTAAATGTGTAATTTAATCTTTCATTTTGCTTTGTGTCTTTCAGAAGGATTATTGAACCAACCAAGCAGGGAGACACCCCTCAATTATCAGCGTCAGCGGATCCAGATATAATGAGATATAATGGAGGTATGGGTTGTTATTTGTATTAATGCCAAAGCCTCGACTGAAAACATGTTATGCTCGTATCGGCACGGCACATAATTACATCCCTCTGAATCGTCGAATTAAACACCCCGATTCAGGTGTTATTCACTGTGATACAAAGGGGCACACGTCTTTAGTTTTATCTGTCCTCACCTCGCTGAGTCTGAAGATGCACAGAGAGGCTTCGTCTGCTTCACTGAGCAAAGGAGCGTGTGTGTTCAGAGCGGGCCAGAATCAATATTGTTATAGTGCTGCATTGTCGTGTCAGGTACTGTAAGGGTTTATAGGCCTCAGAGCAGGGGACGCCCGTAGTCCTGGGCCTTAATGTCTTTTGGTTGTCCATATGTCCTTGTGTCCCATTGAAATATATTAATGTGTCTCTGGAGGGGATTTATGGGACGAAGGACGAGCTGATAACTAAAGAAATAGTATTCTAATTATGGCAAACCCTCATTTACATATTAAATGAGATGCAAGCATGCAGTGTATTTAAAGATGGATGACGTGACGGCTCCACAGAAGTGAAGCCGAAGCATCTCAGTCGACAGAATGGCACGTCCCATCCTTATTTATAGACGGTGGGGGGCGGAGTCGCATGAAATATTCAAAGCTGTGATGTCATTTTATATCCACAAGGTCAAAGGTCAGTGTCACCTTGACAACATCAGGTTCTGTAACAGTAGAATATTGTTTTTCATAGCTTTGACATTTATTACAGATTCATCTGGAGTGTAGGAAATTAAAATACCCATGCATTGCGGTAGAAGAATGAATTCTTACCCTCTGTTATATTTTTGCCAGGTCTTCACCAGCCTGTATCCTGCATTGTCACATCCAGGTATGCCAACAATCGATTCTGTACATTATTTTAAATTATTATTTTAATTCCTTTCACTGCCGTCATTGATTGCCTACTTAGTTATGTAATTCATCACGGTGCACGGTGATTTATTTATTTTTTTATTGTTTTAAAACGCCGTTAGTGGTTTCGCAGGACATTTCTTTGCTAATTAATCTGGACTGAACCACAATACTGTTTAACAGCAATGTAGCTTTGATGAAAACCGAAGCTGACGTGATGCTCGCCGTGATAAATTACCTCCAGCGTTCCGTCTGCACATTGATTATTATGTAATGTATGGAAATCGAGTACCGCCAGTAATCCAGGTTGAATCATGGGTAACAATTAGCTCATTTTTTCTAGTGTGTGCTCTGTATATCTGGATTCAATGTGCACATCACAAGATGAATTACAGGCAAATTAACCTGATGACTTTGAGTAATTTTCCAACAATCGGTCTAATACAGCAAGAAAAAACAAATACGTGTGCAGTGGCGACTCATCACAGGTCCAAAGGATTTTATATCAAGCTGTGAGGCATATCCATCCATCGTGTTCGGAAACAAATGCATTTATAGACGCTCGGTGGTAAAAAACAAACGGCAGTAAGTCCGATGGAGACATTTTATTTTTCAAGACAAAGGGCAGCATACGATCAATTTATCTAAAATCCGTGGGACTTTGCTTTTGTATCAAAATGTCATGGGAGCAGGAGTCAATAACTCACACTGAATGACTGAGGGAGAAGTTGTGCTTTCCTTTAATGAAGCAAGAAAACAGTTTATCTGCCCAGATTGACCTGAGGCAATTACTTTAAGCGCATTCCTCAATCAATAGAACATTGGTACTGTGTGTGTGTGTGTGTGTGTGGAGCACAGCGCAGAGTCGTCCAGCTCCTTTGCTCATTGTTGTGTTCCTCTCGTGAAATATTTGACCGCCATATTTTTTACACCGCAGTGTTGGAAGCTTTCCATTCCAAACGCATCGCAGCACTTTAATAGATAAGAAGTGGTCCCCAGGGGACGGCAGTGTTTTAAGATGAGGTTCCTGGCCTTTGGTCATTTTTATTTCTTTATTTATTTTGAGTAACCACACTGTCAGTTCTGAGCAGCAGCTGTCAAAACTAAATGCCCACCGGCTCTGCTAAGAGAGCACAGATAAAAGTGACCCTCTGCAAATAAGGCCCCCTCTCCAGAGTGGGGGGTTTTGCAGGAGGGTACAATAAGAAATCACACTGCAGATGGGTATCTGCACGGTGGCCCCTTGTTCTGTATGCAGGGATGACCTTGTAGGATCGAAACTCCAGATACGACGAAGGGAGGATGCTTCAAATTAAAGCTTTGCACAGGAAATTGAACTGTCAGACAGATGGAGAAGGAGAAAGAGCCGGTTTGTAATACAGTTGATTTTCGGCTCAGGGCCCCGGCCTGTGCAAATGTCACAGATAATGGCAGCTATTCTGGAATATGCATTATTGTACCTGCTTCGCTTTTATCACGGTGATCCATCGTTGGGAGTTGTTCTATTTATAAAGTTGCCTATAAGACGTAGTACACAGCACATGAGAAAACAGGAGCAGATTTATTCGTTCTGTAAGATATGGTGTTAATGTAAAGTACAGTGTGAATATATATTCTGTGGTACTATTTACGTTCGTGTTTCCCAGCGGTGATGATGGATGATCGTATTATTTCCACACACCTTCACATTCGGGTGAGGGGTTAGCTAAGAAGTCAAAATGTAGAATTAATGTGTAAAGTCCATAATTACCACTTTGAAACTCTCCGTGTGTTTTGCTGATAGACTAAAGGCTTCTCAGTCATTGTGTCGCACATCTGGTGGAATAAGTGCAGGTTTATTTTTGACTGATCAGGGCTTAAGGCTTGGGCTTCATTCGCAGCCACCCAGGGCTCATTTTATTTCCATGTGAAATCTGTTGGAGAGTTAAAGCAGAGACTCATGGGACAGGCTGTGAGCAGGGCTGTGTCCTGTCTCACTCTCCAGCTCCTGATGTGGCGTTAAGTTATTCACGGATTAACTTTTAATTGTGGAAACCCACTTATTGCTCAGCGCTTTAGATTTCTATATGTTCTGAGCTCATTGCCATCTTTATATTGTTGCACTTTGAAATCCAAACCTCCAGCCGCAGCTTTTTTTTTTTAAATGGTTTATTTACACAAACCTCCCCCGAGAGATTTTCCCAGTCCATATCTGGGCTTTATCTTGTTTTTCATCTCTCCTCTTGATGCATTCTTAATATTTTTGAGCCGACTTTTGGGGGATTTTCGTCCGCCCTCTGCCGTCAACAGTTTTCAGCGCGCAGGTACTGCAGTCCCCTGTGGAGCCCGAGTACAGGAGTAGCTCAAAAATACCGAACGAGCTGGTTTAGTTGTTTGAAATCATTTCTCATTGTGAAACAGTCCACTTGAGAGGTAGCATTCTTCCAACACAATGCCCCCCCCCATGTTAACATCCGTGACCTTACAGTGTCTCTTGAGAGATGACCCTCAGTGCAAATCCTCTTTCCTTCTAGCTAACTTAAAGTAATGGCACAAAAGCTTCGCACGACCCATTTCAATTTAGATCCAGGGCCCTTCATTTATATTTGGTAGCGGGGACAGTCGTGGTATTCTCCTCCCAGGAGAGTCTAACCAAGACAAGTCTCCCGAGCCTTTGACGATGCAGCATTTCAAGCAGACCTGAGTGGACCGAGCGGCCCTGTCCTCAGAGCAATAACAGGGCTTCCTTTGCAGTGAATCATTATCTTTGTCCGTCTTGGCCTCATCTGTCTTCTTACACTTTGTTACAAAAAATAAAACCTGAACTTTTCAGGTAAAGCAAAAACCTATTAATTATAAATCTATGGCTGTCGTGTCTCCATGTGAAGCCATGAGCGTACATATCCTTCTGTCCATAAACCCTGACAGTGAAACGTTGTTATAGGGTTTTTTTTTTATGTGGAATAACTAAATAAAAAAAAAAAAAACCTTGTAATTCTTTATCTTCCTGTCAAGCAGGTCATGTCCTCCGTCCTCTCGGGAACAAACCGAATCTAAAACCTTCATAAACGTCCCGCGGTACATTTTCATGCAGCAGTAATTCTGGCAGTGTCCTTTTATGTGAGTGATGAGTGAAATTAGTATCTAACTAAATCTGCAATAAGCTCCTGTATCGGGAGAAGGCTCCCGCAGGACAAATGATGTGCCTGCATTAAATTAAGTGAGCCTTCTGATGCCATCATATCACCCGGAGCATCTGTGTCTGTGCTTCCATGATTACGCACGTCCCACTAAGAGAACTGTGAAGGCGCTCCGTCATTGCTTATTAAGTATTCCTGCACAAATAGTGTCAATTAAGTGCAGCTCCCAACAGGCCACCTAGACGCTAAGTGGATTGATTAAGTTTTGCATGTGAATGGGTTTTTGACTGTTTATGTGATGTACTGGCAATGGAACAGATGGACTCTCTCCATAGAATTTTTTTTTTTCTCAGTCTTATTCTTCGTATACTTTCTTAACTTGCTTATTTGGAGTAGATCAGACATGGCAGCCCTTTTCTTTACAGCCATAAACACTTGAGCCAAACGTCCATAGAGTTTATTGAGCGGTGCCATCTTGCCGGATGCTTCCAACGACAATATTTCCGTGCTTTAAACTCAAGTGTGTGAAGGCTGCGGTGAGGTTCCAGTCGGCTGGATGGGGACGTTACAGCTGGTGGCAGTGGTCGTTAAATGAACAGACAGACGGTTTCCCTGCTCTTATCCTTATATGTTCTAATAATGTTTGAGACCAGTGATATATCCGGTTTTTTTTTTTTTTTCCCTTTTTTCCTGCTGAAGGTGTTGGTTACATGATATCGCGTGACAAATCATTCACAGCGGTGGGTTTTCTGGGTGCTTTGTCCGCGATCTTCAACATAGCGCCGTGCAGACGATAAAGGGCTCGGCACGCAGCGATAACAAGCACAACTTCATTGAATTCTAATTTGTCATTCCTCCTGCAAATGCAACCATTAGGGGAAATGTATGGCTATTTAATTGTCTAGCCGCGGCCATACCTCAGTGCTCCCGCTGACAGTCGTGTCTGAAGCCTTGTTGAATTACCTCCCCCACTTTATTTTGATTTGAGATCTGCATTAAATGAGTCACCTTTTGTGCTTTCTCCTTCTTGGTTCAGGTCACTCCCCCTCCTCCTCCTCTTGTTTCTCTCTCTCTCCATGAACGTGAGGATTATTACTCTCCTGCGGGAGCACCTCGCCATCCATTTACTGAGGCACGTATAAAAGCACCGGTAGTCAGTGGGCTGATCATCAAACAGAATGGTCCACCTTATTTTGTAGTCTGCACGCCGCGCAGTTTATGGCGGCGGCTTTAGGTGTCGCACGACCTTTAAACTTTATATTTACTTAGGCGGAGAGTTAATGCCTCATTGAAATGCAATATCATGTCTTTGTGGCGTCCACGAGGAGGAACGACTGCAATCGCGGGCCAGCGTGATCTTAATTATTTAAACTCCATGTTCTTTAGCTTTTATAATTCTGTTTCAGACCCGGGCGCGCTGCAACGCGTGACGCCGGCGAGCGGTTCATCAAACCGGGCCGATCCGGAAAAAGGAAATGGCATTTAGCTGTGTGATTGATAGGGTCAATATGCTGCTAACGGGGGGGGGACACTAAAACATGTCATTTTAATCACGCACATTGCTTGTGGGAGAAATGGAAGCAAATCATTTCATTACAGTTTTCCAGCATTTCCTTGGTGCACTGCAGAGAGAGAGAGTGCGCTCCTGAAGCTCTGCCTCTGTAAGGAAGCCGGGGACAGAGACTGTTGAGCAATGGGCTCGTAGGAAGACTCATTTTACATGGCCGAACCTCAAGAGGGCGGAGGCATGATGGCGGAGATACTGCAGTTTTTTTTTTTTTTTTTATTGTCAACTGTCAGAGCTGGTGAACTCTTGTTGTTTTTTTACGGGCTGTCATGTTGCGTAAGTGGGCCGAGGGAAGCAGCTTCGGTCCGTCTTTGCGTGATGCCACAAGTTTCTGCAGAGGCCACCCATTAGGCTCGTCCGTGGCCGATATAACCGCGGTGGAAAAATGTTTTTGTTCACAGGCCGCCTGGCAGAAATGGCAGCTTGTCCAAGCACTGTGGTGTGTTTGTCACAAGTAATTAATTTTTCCGCCCATAAAAAACGCCCACCGGGATGATGGAAAAGGTGGGTTCATTAACCTCCATCACCCGAGCTTCCTGTGGCGCTTAACAGTGTGCTGGTCGCTGGTTCCTCCAATTGCCCGTAGCTGAAAATGTGCAGGGACGAAAACGCTCGCCGTCCAAGATGGCCGCTTTGCCCGGGAACGAAAAAAGGGAAAGGATTTGCTCGGCAACCCGAATTTTTAGTTTAGTTTACAGCATTCTCACACTTTCATTTCCCCTCTCACAACACACATCATGGGACATTTTTGTCCCCCCTTCTCCCTCTCCTCTCTCCCCCAGCTGCTTGGGCTGAATTTCGAATCAGTTTCTTTTTCTCAGTTTATTTCAAATTGACATTTCATGGAGTTTAATCTCCAGGGGGGAACAATGGGTACATTCCATCACAGGGAGTGATATGAAAAGCCGCAGACCTTGTGAATGGGAAGTGAGAGACAGAATAAAATAAATAAATGAGCAGCGTGACCCAGAATACTGATGAAGGAGCGTGGAACCACGGCGGCGGTGGGCAACTTTTGCCTTCTCCAGCTTCGACACGTCCTGATCTTTTTCTCGACGCCCCCCCCCCGCCTGGCCGTCTTTATTGTGAGTCGAGACGCTTGCAGTCTGCTTGCTCCGACGTGCTAAAATATGCAGAGCTATTATCCACAGATTGAATGAACCTTGTTAAAAGAAAAAGAGGCGAGCGTCTGTATCCGTGCGCCCTCCCACGGTGCAGGCGTTTAGATCACTGCTCGAGGAGCGTCCAGACAGCTCAGCCCGCTCTGCAGAGAAGGGAAATTGACTTGTTTATACACCAGGAGCAAATGCCATGATGGGTCTGCAACTGGTCTGACGCCCCGCGGGCAGTGAAAGCAGCTATTGTGGGAGCCCCGCACCAGCAGCTGCAACCCAACGGTCAGGGAAAGTTAACGCGAACCGCCTCCCCTCTCTGTTTCTCTTCTTCCTTTTAATGATGATGCGAGAGGACGCGCTGTTGATCGGGATCCAGCTGCCGCTGCATGCAGCGGCTCCGGGGAAACAGTGCAATCGCGGATGATTCCAGCCCGTGTTTGACTCCTCTCTGTGGGCAGTCTTGTTTTCTCCGGTTCTCTCAGACATCTTTCACCACGAGGCATCAGCTCCCCTGAAGAAGTAATGAATATTTCCTCCATTATGCGTAAACCCAAGGCCGCATCACAGATTACTGGGTGTCATGTCCTACTTCCTTTTGCTCCCAGAGACAGAATAACAAACCTAGCAGAGAGCTAGCTCCATCTATAACCAGTTAACTGGAATTTGAGTCGAATGTGGTGTTATGATTCCTTCACAGCCAAATCATTTCTTCCCTGCTTATTTTATTAATGCCCTTATGATCAGCTTGTTCTGCAGCATGTACATAAATCGAGGACAAATTTTAAAATACTGGGAGAAAATGATCATGAAACCCTCGGCCCTGCGTTGCAGATTGTATTAAGCGAAAGTGCGTACGTCAGCGTGTTCATTATATTTGATTGCTTGGCCACCTCCGAAGCCACAGTTCTCTCAAATGATCCTTTTTTTAATCTTAACGCTTGGTTTTCTTTTCTTGGTTTATTTCACTGATGGAAACGCACATAACGTGAGGGAGGCGGAATTACACGCCTCCTGCTGTGACCTAGTTTAAATCATCTACCTCACTTCCTTTAATTCTATTCAAGTACTGTGGTTGGTGGATTGCTCATGTCTTTATTTAACTAAGTATCCGCACCAGACAATTCCAGCGTCTTTGAATCGTCCCCCGTGCAGAAGTCTTCATAATGCACTCGCACCTGACGGCACAATAAATCTCGCAGATCGGTTGATCTTGGCTCCTGGACGGGGGAAGACATATTTGAAGGTGGTGCATTAAGTCTCGCCGCGACTCAGGCTTGGCTCTGCTAACAGTCATTAATCTCCACAGTCATCTCTCGCCATGTTCACAGTCGTCCCACCACCACCACCACCACCCTTAGAGAGGGAGAGATTCTGGAGGCTCCATGAGTGGCACCATTATCAGAGGCCCGGTAATGGAGTACCTCAATGGTCAGCCTGTCACAGTCAATGTTTGCCTTGACATTTCATGTAAAGTTCCCTTCCCCTGGTGAAATATCATATTTCCACAGCCGGGGCAAATTGGTTGTCACTGTTAAAGGCGCTGGTGCCTTCTCACTCCCTCTGCCTGTCATGTCCTCGTATCTTACCACTCTGACTGCAGAGGCGTCGATGGTTTTTCCACCGGTAACGTTGGGAGGATGAGGATGATAATATATGAAACACGTTTGGTGAGACGGAAGAAAAGGGTTAAGCTGCGCTGGGAATAATGTGAGATCACCAAACTCAGCAAGTCAGGGAGATGTGAATCAAGGCTCGTCTGAGCTCGCACAGCTCGGCGCGCTGATCTCGATAAGTAGTTGAAAACACCTCTTTAAATGTCCGCGATTGTGTCGGATATATTTAAGTGGCACAGGAAACACGGTGGCCATGCGTCAGCTGCCTGCCAGGTTTTGATCATAGGCAGTCAGGAAGCCGCTCTATATCTCTGTATCTCTTCTGTTTTTAATGGCGCCCTCTGACCATGCACGTATTTACCTTGGAATTCCCCTCATGCACGTCGTCATCGTGGAAAAAGCTATTGTGCCGCTCGTGGGGACGAAAAATAATCGCCCCCGGCAAAATGAGTTTGACACTGGTTCATGATGCCTCCAATGGATGGTGACATATCCAATATCAGGAGAGTGGCAGGGGTAAATATTTTTGTCAGGCCGCTGCAGCTTTACAGGGAAGAGGTGTGAAGGAACGGTTCATTTGTGTCTGGATTTGAGCGACGGATTTAAAAAGCTGAAAGGCAAAGGCTCTTTTCTCTGCCCTTGTGTGCCGGCTCTTTAGGAACTTTGATTTTTTTTATTATTATTTTTGCCTGATCATCGCGTAAACACAAGGCTTAGACCCTTTCTGTTCACCCACATATATATATATATATATATTTTTATTTTTTTTTCAAAAGGTGGCTCTCTGCTGTTCCACCGAGCCACGACTTGGCGCCCTGCTGGGGTAACGGCCCCGCGCAGTCTGTCACGCCAGAGGAAATAACCTGGGCAAATCGATGGACTGTTTTTCGAAATGCCAATCAGACTTTGAACAGCGAGCAATTTGGCTCAGGCTGGGTTGTCTGCACCCTGAGACCTCGGACCTTTTAGAAATCCATTATCACCCGGAGCCTCGGAGTTTGAAAGACGAGATAGAAATATGTCAAGGAAAGGGATAAACGTCGTTCGCGGAGAATGAAAACAAAGATGCGGCCGATGCTGTTTTGGAACAGATCTTTAAATGTGACGTTGTCATAGATCAGTGTGTGTATATGTTAATTATTGGAAAGCCACTCTTCCAGATAGCATTAATGCCGTGTCTCTCCTCCTGCTGGTGCAGCACGGAGCTCTGGTGCATTGCAGATATACCATATTTACATGACAGGGAATGACTTATCTTTGCCTTTGAAGTCCCTACTTCTGCTGCGTGAAGTGTTGGGGAAATGCCACGCGCGCGCACGCCGCTCCAGCCCTGCGTGTTCCCAGCGTTGGTGTTTATTAAGAGACGGCTCGTGCAAATCTCTCCCCCCCCCCCCCCCCCCCCCCCCCCCCCCCCCCCTCTCTTCTCTCTCCCCCCCCAAGCAAGTTCATCCACCTTTTATTGACTCTTTTCCCTCATGCACGGAGGCGAATCAGAGCAACCACTTGTTCTGAAATACAGCATAAAGAGACACAAGTCAATTTCCTGTATTCCCAGCCGGCGCTCAGGGCTGCTGCTGCTTCACGCTGAGATCAATTTATGATGCGTGTGTGTATGTTCTCCTGAACATATCGTGCAAAGGACAGGTCGAGAGACGTGTATTGGATGTGGCCTTAATGGACAATTTGCCGTCCAGCAGAGATGCTTCTCCGTCTGCGCTTGCAAAGTGTCAAAGGTCAACTGGAAGACCAAGTGCAGGGAAGATGCAAATGTGTGGGAAAGTTCAGTCTTGTTTAACTGTGTTGTGCATGTGGCGTAGGGAGCGACTGGATACTGCTCTGTGGCATGTGAATATGCCAAAAAAAAAAAAAAAATCTATTATTGAAATAATGCCTGGCTTAGTTTAAATATTCAGACTCAACTTTTCACACACAGGGAATTCACTGTTCTTGACTGGTTGTGTGTGAACATTTCAACATTTTCAGGCTTTAATACGACAAATTACATTTTCTTCTCCTTCCGCTCAACCCAATTTATTTTATCCTCAGCATTGGAATAAATGTGATCACTGAAGAGTTAAATGACTATTTAACAAAAAGGGGGGAAAAAAGGAAAACCTCTGCTCCTCACCTCTGAGAAACCTGATGGAGCAAGCTAACAGCTAATTTGACGCTTGTACTAATTGACATTAATACACGTCTATTTGTGTCTGAGTTGCCGGAGTGTTTACTTGGGGAACATGGCCCTGCCATTAGCACTCTGCCATTTCCGTTGACGTGCAACTATAAACAGTGAACATAACACACTACTCTCCAAATTAAAGCACTAATTCACTGTGAAGGCTTTACAGTATGATGAATCACGTCAATTTCAAAGTTGTGTACAGTGAATAAAGTAAATGGGCTGTACCCTTTAAAGGCTTTTAATATCATCAGAATAACTTCCTCTCAATTGGCCATTCATGAGTATTTTTAATTTAATTGACTTTGGGAAAATGTTGGTGTATTTTTCTTTCACTTTTTTTCCCTCCCTTCAAAATGTTCCGTCCTCTCAATCCAGTACTCCTTTTTGTTGGACAGCTCTGGTAACATAATTGGATATTGAACCTTTGAAGCTCTGACACAATAGATGAAAATAAACAGGTGAAAAAAAAAAAAAAAAAAAAAAAGTTCAGTTTTACTTACTTTTAACAAGGCGAGAACTTCCAGTGATCTCCTGAGCGAAAGAGCGCGCCTTGATTCATTTTGCAGCAATCAATACACGATGATCGCTTCTATGTTTTATCTTATTTTCACATTGTTGGTGCTGAAGTCAGAGCCGGAGCCTGTCAGATAAAATAATGCAGTGAATGCTCCTCAGCACTGTGTCGGCTGCTGATTCCCCTCTGTGGTCTGTCAGTGGCCTCGTGTCGACCTCCTCAGCCACAACAAGTCAAGTGAACACTTGACAGCATAAAGCAGCAACCTTGAATCGGCCGGGCATTGATTTCAACTTACACCTCTTACACGGTCACACATTCAGTGTCGAGTCCCTCTACATGAGAGTGTATTCTGCTCCTCCTCCTTCTTTTTTTCTTTCTTGATAATATATTGCTCATAAAAATGTAATTTTAGCGGTGATAAAATTTAAATAGTTTGGTTAAAGTATAGGTTTTGGGCTGTGTGATATTGTCCTCATCTTAGAAACTGCTATTACTATGTGCATTCCTATCACACAGACGCTCCACAACTAGCTGTGGATTTCAAATTCTTAATTCTGATTAACTCTCGACTTTCACAAGACTGTGGTCGTTAGTCAAAGTAAAAGTTGGACAGAAGTTAACTTAAAGACTTTTGACAGCCTTTTTTTTTTTTTTTTTTTATTCCCCAGTCTAATTGTGTTCTGTTATCCGTCCGATTCTTCACATTCTCTAAGAAATGTCAAAATCGCTTCCAGGAACTTGGCTGTCGTCTTTCAGTTTAAGTTTTATTTCTGAAACACCAAAAGGTTGTTCAGTGTTCGAGGCATCTACAAATGAGGGGTTTTTTGATAGAGAGCGTTCTTTTTCTTCACATTTAATCCAGGATTGTCGTACAGCTTCGGATTCTGATCTGTTTATCCCTGCAGCTGGTTCCCGTCGCCTCAGCCAGACTTTGGTCGAGAGTTAAAAAGCCGGGACCTCATAACTTTGCGATGCATTGGGTTCCCTATTGTCTGGATATCGATTTGTAAACTGTTATTCGTCACTTTTAAAGGAAACATCGAGCCTAGTCCCTATCTGGGGTTTTACTGCGTGTCCATATGACCTCTGATTGCAGATAAACCCGCACTGCCTGCTTGAAAATGCAGTCGATGGAAGGTTGAGTATCACGAACACGGTCTCTTTACCACCAACGATTTCAGCTGAATGGATGGACACAGAAAAAAATAAAAAAATCTGCTTACATCCCACAAGCTCAGTCATTAAGTTCTATCATGACTGGGCAGAATTCCGGCCTCAGGTCGTTTGATTTCACACAGTTGCGCCCCCCCCCCCCTTTCCCATTTATTCACTTATTATTTGCCGTGTGTTCTAAGCGTTTTAAAAAAAGGTCACTCGGAGTACTCTGTAGCTACTCTCCAACAGATTGAGTCTTAAAAATATTCGCAGTAAAAGGCTTTCAGGGCCATCCATCAGTTGGATGATGCCAAAGTCTCCCGACTCCTGTGACTCTCCCGGATAACGACTTGTCTAACGGTCAAGCTGGGCCTATAAATGGGAAAATAATTCTGGAGTGGGGACGGCCTCCGAGATCTCACCTGCTGGGAGCGTAGGGGGGAGGGAACAGGAGCACGCACGAGCGTGAGCAAAGCGATGCTTGTTTTCCTGCAGGAAGAGGGTCATGTGATAGGCGCCGGACCAAGCAGTGAAGGTTAAGTCGTTTAAAAGGTCAGTTTCTTGCCAGATTTAAGCATGCACGATGACCTTTGACTGTTGGATCACTGTTTCAATTTTAGCTTTCGTCTCAGTTTGCCAAGACTTCACCTGATGTTCCTGTGGAAAAGATGTGCTGTGCATTGAAATATACCTTTTTCATCTGAAAAAAGAAAATGGGCCAATTTTAGCTTTGGATGCATCCAAACTTGGCTCCGGGAGCAATAGCGCCGCTCTTTGAATCTAATGGCTCAGAATCCAGATTTCAAGGTGTTGTTTTTCACACGCCGCGTTCTCGCCGCCGTCCACACAGCACAGTGCTGACGTCGAGCTCAAAGAGCACAAAAGGAAAGTGCTCCTCTGCCTCTCGCTCGGTCTGTGTGGGCTGAGCTGGCGGAAGTCAAAACAGATAACAAACAAAAAACAGCCGCAGCATCTGTCCGGGAAGGCTGTTGTTTTTCCTCAACTTTTCTCATTTGTTTTCCACTCGGACATGTCTTCACCTGCTAGAAACCGAATAAGCCCAAGCGCCTGCTGTGACCGTGCAGGGCTGGCGATTGTTTGTCCAGGCCCGGTGTCCCTCAGCTGTCTGCTCCGTCCCCATCAGCTGCTGCTTAACAAGCACATGCGTGTTGACCCCCCCCCCCCCCCCCCCCCCCCCCCCCCCCCCCAGCCCCCTCAGCTGAGGAGGAGCCCCCCCCCATTTCATCAACAGGGAGACAGGAATTGGGGAAAGTATGGGCAGAAGGAACCTCAACCCTCACTCAGCTCATCAGCAATTATTTCTCTTATTTAACTTTTTTTTTTTTCAAATCGATTGAGATGCAAACACACAAGAGTCCGAACCAGTAAAAGCACCAGTTGAACTTTGATTCGCATGAATAAGTCAGCCAGTGAACTTTTCTCTACTTGAGTTCCCCTGAGCAGCCAGCGCAAGAGGAGCTTGTTACTCTTTCCAGTAGTTTGGCTGGCAAGGAATATTTTTTTACTATTCGTCCCAGATAATGATGGGAGCAGTGAGATGGTAATAAGAGAGTGAAACTTGGAGGACCAGCGGGTGTACTTCAGCTGTGTGATGAAGTAAGAATACTACAATGTGGAATACATTGTAGTAATCAGTTGTTTTGGTCTTAACAGTCCACTTTGTGTTTCATCTCTGCAGCGTGTAAATTATTTCACTTTTCTGCCTCTCTCCTCTTTAGAATTGGAACTCACCCGCACATCATTCCCTCAGACGAGGTAAATAATCGACCAACCCTGAGCCCCTCCTAGACTCAAACAGGTAAATAAACTATTTTCTGCTCTGGGTGTAACTTTTTTTTAGGACCTTGCTTTGCTCGCTGTGTGCTCGCCCAGCTCCTCCTGGCGCATTTTGTCTTTCCAGGCCCAGGTTCTCTTCCCATTATCGTTATTTCCTGTTTTTTGAGTATGCAAGAAACAAATTGCAAAGCGGGGCTGCTGCGCCTTGTTTTTCCATCAGCGTCGCGAGACTAATACGGCGTTTACTGACCCGGGGACGGCAGGTGTGTGTTCACCACGTTCAAGCCACCTTCAAGCAGCAGCACTTCATTAGTCAAAGCAATTACTTCTGGGCAGTCGGGGCTTCACCTGGTGTGTGTGAGGAGCTGAGAGTGCAGACCTGCAGCTCCCGAACGAGTCAGAGTGACCTTTGAGCCATTATGAGGGACAGGCAACTTTTCTCTTGTAGTTTAAAAAGTCTAATCGCTCTCACTGTAGAATAAGTGAAAAGATCAGGACGTTAAATATTCCCATTCAGCTGGACAATGGTGTCTTCAGATACTCGTGCATAGACTTTCCTTTGACAGAAATAAAGACATGTCTTGTTGACATACCCCCTCATGATGCATAAATATCATCCAGAGCGACGCCTCCCTGTTTATTTCCTGTCCTCACCCTCAGTAAACACCTCGCTCATCTGCATACTTATATCCTCCCTGTGCACCTGCTATTATTCTTTATCACCTTGCATAATAAACTCTCAGGCCCCTTGTTACCAAATTATATGGTTGCTATAAAACCCTGCAGTCAATGCACTTAGCCCCCCCCCCCCCC